>JAHMML010000015.1:2307411-2903769 GCA_020341155.1 Eciton burchellii
GTTCTGTTTGGTTTCCCGTTCGCGGTTCTGTTCGCGGTTCTGCTCGCTTCTTCGTTTGCGATTCTGTTCGGTTCTCCATTCGCTTCTCCGTTCGCAGTTTTGTTCGCTTCTTCGCGGTTCTGTTCGGTTCTCCGTTCACGTCTCCGGCGCGCGTACGTGTTTCGTTACGCAAAGCAGCGATTTTATAACGTGCCTCTCTCGTCGCGATGTCTAATCTTTCCTTCACTGTCCTCCCTCTCCTTCGCCTTCTTTCTCGTTCCTCTGCAATCATGCCGGCAGTTACGAAAGGGGAAGTACGTCATTTGCTGGAATATCACTGGAGTATCGAGGTCCGCGCGTTCTTAAGCCCAGCGGCGCGGAGTTATAATCTATTAAAAGCCCCCTCCCCCTCCCCCTCCTCCTCCCGGCTCGCGATATTGCGGATTTCCGGCGGATTAGCCGTCCCGTGAACCTTCGGACGTCGTTTAATCCCGATCGGGGCTAAACGAGCCTCTCGCCGGCACCGATTGCGCGGCAAAGCGCCTACTCAGCTGCGAGTTAACGCGGGGATCTGCCTCGTTTCTGGAATCGTTAACGAGGAAATTGCCGTATAGTCTCGGTAGTCAACGTCCTGCCTGCTTTACGGCCGAATCAGACCGCGTTTGCGCGGGATAGAATCGGCGCTTCTCTCTTCCCGGCGAACAATGGGAGGAGGCTCGTCTTACATCAGCCAGACGACCAAACAGAAGACAGAGGCATGTTTATTGTTCGCCATGGAAGACACGGTCGATTCGAATCGCGTTTTCTTGCGCGAGATTGCGCGATTCAGGGAGCAATCAAAATAATTAAGAACAAGGACGGACGACTGAGGAAAGCGGGGGGAGAAAAGGGAATCCGCGAAGGTAGAAAGTTCGTTGAAACAGAAACGTGCCCGTTGCGTCGTTGCGAACTGAAGAAACGTTGTCGTGGACAAACACGGAAAAACGTAAATCAACGCCGCGGTGATCAAACGCGGGTATAAATATCAGCGATTTTATGCGAGCGCGCGCGTTGAGAGTCGGATAACTTTTCTTTCCACCGCCTTGCAAAAAAAGTCAATATCATTGTTCAAACAACAAAAGCGTGTTTCCGCTTCCATTCCGCCTCGGCGTCACAATAGCAGCGGTACTTCCCGGACATAAATATTCAGGCTATGCCTGGGGAAATTTTACAGGGCGTTTTATAAACCGCGTTAACGTTTCATCAAAGCTACAGCTACAGCTGGAAATCCCTTATTAAGGCAGAAGTTAATGTTTCCGTCCGAAACAAAAATTGCGTTGTAAGTTTACTCGCTTTTCTTTCTTGGTAATCATTTTAATTCTAATACGAAACGGATAAAACCGGATGAAAAGTGTCGGCGGATTTAAAAAGTAGCCTAGTAGTAGAGAAACATGTGAAACATGTAAAAATGATCTTTTATCGCAGCATCCTCGCCCAGCCGCCTAGCGACGAGCAGAACGACCGAGAATGCCGACGACAGGATCGCCCCTGTTCCAGAATCTCCTAAACAAAAGGTACGCCGCGCCTGTGATCGTGCCAACGTTGATCGGTCGATCATGGCAGACGCTTCTCGTAATTTTCTTTTGCTCTCCCTGTTCTCTTGTTCTTTTTTTCTCTTGTTCTTTTCTTTCCTTCCCTTTTCTTTTCTTTTGAATAAACATCGTTACGTAATGTCATACGTAACGAGTTTCGCAGGCTTGAAAGCTCCCTTCAAGCTTTTCCAGAACGGAGAACCATCATGTTGTAACACGTTGAGTGGCGCGTTAATCGCTCTCGATCGCGATTTATTATTCGCGAGAACGCGCGCGGGATGATTTTGCAAATCACTCTGTTCCGTTAGGCGTTCCTCTTTCCCGCTAATGAATTACGATATCGAGGATTGCGGATTGCATTCTAGCTTATACGATGCCAGCAATGTATAGCGAACGGCGAAGCTTACGTCTTCGACGCTCAACGTGTTAATCGATCATCTTTCTTCTCTTCTTTTTCTTCATCTCTTTCTCCTTGTTTCTCTTTCTCTCTATCTCCCTTCGATCACACGTACCGTGTTCATTGCGAGGGATCGGCCGACACTTCCTGTGCGGATTTTCAGGCGCGTACGAGTAGCTTCTAGCTTCGAAGGGATTCCCCCTCCGCGCCGGATCGAGAATCGACAATCCTCGGGAGGAGAGACGCTCCTCGCGATGCATCGCGTGCTCGATCCGGTTTACCTTGATGTTATCCCACGTTATCCCACGATAACGGCAATAACAACGGCCGTCATCAGCGTCGCGTTTGCGTAACCAGCCACGCACTATCGACGCAGGCCGCGTGTCCCTCTTCTTTCAGCTTTTCTTCTATTTTTTTTTTTTTTTTTTTACAAGCGCGCCCTTTTCCCATTATCTCGCATAATGACCAGACGAAGATGAAAGCGTAGGCGAGAAGAGAGAGAGAGAGAGAGAGGCCTGACGCTCGTTCGCCGCACGTACACGTTCCGCACAGTCGCACAATCCGCATGTACGATCGATCGTATCTCTGTGTCAGCCGCACACATCCCATCCAGAATCTAGCTGGTTTTTCTTTCTACATGTTGAAGAATATTATTGGGTTGCTTGCGCTACTCTGTGATCGATCACGATCGCTCGTGGTCGTTTGAAAGTGTCATGTTACCCTCGTACGCGAGATCCGTCCTCGTGAAAGTTGTCCGTGTCTTTGTTTCTCGTCTTTGTTTGTCGCTCATCATTGTCGTAGGATTGAAACTTGTTCATCGGCTGCGTCTTTCTCTCGCCGATCTTTGCCCGAGAAAATTTGCATCCCGATCCATCCCGGTGACTCATAATTGATTCACGGGCCCTTTCCTCGTGGAGAACGATTCGGGAGCGAGTCAGAGGTCACGAGCCAAGCTCCGGCCAGGAAACGTTCGGTCGATCTACATTCGCGGTATCTAATCCCGGTTGGTACGGTATCTAGACCCGGAGATCTATTTAACCGGTGATTTCGCGGCCAACAATGACCGCTTCTGCCAATCACTCGAGCTGCCTTCGTGATCCAGATGGACTCTTCGTCGTGCTTACCGGTGTCCGCTATTTAACTCGGAACGCTCTCATTGCTCTAACGAGCAATCGGGCAAACATTCGCATTCGCCAACAGTGACGAAGAACGCGGTAGAAGTAATCGTACGACTTGTTGCAAATCACGAGAACGCAAGTCGGACACTTGATTCAAACGCGGCCGATCATTGTCCCGGAATGTTTTACATGCGCGCCGACCGATCGCGAGCGACAAGTTACGAGTTCACGCGATTCGCTCGCGAATTTCATCAGGATCCTCTCGACAATCGCTGGCGTTGGCCTGGTTTCGAGCAAATTCGCGAAGACAGGCCGCGAGTTCTCGACGCGAGGAACTCAGGACAGGACAGGAGTGTAATTGCTTTTGGATGCGTTAATCGAGTGACCCGGGGGGGGGGAGGGAGGGGGGGGGGGGTCACGTAGGKGAAGGCAGGTAAGATTCGGTGCTTTTTCTCGCGCGTCGAGTCGGAAGCTGAAGGCGCGCTCTGAAACTTTTGGCAAGTCGTTCCTGAAATACCGCGCATATCACTCGTGCCGCATATCACCGCCTGTTATCGTGAACTCTGTACTGCAATTTTCGCTGACGAAGCTGGCCCGACCTCGCCGCAACTTCCCACTCGGAATTCGTCTGCCAGCGAATTTACGAATTTAAGACGTTTAATTCGGCAATTTGTGAACTGTGAGAGCGGAGCGGACGGCATCTTGTTCGATAAACAAGACAGGGGCCCATCGAAGAAGGAGCGGAGTCGCGCGTGTAACGACACATCCGCTCCCGTGTGGGTCGAGTTTCGTTCATCATGATTCGCATAACTGCTCGCTGTAGTCGAAGCGGACAAGCCGCGTGAGTCACGCGGTGAGCTCACGGACTGCGAAGCTCGTCGCAGAGCGGACAACAGGGGCAACTCGTCGATTAGCGTGAACCGAGGAATCGAGTATTCTCTAAGGGACACCTCGGTGGATTGTCCGAGGTGGCGGAATGCAAATCGAGATAAAATAAAGCATGCGTGGTGTAAGTATAGAACGATCTGTGTGAACGATCCCGATAAAGTGAGAGCAGAAGCTGTCGTTCGTCCTCGCATTGAAACATGTGTGTCAATTCCCCTTCTCATCGTTGATTTTTGTTCTCCAGGAGGAAAGCTTGGACTTAATGGGGCAATATAAACCTGAAATATTCTGCTAGAAGGTAATTTCGCTTTGTCGTTATTGTTTTGCTTGCCTACGGTTGATATCGTTATAGTTGTTGGTTGGACTGCATGCCGGATTGCACGCTTGGAACCGCGCACGCACTGCTTGTTGCAACAATAATCACGTTTAATCGCACCTTGAGTGTACGACGAAAGGACGCGAGCGGATTTAGCTTATAAAGTCATTTCGTATTTTCCCCCTGATAACAGCATCGATCAACGGTACAACAAACGGACAGCGAGCATGAAGAAGCGAAGGTCTACAGAAGGTCCACTTAATGCGGAGTCTGCGATTGATTGTCCGCGAGATGATCGGAATGTCATTTGCTCCTCGTGGAAATTGTTACATTTTCTCATGTCACGTCAGCTAATGACATCGACGAGCGCCGCGCGATGTTATTCCTCGTGCATTTTACAGCGCGCGATGCACGGCACGAGTCTTCATCGCCCAGTCATTGAATCCATCCCTGTCCCATCTGTCCTCGCGATTCGATAATTCCGCGTCATGTGCCGTGAAATGTTTTCCGAGGCTGAAGCGTCTGAAAGCGTCACGGATTTCGACGGGCCGTAGATATACGAATCGATGTAAAAATCACGAGCTCGGAGCGACCGTTATTAGAACGAGCGATTCCCTAGCCGAGATTGTCTGTTTGGCCGCGCGATTATGTCTCTTGTCACTATTTTGTCATTAGCTAGAAAGAATCTACTCGTGAAACGTAATGGCAATTAAACTCGCGTCGCGCCGGTACCACGTCGCGTTACTAACGCGAACGATTGCTCGATCGATAAATATCGAAATCTCGAACGAGCCGCAGAAAGGAGGAGATTCGTGTTTCCTATGCGTTTAAGATAAAAAAAGCCCTCGATACTTGAATCGCATTATGTAAAGTCACGCTTGTAAAGTCTGCGCGTAAACGTCGAGGATAGTAATTAATCATGAGCGGAAATTCGCCGGAGCGCGACGGTCTATTTATATGTCATTGCCATTCGTTACATGTACTCGATGCACGCACGCACGCACGCACGCACGCACACACGCACACACGCACACACGCACGCACGCATGCAGGTACGTATGCACGCGCTCGCGCAATAGAAATCGGACGCGCGGTCAGCAGCCTCTCCACTGCTTTACAAGCTCTTTCCCAGTCAAATCGTTCCTGCGTTCTGTGTTTCCCATCGCGCAAGAGAGAGAGAGAGAGAGAGAGAGAGAGAGAGAGAGAGAGAGAGAGAGACTACGAGAGACGGTAAGGAGATGCCGAAAATTCGCTGCGTCTCTGTCGACATCCGCGACCTTCTCTCGTGAAGCAATTAAGCAGCCGGTAGTGTAACGCGATAAGACAAATCCGATGATGCGTGCTGTAATATTCCGGGGGAAAATTCTGACGAGAGAAAGGGCGCAGAGAGAAAGTAACGAAACGTTGTTTGTTCAGGACAAATTCAGAAATTTGCTTTATAACGGTGCTATACATGTGCCGCCGCCTACGGCGTGCCCCGCATAGAAACCGATTCGATGCATTATTGGATTCGCCGGACATTAGATGCATATTGCGATAATAATACGGGAAATGTACGGCCAACCTCCGCTATTGTGGAAATTCGCTAGCTGCGTAAAAGCGGCAAAATGCCCCGACACGAGGGAGCCCGATATTCAATGGCTCGTTACAAATGCGACCTACAATTTGCCAATATTTATTTCCCGGCTCTTTATCCGTTTACGCTTTCCTAACCGAGAGGGAAATGATTTTCGCCGCTTTTAACAATTTGGTAACGATATCTAGACTTACGAGAGAGAGAGAGAGAGAGAGAGAGAGAGAGAGAGAGAGAGAGAGAGAGAGAGAGAGAGASAGAGAGAGAGAAAACTCATGTTTCTAAAAATTCAGAAAAAGTTGTTCGATTAATGGGAAATTTTTTAAATACATTTCTGGAATAACTGGTGATGGCGTAGCCAGTAGTTTAAAACTGCATAAAATCGTATAACTTGTTCATTATTATACTGCAGAATACTAAAAATCAGATGAAAGAACAATAGCGATAGTCTCGATGTGTGCAAACTGATAATGCAGGTGGGGTCGCGTCTGGGGATGCGGAGGGATCCATGCGCCGCATGCGGGCTGCCGGTCTTCCTGGCGGAGAAACTGATGATAGCGTGCGCCCCTTATCACCGTACCTGCTTCCGATGTGCTCGCTGCAGCAACCAGCTGACACCGGGCAATTATTACGAGACCGAGGAAGGCCAGTATTGTTGCGAGACGTGTCCGGACGAGGAGGAATCCGCCAGCGTACGTCACAAGTACGCCGAGGCGACAACTCTGTTACCCGGCACGGAATGGGAGAAAGACGAGTCATCGAGGAGGTCTCTCTGTGACGAGGAGAAGACGGAGAGAAAGGTAAGTGTTCGATTCAAAGCGTTAGGGAGAAATCTCTTTGTATTCTTCATCAGAAAAAGATCGATGTGTACGATCGTCTATTGGGTTCGTCTATTGTTCAGAATTTGCTGGAGAACGCTGCTGTACCCGATCTCATCTCCCATACGTCGCAAATGCGGAAGCGCTTCATGGCCAATCACCTTCTTTCGGAGAGACTCGGCCGAGAAGAGTCCGTCGTGAAAAACACGAAAGACATCAAGGTCGATTCCGTTCGCAAGGAAGCAGAAAGCAGAATCGGCTCAGCATACCCAGACGACGACGACGACGATGACGACGAGGACGAGGTGGAAGAAGAGGAGGAATCTCGCAGCTCCGCAACGGACTTCACCGCTACAGGAAAGTCCAGTGTCGAGCGATACGATGTACATAGCGCGTTAAGTAGTTTAAACATTAGAAAAGACGAGGATCAGCGATCGACTGCCATTTCATTTCATGCGGATAAGAACAGAAGGTGGGAAAATACCAAAGAATCGCCAGGACGCGCTGGCGAGCAAACCAATCCTGAAGCCAAGTTATCCTTGGTTCAGAGGAGACTCCAAATGTTCGAGGCTCAGGATAAGAGACAGCACGTTGAGAGAAAAGTTCCAAGCAAAGTAGAAAGGTCAACAGTCCAAGATAGCACTGCTGAACAACATGACACTTGGGACTCGGCACCGGATGTTCTTAGAGCGAACGAAGAAGAACATCTGGAAAACAGCCTCGAGAACTCGATAATTAAAAATATGGATAAACATCAAGATAACTTTGAGAACGTCAAACAGCGGAAAGAAGAAGACTTAAAACTTGCAAACGTCGAAAGAAGTAATGACATGTTCTCCAGAGATATCACATGGATGAATGACGAGGAGCGTCTTGACGTGCAACTCGAGGAAAACTTGATAGCCAGCAATACCGAAATAGAAAGGAATAGCTTTGTAAATATCGAGGACGAAGAAAGAGAAGCTAATGAGATGATCGAGAGGCCCGTGGGAGATAGTATATTGACCGCGGAAAGTATAAATTTAAGCGACAATTATCCGGAACATCTGAATCCCTTTAATAGCGACGAAGAGGACAGCATCGTCGAAGATAAAGGACAGACTGCAATGGACACCTCTAGGAGTAGCAAAGTTTCGACCAATCCGTTTGACAGCGAAAACGAGAACATTGAAGAACCGGAACCACCGAAACCAGCGATCAGGAGTAAATTTGAAAATCGGGAAACCGTAATACCTGTGGCCAGACGAGTTCTTGCTGCGCCGCAAATTAATCTTAATCCATTCTGGAGTGACGAAGAGGAGGAGGAACGTGACAGCGAGGAGGAAGGACGAGAGAAAACACCGCCGCAAGAAAACCTGCCTGTCCCGAAACCACGCACCATCAAGTACGTTTGTATTTTATTCGGCGAAGCGATACATAGAGATATCGTTCGAGAGATATTTTCAGACGTTTTCATTTATTATTTTTTCTATTCCATTAATTAATTCTTTTTTAATTATTGCTTATGAATAGGACTACTCCTGACATCGCATCGCGAAGAATCGATTCAAATCGTGGAAATATCTATGCATCCAACAGCTCTTTAATCAGTTCTGAATCAATTACAACTCCTGGTGGAACAAACAGAAAGAAGAAACCTGCGCCACAACCACCAACTGCGAAAGAACTATTCCCGTCCGATCAACGCGAATCACCCATACTCAAGTACAACGACACATTACCCACGTATCAAGTAAGATTTGAAATCGAATTTTCTATTCCAATTTATCCTGATCTCTTTAAGTGCATAATGTCAAACCTTATAACGCCAATTTCAATGAAATTTCTCATCCCAAGTTTCAGAAAGGAGACGACTTTTATTAATTTTGTTTGGGTAGGTCTCATCTCTTCGTACAACACCGCGAGCGCGGAAGATGAAACCGGCTCCTCCGCCACCGATGCCTACTAGCACACCGTGCAACATATCGATTAGCAGCGCGTTAAGCCTCGATGAATCTCCTATAATCGAGCTTCGTCGCAACGGTGATGATGCTGGTCTGAACATGTGGGAAGATCAGAAAACCAACAAAGACGAGGCGAATCGAAATAGACAGAGTTTGAGTAGCATTTCGGGCGTTGATGATCTTTCCTACAAAACTTATGCCGATAAAAGCGTGCAAGGAAAATGGAAGAGGAAGAAAGGTCCTGCCCCACCACGACCAATTCCTCATAGAAGAAAGGTATGATCTCATTCTTCATCAATATTTATTTGATTTAATGCTTTGCGCTGGAGTTAAAAAAAATATTCCTTTTGAATGTCGAAAGATTTCATCCGATGTTATATTAAGGGCGCATAAATAAATGAGAAATCGAATCTACATGAAACATTATTGCAGATTAAAGTAATATCCATGAAAGACGTAAAACTGGAATTAGACGAAATAGAATTGCAACAACAGGGTTTGGAGAAACAAGGCGTAAGATTGGAACAGTTGATACGAGACAAATGTGAATCCGAATCCAGAATAGAAGGTAACGAATGCGTATCATATAGAATCTAGAATTTATTTGCAAATCGATAATAATAACGATAATGATGCTTCATTTGCTCGATAGACTCATCGCTCGGTGCAGATGTAGAGGAACTGGTTTTAGAATTGTTTGCATTGGTGAACGAGAAAAACGAATTGTTCAGAAGGCAGGCTGAATTAATGCTGCTGCGAAGACAACAAAGATTAGAAGAGGAACATGCCGAAGTGGAATATCAAATACGGTGCCTCATGTGCCAGCCGGAGGCTACGAAAACGGACTTTGACAAACAGAAGGAAGAGGCATTGATACAAAGGTACTTTAGAAATATTATATTTATCTACATGTATAATCATGAATAGAATTTTGTGAATTAGAGATTTATATAAAATTTCTTTTTACATAGGTTAGTGGAAATCGTGGAAAGACGAAATGAGATCGTCGAATGCTTGGAAATGGACCGTCGGAGAGAAATAGAAGAAGACAAGAGCATAAATAAGCATATGGGTTTGTTTGTTGGTAAGCAATAAATTTATTATTTACACAACAAATTTATTATTAATACGTACTACAATGTAAGAGTTTGTATTATAATCAAAAATTATTTTCCAGCGAGAAACAAGAACGAATTGTCGAATAAGGACAATGATAATTTTAATACGAAAAAAGTGAAAAAAGATAAAATAAAGGAAAAATTGAAGGAAAAGAAATCGAAAAAGGCTGCGAAGAAAGATGCTGACAAGGATGTGGACGAGACTGAAGTGAAACAAAAACGCCATAACAAGCGAAAATGGTTTTGAGCTGTGTGAAACAATATTAATATAGTTAATCGGTTGTAATAGATACACATAAAATATTTCGTATTTAATACTTTTATATATATTTTTAAGATTGTTATTTATACATATAGAAATTTACCGCTAAGGTTATTAATAAAATCTCATTCGCGTTTAATTTCATTATTTCCTCATCTAATTAGAATTGTTCATTTAATTGTAGATAAATTAGGAATAACATATCATGCATTTTGAGTACCTAAAATAGACTTTATTTCAGATTTGAAAAATTTTCAATATCTTTACAGGTATATCAATTAATTCTATTGTAATAATCTGTTTCGGCGTAGTACACTCTTCGAAAGCAAGACCATGATTTCCTGAAATAAAAATAAAATGTTTCTGTTTTTTTGGCATATGTATTTATTTTCTTTCCGCTATATCTCTCTGATAAAATTTTGATTTTTATATATAATATACGTAACGATTGAAGTACCTAATTGTTTCAAGAACTGTGCTATAGTGTTTTCGTTACGAACTGTTGCGGCGAAAACAGCATAATTATTTGGCCTCAATAGATGTTTCAATCCTAATATCAACATATCAAACATGTCAATATTATAAAGGATATCCGAGCCGATGATTATGTCAGGCTGCAACAATTCCTTTGTTGTATATTTGTCAATATCTTCCCAATTCAACTCTACGACTTGAATGTCACTTTGTTTAAATTTTAATTGCAATCTGACTTTGGAGTCTGCATAGAACTTATTCAGCAAATTATACTGCTTATTTTCTCTAAGGAAATTCAGTTTTATGTTTTTACAGAGCAACTCCAATACAGCAGGATTGTAATCGGAAAAAATATATCGTTTCGGACGACATGCGGTAATTACGCTTATTCCAGTTAATCCAACTCCACAACCAAGCTCCAATACATTTTTTTCACGTAACTGTTCCATATTTTCTGCACACCATTTGCTCAGTACTAAAGCACCCTGATCACAGTTTAATGATAAAAAAAAACTTGATTTTTATAATCGTGAAATGTATATGAAACATTGAAGTATCTTAAAATTAAAATATTCCGATATCTATACGTGCTTAAGGAATAATAGATACCTGCCAGCTACACAAACCTGTACTTCCTCTGGAAATGAGATTTGTGCTTTCTTTTAACGTGATACAATTTAATGTCTCATTTTCTGTTAGGAAATGGCGATAATGCATAGAACTCTCATCTGGTAGAGATATTAATCTACTATACGTTATGTATAGATCATCGTGAATCTCATTACCGCTTTCTGTTATCTGAAATGTAAATAATTCTGTATCATTTAGTGTCCTTTATATCATTTATGTAAAATTTCGTATTTACTTTTCGCATGAGTGACTTCAAAAATGCTTTCTGATATGATATTTTTATCGGGTATTGCTTGTTTAGATTGCTGTCCACTGTATTTTTTAATATCTCTTTTTGAGTATCTAGATCAAAAGAGTAAAGTTTGCATTCATTCAATACCTGCAACATATTTCTCACGTTGTTAATCTATTATGAAGCCTGAACTCATGGGCAATGAAAGATAATGACCATAAAAGCTATATTATTTATTGGAGTACAGCAAAGAAATTGCTTCGTTAAATAATTGATATTAGAAGCTTCACTAGTCATATCGCTACCCATTTTTTTTTAATTTGTCTCTTCGGGGCACGGTTAATATTAAGTCTTTAACTTTTCTTTAGGTTATATGATACATCAGCCTCAATGATTCATATCTAACAAAGCGTTCCTTTCGCGAAATATTCGTTGCATGGAAAATTAACAATGAAGAAATGTAAAAACGATCTTTCACAGATTTGGCAGAGATGCGAATTATTAAATGTTCAAAAAATAAATAGGACATTAAATTACAATATTAAATTGCTAAGAAAATAGATAAGATGTAAATTTGTTTATAAATTATTCATTTTAATTAAGTTCTACAACGAAAGTAACTGTATAATTGCCGTTAATCTAGTTCAATTAGATCAAATCAAATAATTAAGAGTGAGCGATACGAGCGACATCTCCAAACTGATGTGAAGGATCTATCATATTTATTCTAAATTAATGGTGTATCACACCAGACTTGATTGTTTACGCAAGCATAATTCAGTGATACTCGATAATCATGCTATTTTTATTTCTTGTTGTCCAACGCTAGGAAACCTGCAGGAACAATTCAGCCTTCTTATCCTGTTTCAAACTGTGCATTTTACTTTCTACTATTCTCTATAGTATTATGACATACAAATGATTAGTTTATGCTATGTGTATGTATGTCATTGCGTTTCTCTGCTTCTAAGATAAATTTATATACGTTTATCACAATAACTATATTAACGGCAATTATAGAGTTACTTTCGTTGTAGAACTTAATTAAAATGTTATAATAATTTATAAACAAATTTACATCTTATCTATTTTCTTAGCAATTCTATAGCAATAGTATTGTAATTTAATGTCCCATTTATTTTTTGGATATTTAATAATTCGCATCTCTGCCAAATCTGTGAAAGATCGTTTTTACATTTTTTCATTGTTAATTTTCAATGCAACGAATATTTCGCGAAAAGAACGCTTTGCTAGATATGAATCATCGAGCGCAAGGCATTAAGTCTATATTAGACTGAAGAAGTTATGTATCGAAGATAAAAATTTGATCGCGTTAATAAAATATAAGGATGTAAACGTATTATTTCTTGCAAAGAAGAAATTGATCGATCATTACTCCGTTATGAATTACTCCGTCATTCTCTAATGTTGTTACATTTCATGTGCATTAGACATAACGTACAAGAGCTTCTAAAAAAATTCCTAGATCGACCAATCGTTGATACGGTAGAGTCATCATACGGTAACCTGAAATTACAGTCCTTCGGTTTAGTTTAACTTGGTTTTCTGTCCGTGTTCGTACAATCGAATTATTACGTTATGGCTGATATGGGGCTAAGTTTAGATGACATAATTAAAAAGTCGAAATCATCTGCGATGAGGGGCAGAGGAGGGTACGAAAATTCAATTAATTACTCAAGGCACTTTTCATTAACTTGATCGCTATTTTTTACGCCTTCATAACCTTTATGCTCACTTTTTCCCTTTTCTATAAGAAATTCTGCCACTTCGTAGGTCATAATCTTTCTTGCATATTTTCCGTGTTACTTTACATTGATAATTTTGCAAGATTAACAGAATTATTGCGCACGAATATCTGCAACTACTATACAAATATCTCAAGAGAGCAAAATAACGATTTTGTTATTTTATTAAAAAAACGTGTACTATCTATGATAATAGATATAAATGACACATAATGGAATAGTTGTTAGAATAATATATCTCACATTGTTTTTAAACAACATGAAAATAATTTCAAAAATGATAGAAACAATATTTTTTGACAAATGATGTTCTGCTGCTTAAAATGAAATACGTAAATTCAAAAATTACGTATAATTCCATATAGAATACGAAGAGGAGTGAATAGAGGAGGTTCACGTGCCAATGGTTCTGTAAGAGGACGTGGCTCGCATGTAATGACAGATGCGCGGTTTAAGATAATACAGAAAAACCGTCAGAAGTTGACCGATGCCAGAGATAAGCTCGCAGAGATAGCAAAACAGAGCGATGCCAGGCTTAAATTAGACAAAATTCGTGCATCCCAGTATAAGAAGATGGACACGCAACTTTCTGGAATTTCACGCAAAACTGGTCGAAATGGAAGGCTTTCATTATCGACTAATAAATTACCCCACTTGATGCCACATGTATTACCACCAAGTATACCAAACAATTATATACCACCTCCTACAAGAGTTGTAGGCTATAGATCATTGCCAGTCTCTGAACCGCATTACTTAGGAGATATGAATATGGATTATAATAATGGTAATTATAGTATCGGAAAATTAATGAGAATAAAATTAATGAGATATTTATTTGTACATGTATACATATATATTTAATATATAATGTTATTGATTTCATATTTATCTATTCTTTAAGATTATTTAATGGATTCTGCTCCATTAAGGAGAACCGTGAGCAATGAATATGCACCAACACCACCGCCTCCACCTCCTGTGTTTAGTATTAATCCACCTTCTCCTTATACTTGGGTAAAACCTGCAAGCAGCAACATAACTAGAATTCCAGCTCGAAAATCTGATATAGAAAGAGAACGGGAAAGGCAGCAGAGAGATTATAAACTTGTTGCACGCTCGATAGTAAGTTATTTCATAAATCATTTATATAAATTTGATGTTGCGCATAAAACTCTTCTTTTTGATTGTGTATAATACAACATCTTTATTCCAGGCAAAGTCTGCTTCGCCTTCTTACAAGGAAGACTGGAGTTTTGGTACAAAATCAAGGTAAATGATATTACGATTAAATCAAGATTGTAAAATAAAATAATCACAATGCAATCGCATAATGCATTTTTTAGAACAATTTTAGCGGAAGAAGCAGCAGATTCGAAATATTACGATTCCAGAAGTCTGCGGGACGTGGGGATTAAATCGCGTCTTGATTCATCTACCAGTAAGTCAAGACCGATGGGCGTTTTGTCTCGGCCCAAAGCAAGTTCCAGTTCGTCGACGCAATCAACGGGTTATCGAATTGTTGTATCCAATTTGCAAGCGAATGTTACACAAGAAGATATCAAGGTATAATAAAAAACAGATTCATGCATTTATTTTCGAGTGCACGTCTTTTAGCAAAAAAATGAGTAACGTTTATGCATTTTGTAGGAATTATTCGAAGATGTTGGAGAGTTACTCGTATCAAGATTAGTACGCCCTGGAACAGCCGAAGTAATCTACAAAACATTGAAGGATGCAACTAAAGCAGTTGAGACTTATCACAATCGGCAACTAGATGGCCATCCAATGAAATGCCTTCTCGTTAATCCGCGACCAAAAAATAATCCGACTGGACCAGCCGTTCGATCTCTCACAGAGTAAATGACATACGAATAATTTTAATATGTTACTCACGATTTTTTAAATATTAAAATCGACTTGCAGTATTTTACAAATTTATTATGGTCACGTACAAAGTGTAGTAACAATTAATTCATTTATTTTGCTTACTAATATTGGGTAATAATATGAAATCAATAAGCATAATTACAATTGATCCAACATGATCGCAGAAATAAATTTTTCCTTTCTTTCTTAATATAATTTCCTTTGCAGGTCGAGACGTAGCGTCAGTTCGAGTTATGTGCAGCCCAGTTTAGGTGCAGTTCATCGCGCATTATTCGATGACTCTTAATCGAACGTGTCCTTTTTGACGTGAAATGTTAAAAAAGGAAATGTGTCGTGTATATGTAATGGCATCACGCAGAATAATCTTAGGGAATTGTACGAAGGGGAAAATCGAACAAAAACATGGATTACTTATCCTGTGAAATTTCCGCATTCACATGTGCGGAAATCTATTTCCCAATTGCAATTGTATCAATAAACTTATATCACTCATTATTATTTTCAGTTTATACGATCGATCATAATGAATCATCTACGATTCATCTTTATTTTTAGGTAAACGTTTTTTTCTTGTATTTAACATTTTTCAATTGCACTTTTTTATCTAGATATGTGACACTTACATGGATATGCAGTATCCTTTAGATATAAATTAGATTAAGCATCTAAATATTATGAAGCAAATTGACTATCCTTGTATTATCGTTAAAAATAATAGAATGAATACAGACGAAATAGTTCTGGTGTTAAATTATAAAAGCAGCATATTTCGTATAAAATATAACGAACTATTATTCGTATATATGAAGAAATGGTTTAAAGATGAAATGCAGATTGCTTTAATATATCGAAATAAAATGTATTGGGTTGATGACATAAAAAAGAATTTTTAACAAAATATACTGCGTTTTCATGATGGTGATGCGTCTAGGAGTAAGCATGAAATAAATTTGTCTTATTAACAATCTGTTCCTTTTCTTTTAATTTTCATTCGTATTAAAGAAAGATGAAAAGAACGAAGAAAGAAAGAAGAAGGATTTGATGCTGCAAAGAATTTATTTATCTTTTAATAATTATACATACGTGATCACAATATTTATATCTATGAAATACAAAAACTAACGCACGTATGCTGCTGTTGACATGTACTTGAATTATTTCTCTGAGAAATAGGCGTGTGCTCGAAAAGTAGTACGGATTTCGCAATCGGAAGTTGATATTTTGACACGGAGAATAAATGGCACATAAATAGGTTTTCTTCTGCTCTTCTCCGCAATGATCATTACGGCTCCTTTGTACGTTTCACTGGGAGGAGATATACAGTAAGATATAAAACGTCCGAACTTAAGGCTAATACGCGACTGAATAATTAGTGCCTAATAATTATGCCGCTACATTGCGTCGTCGAATATATTTACAAATGCGAAACAATACTGTCTCGCAATAACGCGTGAAAACGCATGAACCCTAATTCAGAACGATCGAGAAGTTACAATATAAAACTCTCTATCTCTTTCCCGTTCCTCTTTACATCTTGTGCACTTGTTTCACCAAGTCTATTTATCTTATTTAATTCCTACGCTGTTGATTGCTGGTTTTAGTCTTCGGGGTGCGTAGGACTTCCGCGTAAGACAATTCTAGACGCTTCAATCTTGCTACTTCCGCGGACGCACTGCTTGGCTTAAAGTCCTTGTATTCGTAACTTTTTTGCTGTTCACTCGGATTGCGTGTGAATTCGTTATGCTGCTGTTGTTGATGCTGCCTCTTGTCCTTCGGCTGCCGATTCGGACATGCACTATGTTGGTCGTTCCAGGCTCCAGCGTGCTCGAAATCAGCGGGATTGAATGGTCTGAATCTTCTACGGCCGTTGTTCTTGGGTGGTATAAATTTGACGTTTGTTGTGGGGATAACGTCTGGCGCTGATCGGTCGTTGCAGTATATCTTCTTTACTAAGTTCTTCTTCATACTTGCATATTTCTTGCGCGTACGTAGATTGAGTGACATGTAATCCATTTTGCATCCGTCCTCATCACGAGATTGCTGATTTGTAACAGTACTGTTGGACTTATCGGCTTGATGACTGTTTTTGACATTGGCCGGGCTGGCAATCTGCACTCTGAACACTGGTTCCGAGACCACTGACGATACCATGGAGGAAATGATACTCTGATTGTCGTCAGTCGCCTCGCTCTGCAGATCTTCTTGCATCATTGGAGTTTTGAATGTTGTCTGAGACATGGTAGAGACGTCCAGCAACGGTAGCTTTTCACCCTCGTCCTTTGCCTCGGCTGCCCGTTTCAGCACACTGAAAATCTCGCTGAAGAGCTGCCGGTACTCGGGCGTTTTGCGGAATCTGCTCTCGAATGGGCTGTTGTCATCGTAAATACTGAACTTGCAATCTTCACCGTCGGCAATTGAGCACAAGAAAGAACCCCTACCATCCGTCTGCGTAGCCTTATTGCTCGTTTCGTCCGAGAAACCCGATGATGAGGTTTCAGCTTCCGAAAAATCTGTTGGAGTAGCCGAAACGGGTTTCTTGCCGGAGATTTCGGCTTTAGTTTGCGAAATAGCTTTAGTCGATTCCGTGGGTGTGACGGTTTCAGCCTCCGTGCTGGCACGATAAAAATTGTTGAACTCTCCAGACATCTCCAACTCCTCCTGCAAGGACATGCACATTGCGGGTGCGGTATCTTTACGACGAGGTTGACAGTGTCTCTGCATTTCCAGCAGAGCCTGATATTTTTCAACGAGAACTCGATAAGGATTTGCATTTTCCGCTTCGTTCTTCATATCCTCATTCTTGTTGCTTGTTTCCTGTATGCATATAATTAACATAATAGATTTATTAAATTTTAGATTTATTTGATGTTGATATCAATACAATTGCGACGATATTATTTTCTGCTTGCTTTGATCTTAAATTATAATAGATATATAGCCATGCTATATTCTAGAATAATATACGTAGTTAAACAGATAAAATGAAATATAATACGACAAACAAAATATTAAACAGAGAAATTTCAAATCAAAAAGTAAGCACGGAAAATCTGGAATATTATTTCGTTTAATCTCGCAACTTGAGTCTTATTAAATATTTTGAGTCTATTTAATATAATTTAATTTAGAAAAGACTTGTATAACTAAAAACGCAATTGGCACACTGTTTCGTTATCTAAAATCTAAAGACAAATATATCGCATATGATTTTTACAAATACAATGTTACTTTTGCTCATATTCTCAATTATTGTAAAATTAATAATTACACGGAGTCTTCTGTAGAAAGATGAAGGCAAATGGATGAAGGATCTGCCAGATTTATAGGATATTAAAAACTGCAATAAATTTTTTTATAAAAAATATTTTTTATTAAAAATATCTTATAAATCTGGCACTTATATGTTATATATATATATATATAATACTTGGACACATTAATTGGACTAGAAGCATTTCCGATGAAACCTCTATCGCGAATAAAATAACATCAAGTATGAAGTTTATACACTTATACTGGGATCTTAAAAAATATTTCTTGATAAAATTTAAGCAAAAATGGACATAGCTTTACTAAATTTAATCTTTGGAAATGGATTAAATATAATATGCTATAATTATATGTATCGTACATTAATCTAATTCATTAGAAAGGCACTTCAAATTTCAACGCGTTAATACATAATGCATACTATATTATCTAAAATTGCGCATCATTTTAATAGATTGATAACGCTAAAAATATACAAAATGCTAATATAAGATATATAATAATAAAACTTAAGTAACTTTAATAAATCAAACTTGACATCTTTATCATATTTGTCAGCTCTCTCAAAAAGCTGTTGAAATTAATCAGTCTTCAGTTAATAAAATCTGAATATTTTGATCCAGATTAAAACGACGAGTTAGAGAACTTTCGATTTCTGATGTTGAGAGAGCCAAAGACTACAGACAATCCTAGACATTTTCCGGAAGATAAACAACGGTATTCGGAAGGCGAGCCTTATAGGAACGAAGATATAAAACTTGATGTAGCAGATCGTCTTGAAAAAATAAGCTAACAATAACGGTATTTTAGTATAAGTAATTATCTTCCATAACAGCGAATTACTACGTTGCGGTTTCATTATCGCAAAATTTGTCACTTCCTAAAGAAGATAAAAGAGAATTATTCATGGCATTTCATGATAATGACGAATGCTAATCGGTTAATAGTAATCGAAGTGAAACGGCTAGTGAAAATACAGTCTAATCGTAGCATATCAGAGCAAATGAAACGTTAGAACGAGAAGCACTTACCTGAATTTGTTCGGAATCGCGCTGATTTTCGCTAATTAACGATTCGGCTATGCTTATATCATCGTACTCCTCCTGATTTAGCATGATGGAGAGTTCGTCATGCATCCCCATGTCTACACCGCGCAAACAACGCCCACATAACTGACCCCGTCTGTGAAGATTGTATTTATCATATTATACATCTATAGAAATCATGTGTTCGTGCAAATATCGTGTAATAAATATAAGTGTATTAAAATAATATTATATATGATATAACTGAATGAAATAAATGACATTTTATATATATATATAAGATTTTACTTTAACGAGCAATCTTAAACAAAATGGATTTTTCTTGAAATTTGTGTAATAAATTAACATACAACTTGTTAAACTTGTTTAATTATTAAAAGCGATGATCTACGTTGAGATCTAAAACAAATAAAATAAAAAAATACGCGACGACGTGAAAAGAAACATACCTGACTTCTTCCAAAGTATTGATTTCATCTTGCAGAGTTTTGATATCCTGTACCTTATTACGCAACTCTGCTAATTGTTCCTCTAATACAGTGTTCTCATGCAATACGGTGTTCAATTGTTGCGTCACTTCGGATAATTTATTCTGTTCTCTGACCCGTTGACTGCGTGATTCCTGCAACTGCCGCGACAATTCCGTCACCTTTTCATCATTCGTTGCAGTCGCGTTCGTTTCTTGAGAAGGTTTTGGCGAAACTGGGAGGATTTTTGGGGCAACCCTCTGAAGTGAAGAAAAAAGCATACGATAAGCATAAGCACCGAAAATTTGATGTAATTTATGAACAATATGCAATATAGCTTATAGCTTATAAAACTTGTAACTTGTAAAACAGACCAATGGAAGAACTAGTGAGAGAAATGTTAAATATATAATCGAGTTAAATAACTTCCTAATTTAAGAATGAAGCCATCTAAAATAAAGTGTAAAATGAATTATGGACATGTCGTTCTTTCCATAATGTAAATTCATCGTTTACGTAATGAGATTCATGATACATAACAAACGTATGTATATAGTTCCTCGTTTACCTGTTTCTCGTTGCCACCTTGCGTATTCGAAGTCTCCCAATCATCATGTAATTCCTGCATATTACTCCTAGACGAACTTATATACTGTTGACGTATTTGTGCGGTCAGGTCATCAATCTTTTTTTGGAATTCTTCGCATTTTATCTCCAAATTTTCAATAGTCACGGATTGGCTAAATTACAAATAATTATAATGACATAAATCTTATCGCGAAATCTCGCTATATCTTAGTTATTCCGAAAAATATTCAATATCTATTTAAGATATCCTGTGGGAGATTTGCGACTTCTGTACATGTTGCGTGGCTAGAGTCTAATAGTTTTATTTGTAACGTATGTTATCCTAATTATATTACACGGTAGTGAACTATGAATTTAGCAAGACAAGTTTAGAATAGTTTGCGTGATGAAAGTGATACGATAAAATATAAAACTAATAAAATATACAAATAATTTCATTTTGAATTGACATTTCTCAACCAGCGTTGTGTTGAACTATAAAATATTTTTCATCTTATAAATGCGCAGCGATATTTCTTTATTGTTTTTGAATATTCAAAAACATAAAAAAAAAACATTTTGCAATTCAATCAGCGGAGCGGCATCGGAAAACGAGCGAGAAAAAATTATTATGATTACCCTTTGATCAATTTTTTATCGCTTGTGTTTTCGCTCACTAGATGATGATTCGCTCGTTCTAAGTCTTGCACGCTGACTTCCAGTTGTTCGTAGACTTTCAGCCGCGTATTGTTTACTTCCCTTAAGGCAGCGGTCTGCTTTTTCATATACTGCAAGCAAATGCAGCGTTCATCGCAAAATGCAATCTGAGACTGAACAAATTGCATTTTAATCATTGTGATTCAAAAATGTCACGTTGAAATGACCAGTGTTAGCTTTTCCTCGAGAAAACTCGAGAGAATGGAGTTTTCTAAAATCTTCTATCGGGGACGAAAATTGAGAAGAGCCAGATGGTTTCTCCCCAATTCGCTCATCAATTGAAGATTCGCACGGAATAGTAATTTTCCGCATTTTCATTTCGAATTTCAACTCGATACTCAATTTATTTTAGTTAATAATTACAGCAAAACGCGTATAATAATAAAAATAAAAATCCTGCAGTAATATCTTTACTGTTTAAATTACAACAATTATTCGCGCCTTAATTAAATCGATGCAAAAGTGTACAACAAACCTCGATCTCCTGAGCTTGCTCCTCTATAGTGGACTGATGAACCTTGATGATATTTTCCAGCTCCTTATTCCGTTCTAACAGCGTTTTTCCAAGTTCCGCCGCCAATTGGAGATCTGCACAGAACAGCAATCCGTGCTTTTAGAAGGAACCTCTCGTGTCTCGATCAGACGGATATTCCCTTACAATCTACTCGAAAGCCGAAGTCAGAAGCGCGGAAGAAAAAAAATCAACGCTACGTCGCGAGCGATGAGGAGATGATATTACTGCAGCAGCAGTAATTCTGCAGGTTTCCGGATCATTTTCAATCGCCGAGGAGTTCAGGGGAATAGGAAGAAGTCGACAAATCGATAGATCCAGAAGCTCGCTCGGAATGACAAGGAATCAAAGTGTTGAATGCCCGCGGTAATCGTAGATTGTTACTTTCCGAAGCAGAGCGCCGCGCGAACGCTCTGGTTCACACTCGCG
Organism: Eciton burchellii; assembly: GCA_020341155.1. Lineage (NCBI taxonomy): Eukaryota > Metazoa > Arthropoda > Insecta > Hymenoptera > Formicidae > Eciton > Eciton burchellii. The sequence goes on from JAHMML010000015.1 coordinate 2,329,391, forward strand.
GCACTCCCTCGTTCTGACACCGGCTAGGGCCAAGGACCTCCGGTGTGCGCAAACGACGAAGCTACCGTTTACTCGCACTGGCGAAATGCTGCCCGCGAAGTTCGCGGATCAAAGTTCGTCGCGTGCGATGAAACGCGCGAGTGCGCGAAGAACGCAACAGTCGGGCTTTGGATTAGATTCGGGTGTCCATTGCTCCGATTCGATTTGAATCGGCGAATCGAATCGGAAAAGGAGAAAAAAAGCACTCTGATCGAGGAAGGAAAAGGAGACGTTTCTACGCGAGAAAGACAGAATCGTGGAATTTTTGTCGAACAGATCCTCGCGCGATGCTTTTCCGCAAACGCGACGATCACACTCGTATGCCATCGTACGCGATTAATGAATTAACGATTCGTTCATTAATCGATGATATTGCTTTTCCACTTCGCACTCTTCTCGGGCTCTATGTTTCCTCAATCGCATCATCATGCGCCGTCCGCATCATCGTATTTTGATATCTTCACTTACTTTCATGTGCGTCTCCTTCAAAACTGCTCCTTAGGACACTCTGAAGATAATCGAACTCGATAGTGTAATCCCAGCTCTGATCTAACGAGTTCATTTGATCAGAATCTACTTTCGGATCCCAAATAAGGTCTGCACTTTTCTTGCTCATCGTTCACTCGATCTTTGCTAACTTTCGAGGCGCAGCACTTCCACACACCCACTTTCTTCGATAGTAGCCGGTCTTCTGACCCGAAGCGTGTGCAGCATCGAGCAACAACTCTTCCAGTTCCCCTTCCAGTTCTTTCACTTCTACTCCAGTCCTCTCTTCTTACATTTCTGGGCCTTGCTAATCTCTTTTTACAATCGGATTCTTATTGATCGCTCAAGGGGTAGTTTCGGCATGCACAAACAAGGAGCAGATGCAAATTTTTTAAGATGCAAGAAGCAATGTTAATAAAATGTTTATAAAACGTCAGCAGCCTTTCCTTTTAAATTCTTTCAAGGAAATGAAAAGGATTTACCTTTTATAAAAAAAATCATAATCTTGTAAAGCGGAAAAATGTTTACAGAGATAACATTGCGGTTCCTCGTTAGAATAATTCCCAGCTTCGATTAATAACATTATCCTCTAAGCGGAAAGTATCTTTAACAGAAAACCTCTGCATTTTTGTAAACGATATTTATTCTGATCTACTTGCAAAGATATAATTCCGGCTTTCCCTATTAAAAATTCCATTTTTTTCCACTTTCGCTCTTCATTCAGCGTTTTAAAATACTTGAAAGTTCCATTCAAGATTCTCTTTGATGTTACAGCGAACAATTTTTTATGAATAACTTTGATCTGTCTGCAAGTATATAATTTTTTCAATAAAAATTATATTTCTTTTCGTTCATTTTCTTGATAAAAGTAACATTTTGCAAACCATTCGTTATTATATCCATTCATGTTTCCTTGGTCCTTTTGGAATGTAATGAAAATCTTTTTTATTCTTTTCGAACAGTATGGCAATAGTTTGCGTGGTATTTTGGTCATTCTGTGATATAGAAAAATCGCATCTACTTCATCTTCTTTGTCGAAAGTACCATATCATAAAAGACCACGAGATTCTTTTCTTCTTTCTTTTTCTTTTGTTTTTCTATGCAATCCATTCTCCAGTCTCGAAACATTCTAACATGTTCTAAGACAGGATGTTCCATTTCTTTCATCGCGCGTATATTTTCTCATGAAAAAATGGCGAGAGAAAGGACGAAGGAACTTTTACATTTAGCTTTTGCTTTAAAAAGTTCTATCGCATTCGTGTTTTTCAGAGACGATTAAAACGTCGATCAGAAACGTAAATTGGTCTTGCTGAAAATTATTCCGAGGTCCGAACGATGATGCGTGAGTTTTGTCGAGATTAACTGTCATCGTACATTATTTGTGATTGTAATATTATCTAATTAAAGTGCAATTACTGATAAAATAATAGCGATTAGATTGCACCGTTGCCATATCAACGTTAGTTAATACGTTATTACGTTACGTTAATAATTCGCTAAGCCTTGATCCACTTGAATATAATAGTGAATACAATCGCCGATGCTAGGAATACGAGCGGATAAATTTTCTTAGTTTTACATTAAATCTCGCAATCGCATTCTTTCTATTTCGCGACCATATTTATCTTAACGACTATATGTATATATATATATTTTTTTAATTTTTTACATATTTATATAATCATTTTCTAATCATATCTTTTATTTTATTTTGCGTTATATCTAATTTTTATATGAATCTGTACGAATCAATGCTTTAAATAGAATCATCATTAAAATTGAATTTAGCCTTCTGCTGCAACGACTTCCGAAAATATGGAGAGCCGATTCAATGTACTCATGATTGAAACATAGAGAATTTCTTTCGTTTCTGATGTGGACTATAAAAATGGACAATAACTGTAAATTTTCTAATATAAAGCTGGAATTTCTCAAGATCTATTGTTTTCTACAATTTAACTTTAAGAGACCTACTTGGTTTCATGATATTTTTTATGATAGATCCTAATTATCATTTCCGTTAGAAAATCGTGTACACACGAAACAGGCATGTGTATATGTGTAGATGAAATCTGTAAGATGAAACAACAGCATGATCATGGGGAAGACAGACAACGTCGAGCACGAGTTTGTCATTAGTTGTCTCGCGGGACTTTATTATCCAGCGTGACTTAAAGGACTCGATTTGCGACAACAAATATCAGTCATCAATGCTTCCGTCGCGATTAACCCTCATGGTTCGCGAGGGAGAACACAAATCATCGGGGAATCATCGGGGATATTATGGCGATAATATTGGCCCGCGATTAGTTACGTTCGCAGTGAAAGTCACTTTTATGTCGGGCCGTATAATGAAGAGATTACGTAATGGTATTTAATATTCGGCATTATTTTATACGTTCACGCGCTCATAATTTATCCACGAGCGCGGATAAATTACACGTTCGCGAGAGCGAAGGCGTTATCGATGCGAAGGAACGATGGCTTTCTGGACAGCTCTAGAGTCGAAGTAGAGCGGATCGGTTTAGCGAGTAAGCCATCAGCGATATGCAAAACTCGTTCCGCATGGGATAACGTCCGACAGTCGGATAACTCGGCGAGCCGTTTCGCGTACGGTAATTTCCTTATGCGCTCGAAAGGTCAAGTCGATGCACCTGCGCACCGCTCAAATCCCGTAACAATAGGTCGCACATTTTTCCTCTCCTCCCCTCCGTTGTCGGCCGATGAAGAGATTAATAACGTTTCGCCGGAACATTCTCGGGAGAAAGTATCCGCGAGAGGATTTAGATTCTATTCCAACGTGTCGGGGTCGTCGGGTCATACTCCGGTCGAAATATCACGATCGTTTCCCGCACCGCGACTCCCACACGTGGAATGTGGGAGAACCGCGAGAATTTCGGCAGCAACAATCGAATATTTATTAATATTATTAATCTACATTAACCCGTTAATTACGAAAAGCGTAAAATAAATCTGAATCAGCGAAACGCATACGCTTCGGTGATCTTCCTCCGTAGATATGGACGACAGATTTTCGAAGCGTTTCCGAAGGATCGATTTAATCCTCGCGCGGATTTGAATTCAGTCATTAATATTTACGTATTCTATTTTTCTTTTGATTAAAAGAAAAAAAGATGTCACATTTTTCATTCGTATATCTTTATTTGTATACAATTAATTTGGTATTAGGATATACTGTAGTAACATAAATAAAACACACACACACACACACACACACACACACACACACAATTGAACTATGAGCGTTATCGTCCGGGAATGGCAACCCCTTGCTTCCATGTGCGCATCATATCCTCCCCTGTTCAGTGGAACCGTCTCAAACTGGATAAAAAGATCCGGTAACGCAGAATAGTGCAGAATCGGTAACCCTTGCTTTTACGTTCTTAAGGGTATATCTTCTCGTTGAGAGAGAGAGAAAGAGAGAGAGAAAGAGGGGAGGGATTCGAATATTTGTTCCTGTTGAATCATGGTGGCACAATATTATTCATGTAGATAGAGTCGCAGGATTCTTTTTCTCCTCTTTTGCGTTTAACGTGTAACCAGGACTACTCGCGGCGATAAAAATTTTCGTAGGCCGTGTTCCCATCATTGTTTCACGCTGAACATAAAATATCCGAGCTACAGAGCTGTGTACACATACACAGGATGTACATAAGATTAATGTTATTGCAAGCGAGAGAATACAATGTACACGGGAACACATTTTCGCACACACGCATTAATCTGCGATTAATAATACAATATTAAAAAAGATGATAGATATACATATATAAAATCTGATTTGATCAAAATCTTATTTTGATTTCTGGGCGACTTTTTATGCCAGGATCCTGGCAATCCCCGTAAATTATATACAAAAAGTTACGCAAGAGTCAGGTCAGTTCAAATTAATTTCTCCCGTCAGCATTTTTATTGTCCACGAAAATGTAGAGCTACTCGGACGCGGAAAATGTCAATGGGAAACATAATCCCGTTGCACAAAGTAGGTGCCAGGCGAGATCTGCGAAAGAAACTTAATATAAGTGAGAACATATCCGCTCTTGGGTGTTGTCGTCTAACCGCATACTTTTCAGTTCTCTGATTTGAATTTCAGAAAAACGGTCGCGAGATAGCGGGTGTTTCATCAGCAAAGGATACAACTGGAATCGATACAAGAACAAGAGCTAGTTGTCGCTCAAACGCGGCATAGAATAACAGCCGAAACGCAACTGCGAAATAATTGCGGTATGCCCACGAACAGAAAAAGACACAATGAATGACGAAGGATAAGGACCGACGAATCGCAATGTAGAACGATCGTTCCGCCGAGAACCGAAAACTCTCGGAAAGTCATGAAAGAGAGACGAAAAATATAAATAAGCCCAGCGTTATGACAACATGCGGCAGACAGGAAGCGGCGTGAAAGTACACGATACTTTCGATCGCCAAAAGAGCAACTGGCCTTGGCTATTTCATATGTAATTACCAAGTCGCTTATATGAAGCATTCATTCATTAGAAGGGCGTAACAGTGTTGCTAATCTCTAAACGACCGGGTTTTCTCTAAACATCGGCATTAAAGAGCAAGGGGCACTCGCAACTGCAGAGTCTTCGACTTAATCACGCAATGAAATCGAGAGACTTAACGCGACACACATCGAATTCCTCCCGATTAACGTGCAAAGTCAACGCCATCGCTGTTTCAAGGCCGTCCCGGTGCTAGCCGGGCTCGATCCGTTTTATCCTCCCATAATTAGTCGATGAGGAAAAAGTCGCCGCGCAATTAGAGACGAAAGCGAGCGGAACCGTCATCTGGTTTTTCTCCGGATTTTCACGGCAGTTTCACATTGCCTTTTTCCACTTGCAATCTCTCGTTTCAACTCGTGGCGGATTAAACGGAAGCGACGTTCCCTAACGTGTGACCCGAGAGAGTCTGATACGTCTGGCTGATACATCCGAGGCAATTATAACGCCACCGTGAGAATCGCCGGTCGTAGGTACAGAATGCGAAATACAGAGGTGAGGCGCTAATAAGGCGTTCGGGATAAACGCGAATCGTTACATGGAAATTCCTGTGGATCGATCTCTCGCGCGAGCGGAAGACCAACCCCGCGCGAGGGTCACCCTCTAGTGGGGAGGGGAAGCGCATGTGCTAATGTGCAATTCCGGCTCTCGGAAAGCGAGCTTTATCGCGCGTGAAGGAAGGAAGGAAGGAAGGAAGGGAAGATWAAAAGAATATTACCGCCGTTTCGCAAGATGAATTCTGTCGATGAGCTTCCTGGGATGCGAAGCGAAAACTCTCGCGGGAGATCTTGCACGACTGTGCTCCATGAAGAGACCTAAGGAGAACAGGAAACGGTTCTCGGCCAGTTTGCACGTTCACGCTTTGATCGCAGATAATGCGATCGATGTCAAAGAGCGATTCAGCTACATCAGCAACTAGCAGCCGTTGTTGCGCAAAGACGAGAAAGAGGGTTACCCGTTGCCCGCGAGGTCAACGGGATGCACGCGTGCAAATCTCCATGGGATATAATCGCTGTAGCCACAGCGTGCGAGGAAGATGAAGATGGATGTAGGATATGCTAATCCGATTTCAAGCACGCATACGATTTTAATTAACCCGCCATTTTGCAGCGTACGCAACGACGGATAGCCAGCTCGATGTTTAGCTCGAATTACGCACGACGTTTTGCTGCTCGCTGAATCTCAGAACAATTGTTGTGCTCGACGTGCGAAAAGGACTCCACATCATCTCGTTGCGCGATAAAGTCGGGCAGAAATTGAAGCGATTTCCCGGGAGGGAAATTGAGAAAATTGAAAAGAAAGAGGAAGAAGAAACGAGAATCGAGATAAGAGCGCAACAAGCACGCGCATGCGCGCGAGATCCGCGGATAATTCGACACTTCGTTACGGTTGGAGGTCAACGAAATGTCTCGCGATACGAGGAGAAAGAGGCTTGTTAGCGGCGCGAATCATTCTTTCGCACGGATCGTCTTCCCACGACGCGTTGCGACCGCGAGGAATAATAACGCGCGGCCTGTCGCGGGATCTCGCCGATTATTTTCTGTTTTCTTTCCTACGTCTTCCACGATGATTTCTATTAACGCAACGTGCAACGTAACGCCATCCGCGGATATTGCCGGGGAGCCGGTTGCTTCGCGCGATGGCGCGTAAAATCGAGTCAGTGTGCCAAGCGTGATTTTCCAGCCGCGGCGCGCTCCCGCCGTGCGTTCGAGCTGAATTCTTCGCTCGGTCTTTTACTTTCACAAAAATTCGCGCGGATCTACGTGAGACGGCGGTGCATCGCCGGTCGGAACGTTGTAACGTGACGCGCCGGTAGTCGCGGACCATATCGAGATTCAGGATTCTCAGCGTTGGCTCTGGTAATTCCAAAAGTCCTAATGACGATGTTTCAGTTTCAGCTTTTCTAGCTCGGACAAGCATGTTCCGTGACGCGCCTAATTATTATTATTTTTAATAATTGTTTTAATAATAATTATTATTATTAATAATTGTTACGCGCGTAATTTTAATTGCGTTAAAATCGTGTAGCAGCCAGATCGACGCGTTTGACGATGCGCGCGCGTAATCAACGATCGAATCTCTCGCTCGTAATATCGCAGCATTCGTAACATTTCTCCTTCGTAATAATTAATTACATAATTCGGCCGTTCCGTGCGTTTGCAGCTACGAATTGCGCGCGTCACTCAACGAGAGTAACCATGAAGATTCGCGTGCGAAACGACCGCGAGGTATCACGTGATCTGCTTAATGAGGGAAGTGAGCGGAACAAATAATGGATGTCGAATTGTTGTAAACGCGCGTGCACCTCGACTGTATCTCGACGTCTCGTACGACATACGAGCATGAGAACCTATCCGGAAGCGAGCAAAGAAGAGCCGAGGGAATACCGCGATCTACAAACTGCTCTGAGAATGAACCGAATCCGCGAATCTTACGAATGGCAAAGATCAAATATTCAGTAAAAGGCGATCCGGATTACGAACAGTTATCGTGCGTGACGAGAAAGAGCTGGGAAACCGGCGTGGTATCGCCCGGAAATGTAAATTGCGAAAATTACTTTGGTTTTCCACGCACAAGGAGGCGAGAAAGCGTTACCATTCTGCGTACACGCGTATCATTTTCCGGGAGATGCTCTCGCGGAGCAACATTAATTGAATATCGACCGTGAATAATCGAATCGAAATCGAACTTTGGTTCGATTCCGCCAGTCATGCTGTACGAGGTCCCTGGAATCCGCCGATCACGATCCCTTATCGATGTCGCGGCTCTATCTCTAGCCGATGTTGATCATCGAGAAATCGAAATGCATCTGTCGATCCACCAATCGCGCTTTTAGTCTCTCACGTGCCCTTAGGTTAATCTTTACGTTCCAACGTACGTTGTCCGTTTGTCCCTAGCAGGAGTGGGGGCGGCTCTGAATTCCCGATTTCTGCGCTGCCTTATCGGGGCACCATCGGGGATCTGACGGTGCGGCGGGGACCGTCAGTTCCCCGGGGGTTCCCGGCGTGGCGAGGCGTGGATCGCCGCGCGTCTCGCGCTCAGGAACTGGAACAGGTATGCAAGCATGTGCGAAGTAACGTGCGCCACGGTGCGCGCGCGGGAATGCAATAAGCCCGTGCAGCATACCGTACTCTCACCCAGTGAACGCACCCGTTCAACAAGGAACGTGCGAAAAAATAACCGCCCACGTTCGCGAGGGAACGCGAGCCGCGAGTAACAGATAAGCGATAACGAGGAAGCCGATCCCTGCGACGATCGTGATAAATACGAGCGCGCTCCTCTCAGGATCACCTGAGAATGATGCGCCGCTGCCGGATCGAAGAAGACGCGCGACCGGCGAGAAACGCGGCCGGCGTGCATCCAGGTCGGTCTCCTTCGCGGAACGCGATCGTCACCGCGGCTCGTCGATGGAGGGAAGCGGAAAATCCTGACAAAGCCGCCGGAGCGGGACGAAATTTCCCTCGGAAGAGCGATCGGCGCGAAGTAGCGCGTAAGGTGTGAGCGCTAACTAAACGTAACGCCGACCGCGAATTATTACCCGTAATAATTCTTGCGCAAGGGACAGTTAATGAAACGAAGAAATACCCGCGGATTTATGGCCGATACAGCTGGCATTGTGCCGTACTTGTCGGCTCGAGGGACGAATAATTATGCGAAATTACCGTCAGCTTTATATACCAATCAACGTTACACGCCATTCCCCTAACGCACCTGCATCAGACCTGACTTTCTATCTTTACGATCTGCCTCTCCCCATTCCTCTTTACTTATAAGCTTGACCTTTCTCTCTCTCTCTCTCTCTCTTTCTCTCTTTCGCGTGCTAATCTAGCGTCAAGTTCAACGGCGCTATCGAGAGGCGATGGATTTAATCGACGCTCTAACGGTCGTAACGTTATTTCGATAGTCACCCTAGCAGAGAAAGAGCTCTTCTAGGATTCGTCTCGAAAAGTTCGGTCGATCAACTAAATATGAATCAGCCACGAATCGGTGAAATATGAGCGTTTGGTATTCCAGGCGGGAACTCGAGTGCCTTCCCGTTCCAGGTCACAGGGATTCCTCTCTATGCGGGGATAGGCATCTTTACGAAGGTCTCTCTCGGTCATCGCGCGTGCACCATCGCCGCGATGCGGCGCCTTGTACCGTTACCGGGCATATGATCGCTCGGCAAACAGTCTACGATATCCGACAATCGGATATCGTGCCGAACAGCCGATCGTGCATTATCGCCGGATTAAATCCAGCACTTGCGCGGGTAATCGGCGGTTTACCTTTCCCAATATCAACACGCTCTTGGCGAACGCAGACTCTTCCCTCGAACGACTCTCGAAAGCGTTTATCGGCCAACGCGGACGCGCATCTGCCGCGAGCACGAACGGAGAATTCTCAAGGAAAATCGCATGCCGCGATTAACGAACATCCGGGCAGGTCCGAATGACTCGCGAATAATCCGAATGATTCTACGATTCGTGTATATATTCGATAGCGCGAATAAATACGATGATTTCCGATCTGATACGTAGAAGTATCTCAAAGTTAAAGACTTTTATGATTCTTTTATGACTTTACAGAGACAATGTTGAAGCGATCTCAGATAGATATGAAAGGATAAAGTAATCGCATAGCTAAGACATCGATATTGATCGATTAGATTTATTTTATCCTTTTTTATATGTACAACTCTTGTACGAAACTTGCTGAGAAATAAGTTTTATTTCTCCTTTTATGAAATAGACTTATTTCTTATTTTTATCAAAAAGAACAGGATTCTGCAATAGCGTTAATTCGCGAGTTTAATACATCGATACGCGCGCGCATACTCACACACACACACACACACACAAATCAAGAAGTATAAGACAATTTCTAGTAGTGAAATGCGCTTCTTCCCTTTTATTTCCCGCAAAACAGAGAAAACGTTAACTTGCATAGCAGGAAATCCAGAATATCATGCTCTTCTTATCGTTTTCAACTCGCACGTGGGAAAACCGCCGCGAGAATAATTATAATCGAATCAAGTCCGCGTCAAACTTTCCTCATGATTGGACAAATATTATACAGCGAGTAAGCCGTTTGATACTCGAGAAAACTTAATCGGTCGATTAATCGGCGCTAAGCCGATGAAATTAAGCCGTAAACGGCGGCAAAGTGAAGGAAGATGTGCGACATTGGAAAGTTCATGGACCAATATGATGTACGACATGCGCTTTTTTCATGCTGATCGAGCTCTCTCCGATTTCAATAAGGCACGTCTAATGAGACACCGGAATTCCGGTTTAACGAGTACTCGACGAAAGGCTCGATCGCTAATGTCCGCCAAGCGCGGACGCGCTTTTTTTTCGAGATTTTTATTTCGGAAGCAATCGTCGAAGCATATAACACGCAGATCCAGCAGGAATTGCGCGTGGAAAGTTAACACGAAGAACCGTTTTTTGCGGTTTTCTCGAAACATCTTCCTTTGTTTATCTCGTGCACTTCAGGCTATTCTTTCGATCTAGTATCTCCCGAGTTTTATCTCCGTGCATGTGAAAAACAATCTGCACGTTTTGCCCTCAACAATTGACGTTTTCGGATCGTCGCTTCCTTTCACCGTGAGTTGTATGAAAGCCATGAATCATTATCAGCCTCAATGTCAATGCCGCTCGATTAATTATAATTTAAATTTATCGGGCCGAAGGTGACGTACGATTTTAGTACTTTCTACGGTGAAAGGACTCGCAACATTCGACAATATCATTCAATATACAATCTCGATAAGTCGGCAAATCGATGAAAAAACATTAGATAATCTTTACGCGGATAAGAAAAACATTCTTATCAGCGGCTTTCGCCGCTGGAAACGAAACAGATGACGGCTAAAGCGATCTAATGAAAACATCGAACGACACAGAAGAGACACGAATGATTAGCATTTAATCGCGGAGGTCGGCATTAATCAGGAAATACATCAGGAGGATCAGCATCGATAAATAGGGTAATCGACAATGAATAGGAAGACAGTCGTCTCCGGCGAGCAAAAATCGCGTTCGACTGCTTCGCTTCCATTGTTTTCAATTGAGGGCAGCCTTAACTGCTACACAGCGATTGTTGGAGATAAATTACGATGATTTGGAAAGGTATCTGTTTATCCGTGCACGAAGTTAATGAGAGATAACGTTACAAAGTCAGCGGCAATAAGCGTGTATAATATTTTGATTATGGGAGATGCGTGCACAACGAGAAAGCTTGACTTCCTCTCTCGTGTTTCGGCAAGTTTTTCTTTTATAAATCTACTAACAAGATTGCCCTTATAGTCCGAGAGAGAGAGAGAGAGAGAGAGAGAGAGAGAGAGAGAGAGAGAGAAACAGAGAGAGCGACCGGAACGCAGATTCCACTCCATACTTAAATAAATAAATGCTCTTCGTAAGTATTCATGTCGAGTATTTAATATCTGTTATCAAATAGCTGGTGAAATCATTTACGGGAAACAAGCTGCATTCCATTTCCATTCAATCACATGTTTAATCGAGAAGAGACTCGAAATCCAAAGATACGATCGCGGCACATCGCGGAGATATTATTATTATTATTATTCCACAAAAATGGAATGACATGAGAATGTATGGGTATTGTTCAAGGGTCATGTTAAGGACACGCGTGTTGATTTCGGAATAAATAAATGCGTCAAATTATGAGTTATTCTTCGGGTATCTGTGTAAGTAAACCGGTTCGCTCACGGGAAATGAATTACACCGATTCGTACGATTGCGCATTAAATTGAAATCACACATAAGAGATATAATTATCCGTGACATCAATTTCGCGGCACAAAATCGGGATAATACATGTGCGAGGATGTGTTATTTATTTAACATACAAAGAACATTTACATCGTACGTGTCGATTCATTTCACGATAAGGCGACATACATCAAATTCCAAACGGGCAAAGTACCATCGCGATCGTCAGATATGGCACGTATTATCTTTCCTGATTGTACACGAGAGTAATGTCTGCCGTGTTTTTACTCGTCGATCTAATTATAAACTGTGAACGACTGTACGTAGTACAGAGAACAAGTTCACGTTACAACATACGAAATGAGGGTCGTTACACTGTAAACAGCCTTCTCCAGCTTCTATTCTGATGCTTCGTCGCACATGGCGAACCGTTGTTCATCGAATCCTCGTGTCAGGCCTCGCACGAGGACGATCGATACGGCGGCGATGTGGATGACAAATCGGGAGGGTGTTTCATGGCAACCCGGTAAACAGCGTTTCCCCCGCAGGGGTGATCAACCCCTGGACTTGAAATGCGCGCTGCACCGTGCGCACGCATTCATCCTCATCGGCTTTTACCTCATTGTTTTCTTTTTCTTTTTTTCTTTCTTTCTTTCTTTTTGATAACTTGACACGATCTTGATCTTCTTCTTTTCTCTGACTTCTCATCGAATGGCGAATTCGATGAAAAAGAAAAAAATACACTTCCGCTCCTAGTCCCTCGACGGGACTTTTCTGGAGCACGGTGTAATTATCGATTAATCGTCTGTCACTAGGGCGGCCGCTCAAGTCGGTCAGACGCATATTTGTGGCCCACATACTTCCATTTTTATGGCGAATGTAGCTTCGAGCTGCATGCGCCAATGCCCCGGGCGTACATGATAAATATGCGCGAGCATCATTTCCTTCCCAGCGATATTAGGTGTGCCACTTGATAATTTTATCATCGCTTGATCAACGAACCAATCGAAAGGACTCGAAAGGTAACAGTGTTGTCTTGAAAAGTGACACTTTAGAAAGCGTTCGATTGTTCGATCGATAGAAGGAACACTCAATGCGGCTTGCTTCTCCTAAAGCGACGTTCCTTTTCAAGATCTTGCTTGTAATTCCCTCAGAAATTATAAGGTAAATAAAATTTAACGCACGGACTAATGGGACTGCGACAGGCACGTGGTAATGCACGAAAGGAAGGAAAAGCGAGAGAGAGAGAGAGAGAGAGAGAGAGAGAGAGAGAGAGAAAGAGCAAACGGAAAGAGCATTTTAACTTATGCCTTCTAACACTCATCGTTAATTTTACGGCTTACATTTATCTTGGCGTTTTATAGGTAGATGGCAAGCAGAACGTAACCGGCGACGACGCGAAACATTTACATAAATCATCATATTTTATTTTGTCGGTGCTCTATTACGCACGCACAACTACGTTAATAGTTTAATAGTGTACGCGGAAACGGCCACATGGCGATTAGTCGTTGTGAGCGACGATCGCTCCGTCTGAATAATCCCGGATCACCGTCCTGTCCTCCCTCCCGTATTTTTCTGCAACTAGGGAGACCCCTCCCCCCCTTTTAGTCCCTTGCGTAAATCAGACATTCAGACCTTTTTACGCTCACGTCACGCGTTAGCATTAAATGTCCCCGATGATGCCGACGATACGATACGCCGTCGGTGACGGCGCTTTGCGCAGACTCCGCGATTTTAAATATCTCCGCGGATCAATAGCTCATAAAACACTCGGGCGTTTCAGCCGGTAGTTACACGCAATTCTGCATACATAAATCTCTTTAAACGTCGCGTACGTATCTCTCCGAGTCCACTGAGAGGGTCATCTCGCGTCGATCCCTTTTTTTTCCTCTCTCCTTTCCTTTTTTGTTCTTTTCATTACGTCACGCAAAGTCCCGACAACGTAAGAGCGATGCTCACTCGCATCTCGAGCTCGAACGAGCTTCAGGTTTCAGGTTTCTGAACGACGGAGCCGCGACTCCAGCTTCGAAAATGGATGGCCGACGAAATGAGTGGCCGCGTTGCGACGATTGAATGAAAATAATAACGTGTCGTATCGCGTACCGGTCTATCGGAACGGGGATCTCCCAACGGCTGATCAAGTGGAAACTGTCGACGAAAATAACAGTAAGGTCGCACCCGCGGCGATAAAGTTTAATCGCGCGCAACTACCGTTTATCGCGCATCCCTCCACCCCTTCTCCTCCCTAACCCTCTTCTTTCTCTCTCCCTAATCCCCCTCCCCTCCCCCTAGCCCCTCGCCGGTCGTTTTTGTTGATTTTGCGGTTAATCGCGGGTTCAGAAGTTAATGGGCGGGCGATAACGGTAAAACCGTCTGAAATGTCGTGGATCGCCTGAATTCTTTAATCCCGAGCAAGTGACGCGTTCACACATCCGTGCCGTGATTATATCGGTAATCGCTAGTATTTTTTTTTTAAGATATCCAAACATCAGACCCGGCCTGAATACGTCGATCTCAGGTCGATCCCTCCCCCCCCCCTGTTCTTTTGTTCGAGGTCTCGCGAGGAGTCTGAGATCAAGACGCGACTGCGAAGGACGCGACTACTTTCAGACTAGCGCTTCGGATGTCTTCCAGTCATGGCGCCCAACAACACCGGGCACAACTGGTATTCGCATCGCGCGACAAATCGATGAGTCATCCTGCGCTGAGGATCAATGCATTTTGACGCGAGCATAACTTTTGACATTTGGACACGATGGAGAAAATGCCAAACGGAGATTCGAAATCGCGATCGAGATGGAACCGTTTTCTTAAAAACAGCTCAAAAAAAAAAAACAGTCGTATATTCGTATAATTTGTTATCCGATTTTTATATCGTGTAATGTTATCGATATATAAATTTGCTCGCGGATCGTGTACGAATTCACGTGTCGAAACATTCATGACCCTGGAGCGAGAAGTGAAATACTTTGAGCGGTCTTGATTCATGATTTCCGTATATCATGCATATCGCTTTCGAGCGTTCATACGCTCGCGCGTGCAGCTCGCGCAGCTGTATCGATCCTGAGCCGTGTTCGAGGTCGACCTCGAAAACGACTCCTGCGATTTCGACGCTCGTTGCACCTGCGTATCCCTTTGGCTCGCAGTTGCGGCCTTGACATCAAACGACGTGACACTTGGAGACACGAGTCGACCGAGTATCCATCAATCGATACTTATCGCTTCCTCGGATGAGAATTTATATCGATATCGAGAACGGAGAAATTTACCCTGCAGCATGTTGTGATCGGCGTCCTCATCCGCGTGGAAGCGAACACCGCCGAGGTTGGAGGACAACAGGCTCATTTTCTCGACGTTGAGCGGTGCCGGGCGAGTGACGTCCTCGATACAAGCCGAGCGGCGGCGGCGACGGGTCCGCGAAGCGGTGACGGCGGCGAGAGGCCGCCTGGCCCGTGCGCTCGAGGCGTTATTGGCTCACGTCCGCTGCAGGCCCACGGGCGAGCCAATCAGCGGAGCGGAAGGAGCCCTCGCGGAACGTGGGCCTCACGGGCGTCGGAGAGTTCGCGAAAAGCCGCCGGCCATGAGCCGCGACTCCGCAACGTCACTTTCTCTCCCGGTGACGGTTGCTCCTGATGCCACCTGCGGCGCCGTTACGTTCCTAGGATCGTTTGATCTGATCCCGGGTGTTTCCGGGCCAGGCGCCTCGTCGATGCTGGCGATCTTCGCCGATCGGTTTTCCAATCTCGCGCACCACGACGACGACGACGTCCGACGCGAGCTGAGAATTCGCACTCTTGCTCGCTGACGTTGTCACTGCAGCTGACTGCTACCGCTGCTACTGTCTCGCGACTTCAAGCCCAAGAGCGAGCGTTCGCGCGTACGTCCCGCACCGCCGTTTTGCCGTGAAACGTAACGATCAATAACAGCCACCACCGCCAACCAGCACCGCCAACCGTCGCCGCCGCCGTCGCCGCCGTCGCCGCCGCCGCCGCCGCCGCCGCCGCCGCGGCGTCTGCGCTATCGAGCCGTATCGGTTCGCGACATAAAGTGGAGAACGGAGTACGGACGTTGGACTCACGTGGCTATCGATAACCGATGGCTGCGTTATTCATTGAAATACTTGTCCGCGTACAGATGTGTTCCGCAATTTTACGAATAATCAACCGATCGGATAAAAATTTTCACTATTCCAAGAAAATTGCAGCATATGATATGATAAAAAAAACATGCCATATGCAATATCGTAACTTTGATAAAAAATACATATAAATAATGTATGCGTGTATTACGTCAATATTTATCTATATACATTACAATATTACGGCACGATTAACGGTTTAGTGCATTTTACTCTCTACATGTAACGCGTCACATAACTTGCTCGAGTTTCGTATGTCGCCGCTTTTCCGCTCCTCGAAATTGTTCCCCCTATCACGCTCCGAGTCCCATAATGCCCAAGAGAGAGAGAGAGAGAGAGAGAGAGAGAGAGAGAGAGAGAGAAAGGCATATATCAGCGATCGGAGAAAGTCACTGATTATCTGATTGTTGAAAATCGCTCCGCGCAATTGTTTGAATTATACCACGCGTTGCTAACGCACCTATATAATTCATGCCGAATCTCGTTTCCTCGCTCTTTCGCGCCGCATGTCGCACATGCGCAGACCTGGCAGCAATGCACTACTAGCGCTGCTGGAAAGGGCAGACAGAATTAGGAATACATAAATCAGCTCGAGATAATAACTCGTTCGGGTGTCGCATGCAGTACCGCGGCGCTCTCGTGACGAGAACAGCAAGAGAATTTTCAATTGGCGATTTCCATCCAGCGCCGAGCCGGGATTACCCGATGGCCAATGATCGGCAGTTTTCGCCGTGACATCCGCGATCGTTCGTTCGCCACTCGCTTACGGCCACTCGGCGGCATTCATTATGCGCCGACATCGGCGGCGCGCTGCACTTTGCGCGTGCATTCATGCGCGTATGCATGCGCGAGCGCGTTCGTTTCGACCGGAGTAATACTCGAAGTAATTCACCTGTCCCGTTACGCTCTAAACGGGATAAGCATTTTATTAGACACACCGGCACATTACGTTTGGCTGCGCAACGCGTATAATGTTGACAGTACACGTTTGTTTGCTCTTTCCTTTTCCTCTTTTCTCTCCTCGTTTCTCCGTGCCGTAACATTGTAATGTATATAGATAGATATTGACGTAATACACGCATACATTATTTATATGTATTTTTTTATCAAAGTTACGGCATTGCATGGCATTGCAAAGTTATGGCATGTTTTTTTTATCATATCATATGCTGCAATTTCCTTGGAATAGTGAAAATTTTTATCCGATCGGCTGATTATTCGTAAAATATCTCGATCGGGATGAATGAGTCTTAATGAGCGAGCCTTCCGAATTCGGAATTCGTTTTTCTCGACATTGCTCCCAATAAAATTGAAAATCGATGATTGACGAAATCTGATTTTTCTCACGTGATTCCTCCATGAGATTTTTCAATTCAATTGAAAACACTGGCGCTAAAACTTTAATTTTACATGCAATTTACAGCGCCTGCCTGGCACTGTAAAACAGCGTACGAGTTATTTCAGGTCGTACGACGCTTAATTACGCGTCTTGTAAATAATCGGTGATCGTTATCTCATACGCACGATGATGGTTCGCATGTGAGACGAATGTACGGAAAACCCGTAGTGATACTTTAATGCCATCCACCAGGGATCGTAATGAATTGCGCTCCTACGAAAACCTGTTTCAATCTCCAGGAACCGTAGCGTCAAAACAAGCATATATTTATAGTTTCACCATTAGAAATCACCGCGTTATGGTCGAGCTATTAAATATATATGGCGATAATAAGTTGCCCGTTAATAACTCTTATCAATAATTGGCGATTATTATCTCGCTTATACGACGTTCATTGAAGCCTTCATTGGTCTATTGGAGAAAGAAGCTTGGAATTTTCCAGGTGATCTTCCTTGCGCATCGATCGAGGAGAAAGGCAAGTTCTTCCAATTACAGTCAGCCTCGATAGGATGATCCGTAATTGGCATGATCATCTATCCTGTACACGTCAATTTCCGTCGTCGAAAGTCCAAATTCTCGTAATTTTATAGCGCGCGCAACATCGCGCGACGCCTCTTCTTCCGATCGACCGTAATTCCTTGCCCGTGTGGAATTATCGAATTTGCGATATCGTTGTCGATAAGACAAATCTCGTATCAAAAAGTCCGTTTTATTTTGTGCCGAAGCGGCATTAAGATCTTGAGCTTTTGTACCCAATGTTCGCTCAATCGTTATTCATTCAAACATTATTCATATTACACATCCGTAAATACATGTCTAATATTTAACGAGAAAGATTCCGGTCTTCGTAGAAGCACGAGATAAAATATCGCCGAGATGTAATAATTATTTATAAACTCGTTGCGGGCTCGGATATGCCGGACATTAATGACGCGCAATCAAACGCGGATAGATAAACGGGTAACGTTTCATCGGATTCCACTTTCGCGAATTCTTCTTTCTCGCTATTCCTCATTTCCCTCAACGGGAAGGAACGAGCGGACGTATCCTCTCTCTCTCTCTCTCTCTCTCTCTCTCTCTCTCTCTCTTTCGCGAGGATACGAGAACGTGCCGCGCGCTTCCTGTTATTAGAACAAATCACTATTCTGGCTTAATGCCGCCGTGTGGACGGAATTATCGATTCCTCTCTCTCTCTCTCTCTCTCTTTCTCTCTCTGTGTGTTCCAAAGCTTGACGAAGGATTAAGATTGCGACAAAAGAGAGAGACAGAGAGAGAGAGAGAGAGAGAGAGAGAGAGAGAGAGAGAGAGAGAGAGAGAGAGAGAGAGAGAGAAGAGCAATAGAATTCCGCTTATGAGAACACTCGATTCATCCGTTTCAAAATGTCGTACGACTCTCTGTCGTTGAAGATCCAAAATGTATCCTAAAACAGATCCTGCCAAGCAAGTTTGTTATCGGCAAGAAATTTCTGATGTCGGAAATCTGACGAGATCTAACGGAATATCATGATGCGCGCAATGCGCGGATATATCGCGGATTGTCGATCGCCGTTCGGCTCGATTTTCACTGGCGATCTTGCTATTCATCGCTGAATCATCGAAGAATTCGCAGGACGATTTTAATGCGAATGCTGACTGATATCTCATCTGTTACCGGATTTAATAATTTAATTGTCGTCGTCTTTTGCCAACGATACAGTTGCTTTGCGAGCTGTATCGTTATTCTCTTCATTAAGTTCGAGGCGTAAATACAGAAAAATTGGAACCGCAGGCGAACGGCGATCGTTTTAAGGTCTCGATGTGGAACGCACATCCTTCTTCAACGAACAACTCCCCGAGGGGGAGTTAAGACAGAAGAGTTAATAGCGTTCCGATGTGATTCGCGAAGCCGTTTCGATATTGCGGCAGGTGTCATGAGTGAATTATCGACTATCGTGCGGCGGCGAGAGTCGCGGAAAAGTCGGCCTTCCGTTTCTGCGGTTAGAAAACGATCACGATGATTTCACACCGTCGCCACCGTCGATCCAATCCGATCTATGCGATCTATCTTCACGCGAGACCGCGAGCTTTTACTCGAGCGCGTTCATCTCACCCGACGACCTTTCGTGACTGAGATATCGTCGCTTTGAGATTATTTTTTTGCCGAGCGGGACGGAGCCGCAGGAAAATCGCGTTCTGCGAGGTCCCTGCAATTTGTCCGCTGGAAACCGCATTTCCGTTTTACCGTTATCGCAATCCGCGATCAATCGCAAGCATTCGACGTCGACGCGGCTGAAGCCCCGCGTCGAATGTCTTGGCGTACTTTTAGCTTTCCGATCGATCGCGAGACCAATCGACGCTGTCCGACGATCCGATCGCTCGCGATTCGTATGCTTAACATATCGTGTCGATACTCGCGCGTCATTTTTTATTCCATCCGCATCAATTCCACGGATGATTCGAATCACTGGTCGAATGAATTCGAGTGAACTCGAGTCAACGTACGGCACGAAGGTGGTCGCGGAGGCTCGGCGCGGGAAGAATCGAGAATTCGAAATAACGCGCTTTTCAAATGACGGCAAAGAGAAACGCATTCGGATAGAACGCAAAACGGAACGCCGCTCAGAATTTCCACTTTCACGCGCGATAGTAAAGGGAAATTGCCGATGCAGGAAGATCTCTGGCGTTAATATAACAAGCTGCTTACGTAATTGCACGTAAGCGGCACAGTTTTCACGAGCGAGAAAAGTAAGCGACGAGTTCGCGCATGTCCACCTGCGAGCGAACGAGCATTGCGCGCGCGCAATGTAATGTGTTACGCGTACGGTCGCGTGCACGTAATAAACGAGATTTTCGACCGATATATTTGGTCGCAATCTTATCCGCGAACTTTCATACGAACCTTCCATGCGTAGCGTCTTTCCCATGCGGAGGAGTTCTTTTCTATCGGTCGTGCATCGCATTGCTGTGTCTACAGCGTGAAATCTCGCGCGCGAATAATATAATCTCCTTTTATTAATCGAAAAGAAAGTTCCCGTCGCGGATCCCCGGCGGGTATATCAACGGTCGATCCATCCAATAAATTCCTGCACGCGGCTTTTATTTTTCTCCAACGCTGTTATACAACTTTGAGAGGAGCCCTAAGCTAAAAGACGAGAGAAACGGGCGTCATACGTGCGTTGATCAGTATTTCCTGATGGCGAGACATCCTCGCGAGCCTCGACAAGCCGGTTGGAACGTTCTTGTTTTCGTTTCAACGTTGATAGATAAGCGGCAACCATCTATCCACCGATATTCTCGTTGACCCGAAATGTCACGATGTCGTTTGCCGCGTGTCGCTTCCCGATCACTTTCCTAACGGATATCGTAAACGGACAGCACTCGCAGTTCCGCGTTTTATTTCACCGTTCCGTTACCAGAATCGCTGTAGACAACTTTCAAGTTGGACTTTGGTCGATGAATTTAATAAAACATGATACAGCGAATGATACGAGTGAATTGACGTAATTATAAACATATACGATACATATGTAGCATGTAAATAATAAACGA
This sequence comes from Eciton burchellii, assembly GCA_020341155.1. Classification (NCBI taxonomy): domain Eukaryota; kingdom Metazoa; phylum Arthropoda; class Insecta; order Hymenoptera; family Formicidae; genus Eciton; species Eciton burchellii. Next base: position 2,350,223 of record JAHMML010000015.1, read on the forward strand.
TATATATATATATATATATATATATATATATATATATATTACAATCATAATCATATTACAATCATATTTTGTAACATCTTTCTATCGCAAAACATCACTCACCACTCTGTGTCCATCGGTCAGTGTCATGGCAGAGCGTGGACCAGTCCTCTTCCAAATCTCGGGAACTCGCCATTGCGCCGAGTGCGCGAGGGAAACCCGTCCTTGTCGTATTGCCCCTGTCACCTCACAGGGTGAGGAATTCGCGACCACTGCACGCGTCCACCTGTTGCGCTACGACTCTCTACACGAGATCCCAAGTTCCTTCGTTGCACGGAGCGTGAAAACCGCAATGCGGAGTCCGCAGTCTCGTAGGATCTGAGGGAGCGACGACTGTCCCGCGGAAACTATTCGGGAGATCGCGGGGATATCGGCATGATCGCGCGGGAAGCTGTGTGGAAACGCGCGACGAGCATCATTCGGTCAACAGCAACGCGCGAGAGGACACGAGCCGAAGCTGGGACACATGGGCGTCAAAGTAACCGCCACTACCTTGCCACTACCCGGTTCTATACGTTCCATACACACGCGACGCGTGTCGTTTACAAGCACGTCCCACCTTTCTGCTCGTCGTCGTGCGCGCACTTCCTCGCCTCCTGCCACTTTGTCTGTCGCTTTGCATGTGTTATATCGCTGCCGTTGTACCACTGTGGAATTTCACGTGAGCAGAATTTTCGGGCTGTTTGTTTTTAAAGGCAGCTCGCTGTCTTTACGAAACGTATATACAATGCGTACATTCGTGTCGACATGGAACATTCACTGACGTAACTTGTTACGGACTGCTGCTGCTTGGCATTCCGCGAATGCTCAAGGCGGAGCTGATTTCTTGACTTATGAGTACGATTATCGATTTCGAGGTAAATGTTGAAAAATTTAGCGATAACTGATAAACGATCGACTGATAAGCGCCTGGTACAATAGATTACTTTCTGTCTTATCACATTACTAGTTTATCGCTCAAAATAAATTTGAATGATTAAAATTAAGCGATCGTTGAGTTAATACACATACGTGGTTTCTTAAAAAATTCTGTTAAACTTATTATCGAGATTCACTTTTCTTCGATGGTATGGATCATTACTTGAACTAACAAGTGTCGTTGAATTGAAATATTTCTTATAACGATAAGCGAGACAGTGATGGGACGTGTTGGGACAACATTTGAGAATATAAAAAATACAGGAGGATGTAGTTGATTTATTGTAAATGGACATCGCAATATATTTCATTGAAGATTATTTATTAATTACTACAAATTCAAACACGAAGCGATCGAAAACTCTTTAAAAAAAGTAAGAACGTTATACATGTACATTCGATGTAGCTTTTTTTCATAAATAAATTTTGCCTACATTACGCACAGGCTATTTGGATTACACTATCTTAAGAGCTATGTTTGTACATTTACACGTGTATGCGTTTTGTACATAAAACGGTGTCTTATTTATTTCATTTAGAGATGCGTCTCTTATAAAAATGCGCGCGAAATGCAATAAAAAGCAGTCTTCCACGTTAAATGTATACCGATGACATAAATAGCATATATAAATGACAATGGTGATATATCGAGAAAATATTGCGGGAACGCCGAGAATGAGCGAGTGTGAGTATGAAACAAATTCGATATCAATTTTTGATTATCAATTTGCTAACGTACTTTTATTTTTATTCTTTATGATGCTGATGACGCTGGGCGATAAAACTATGTTTAACCGGAAATCGTTTATAAAAAGAGAAAGGGGAAAAGAATCAATAAAATAACGAATACTTTTTCACTTGTTACATATACATGAGTAAATGTTGTTTAGCACAAAAAAAAGGTCGCACCTGCCACCAGCAAACATCGTGACAATTATTCATGGGAAGAGATGAACTTCTTCTATGGTTGAAATTAGATTGTCCAATCCGAATAGGAAACCCTCTTCGTGATTGCCTTCCTCCCAAGGACATCTGTGCGTTAATTTACGTCCGTCTGGCATCTCCCATGTCTTCGCGAAATCTATCAACCAAACGCCGACCTTCTCCTTGTCGTAAATCATGAAAATACTACTACCGATTACCTGTAAGATAAGATAACACTGTCATGCGTGTAATCAATGCACACAAAACCGTAGAGAACAGCAGATTATCGTACCTCATGAGTTTCGAAATATTTGGACGCCTCGATCTTCGTACGTAGATTCCTGAGACGCGCGAGAATCTTCAGGCGAGTGTCCTCTCGCCTGCCGAGGAAGTGCTTTATAGTGTCGAGCACCTCCGAGTGCGATTTCACTTTCTTGAGATCGGTGATCGGAGGCGCGCCCGGTAGTTTCATCGCCTCGATACGGAAGCCGTGGCTGCAGGTTGAGCTCTGCTGTTCGCGGAACTGCATGTATCGTAACTTTGTTACGGCGTGTTGTTCATGCTCCAGCTGGGTCGGTGCGTCCGGATCGACCTGTATCATCTTTTGGTACAGGTCCGGTCTGGCGGTGGTCTTCGACACCTCGGATTCAAGGAAGGTTCGCGTGCCCATCTTGATGTCCATCACGTGCGGATCGTTGAAGCCGAATAACAGATCCTGCAGCTCGATGAACGTTTCGCCCTTATACTCGACCTCCCGATAATATCTACGAGAAGCAGCAACGAGAATAGTTAAATCTTGCGATTAGTGTTTTCGCTCGGTCGCTCGCTGAGGGACTTTCAATAACCTCGGAATGCAATCCCGTAACATCTCGTCCTTGCTCAAGGTTTCGTAGACGATACGCTCCGTGTTCTCGCTGCCTCCAGTCCTCCTCTTCCAAACAGTGCCGGGACCAGCAGGCGCAAAACCATCAGGATGGCCCGACAATTGGAACCAAGACTTTAATCGGTTCTTCAAGAGGACATCACTGGCTGGCGCCGTCAGATCTAAGGCATTCTGCAACATTGCAACGTCGTCGTAATGGGATTGTTTTCTACAAGCGACAAACGCAAAGTGGAACATAAAGGAATGTACGCACCAGGGCGAGAAATTTTAGGGAAAGATCCTCGTCCGGTATCGTTGCGTCGGAGAGGAGCAAAGGGAATTGTTCCATCTTCCGGATGGTAGCTGGATCATTGGGCAATTTGTTGAAAGAGTTGGGCGATCTGGAACCAGCACTGTTGGAGCGGCTGTTGTAGGAACCGATCGAGGTGCTTCGTCGCCATTGACGAAAAGCGCTATAAGTGCTGCTGCTGCTGCTGCTGCTGCTGCTGCTGCTGCTGTTGCTGTTGCTGCTGCTGCTGCTGTTCTCGTTGCCACCGCTGCTAGATCCATCCTTCTGTCGACGGTGATCCTTGTTGCTGGTCGAGTCATGATTGCTCAATTGCGTCTGCTCCTTGTTCGAGGGCTGCAACCAGAGAAGCCTACTAAGAATTTAATCCAATCGGGATAGTACGGTCACGCCGTCGCCTCGAAATTTCAGTCGCCCAAAACCGGGATACGAGATCATATTTCATGGAAGATCTTACGAAGAGATCATCCGATAAGTTATTCTCTCTCTCTCTCTCTCTGCTTTTATTTTCGCGTTAACAGCTCCAAAGAATTGTTCGCCGGCTGCGAAGGCTGTTTATTACTATTCACGTTAAGTCGCATTATCGATGCTTTTCGATGCGAATATTCGATTTCGCGATACGCCATTCATTTTAATCTTCGTGGCAAGGACTGAGTACGCGCGCGCGTTGCTCGACCGTGGTTTCGGCCTCTATTATATCAGTTCGTGTCGCAAGCGCGTGAGCATATCGATTGCGAGCAGATCGAATTGGACATTCGGCGAGTCGCGTGAACGTACCATCGATCGTATCGACAATTGCGCCGCACAATTGGATAAGCCACGATGCTCGGACTTATTTACGGATTGCCAGGAGAAAGTAGGGGATAGATATATAAATAAATAGAGAAAAAGTGACGAGAGTGACGATAATAGAGCCACGGCACACACAATCGGTGATAACCGCGCGTGTCTCGGAAGAACGCGGAAAAAGCTTGAAGCGTGATCGTTTCGTAAATACGGCGGGTCGCGTATTCACGCGGCTACCTATTGACGTCAGTAACTTTTATTCAAGTTGTACCGCGCTTATCGCCGCAGGGCCGATTTATAATCGTGTGATTGCTCTGGGGGCGATCGAAATGTCGAGGCTCTTAACGATGGTACGGGAGATACGAGAAGACGTAATGTAAATGTGTATTATCTGCTGCGATGAATTATTATGAAATTATCATAGATTATTAAAACTCACGCAATAAGTGAGTTACAATATCTTCTAAAACGTTTCTAAAACTGCGAGAATTGATAAATTACCGGCTTCTCGTGTCGAAAGCACGGAAGAAAAACTAGTTAGAGCGGCGAACAGCATCGCTCGCGCGTTATAGATATCGTCGATCGCAAATTTTACTAATAAATAGACAAAGCAACAAGAAGACCTTGTCCCTAATCAAGAAACAGAGATGCGCTTACGAGACGCCGCACGATCTGTGCACATCTATTACAAGAACCTTTTGCCGATGAATTATGAATGATTACTTCCGACCAGCAGCGAGGTGACATAATAAATGTAAACGTAAAAAGAGGAAAGGGACAAAAAACGAACAAGAAAAAAAGACAAACAAAAGAAATAATAAATTCTCCAGAAAACAGCGATCGTGCACGATTACGAATGCTATAAATACATTTTGGCGAGCAAAAAAACAAGCGTTAATGAATGTTAATTGCGTGTAACGGCGTTGCCGCGCGTGCTAAGCTATCTCGGCCGTTCAGTTCGGCCGGACGCGCTCGCTCATTCATCGTCCCGATTCGTCTAAATAATAAGTTCCGCGGCAGGAACACGCAGTTGGATGAATCGCGGTGCGCCGAGCGGCGCGATCTCTTCTTCACGGAACTATCGGAGTGCCGTTTGCCATTTCCGCAACATTGCTATGCAAATGCGCGAGCCTTCTTGCGCACGTTTTTCAATGAGAGAAGAATTATCAACGACCTCTGTTATTTAAAATAGCAATTATCTCGTAATTATAAGACTCTCTTGATGAGACGAGGTGGCCGATGGATACACACACGCACACACACACACACACACACACACACACACACACACACACACACACACACACACACACACATCGGATACACAATACACGTGACGCATGGCGACAAGTGTATCCGCGCTCAAACTATGTCACCGTACGCCTCGAGCGATATCTCTCTCTCTCTCTCTCTCTCATTCGTGTGTCGCTACGCGAGATCGGCATCGCCGAGCCGTGTTTCTCGTCCAAACTAGGTTGCATGCTTAACCCTTTCAGCCCCGGGCTGAGGTCGAGAATGACGTGTCTCGTTATGCGCGATTCCGATTCGGATGCGGAACCGCTGCTTCTCCCTAGCGCTTAGTCCCGCTTAATTAGTCCCGTGTGAAGTTGCCGCCGATTAAATCATTCGCGAGTCACCGATCGAGAGTATCGAACGAGATCGCGCGGCCGTTGAATGCGCGAATTAGATTCGGTCACCGATGAAAACCGAGTCGTCGTTTTTCTACGACGCACCGAACGGCAAAGGCTCCAGCGCATTTTTCAGTCATCAATCATCGAACGTATCGATGATTAATCATAGCGAGTGAAGCTTCCCGCGTAGCTTCAAGAAATAAGAAAGTCCCTCGTCATTTCTCGTCACGCATCCTGTTTCAAGGTCAATCGCCGCGTCCGCTTCATCGCGATGTCGTAAATCGAGACGACACTGTGTCAAGAAGGACAGCGAATCTTGAAGAAAAATAAAGAAAGTTGGAAAGTTTCGTAGCAGCAGCCACGAGCACTACGCCACTGCTCGAGCGACCTCCTGTTGCGCCAGTCGCGTACAACGTATTTTATGTCTACTTTATGCCGAGCGAATTATCTTAGACCCTCTGCTATCGCCCTGTTAACCGCGAATAGCAAATCAAGCTGTTCCGATGACATATCCGTCGTAATATCAACGCGTGCCTCCGTTCGGGACATTCAGCGCGTTACCGCTCGTTCATCGAGCGAGCTGGAAATGTGGACTTGGATATGGACCAATAATAAGTAGGGTGTATACACAAGTATAACGGGTCAATGATCGTCCGTTGAGAATCAGGTGGCACGTTTCGGCTTTGGCATATTTGGATTTTTGGATTATTACCGATTTACACAGATGCCTCCCGGTTCATCTAGTCGGCAACACAATCAACGCGGAGCGGTTGTCTTCGATTGCGTACTAACCCAAAACATATAGACAGAGTTATGCATGTGCATCCTCCGTATCAGTTTCGTGGTCCACGTTTCAACGATACTCGATACATGACTTTGTGCATTCGACTTGGCGCCGAATTACGCGCCTAACTATCGCGGGAGAATAAAGGGCTGTTCCTCGCGGAGCGCGAAGGCCGGGGTAATCGCTGTCCGCCAATGGCGGGCGCGTACCTTGTTAAAGTGAGTCTGCAGAAGCCGCTCATACTGATCGACTGCACGCAGGTAAAGCCTCGTGGTAAACGCTTCCATTCGTGCTGGTAGAGGCGCGTGGCACACACTGCTTGACATTATTCGTATGTTTGAAAAGAACACGACGCCACATGCATGTATGACACAACGCGTACAAGCGGCCGATTGCCGGCACTCCTTTTTCAAGCACGACGCAAACGCGTATACATAGACGCGCGTGCGCACAGGCGCAAGCAAGTAGATGCACGAAGTGCACTCGGCTCGTTCATCAATGCGGATTGTCAGTCAAACTTAACCTCCATCAAGTGGACGAAACTCTCTCTCGTTGACGGATGTCAACGTCAAACGAATGGCGGAACGCCGCGCAGTTCGAAACCACCCTATATTAACCACGAGTCAGCGTCGTTCACGATAGCTGATTGGTCGATCGGTCGAAACTCGCTGCTATCACTACGCTCTTCATTGCCTCTCTCTTGCTCTCGTTCCTTCCCGGCGCGTGTTTTCTCGTCCCGCGTTTCTCCTCGTTTCCATTAGCACTGTCGCATTCCCGCGTTTATTCTTTTGTTCACCGCCGTTCCTTGCTTGTTCCGCTTTGTTTGTATTTCTCTTGCGTCTTCTCGCTCCCGCTCGTTATCTCTCTGTCTCGCGCGCCTACGTCACACGCTGCGTGTGCAACTCGGTTGCCGCTCTATGCTGTGCTATATCGTGCGACGAAATGGATGCCGCAGCTCGACGTCACCGCGCGATGCGTCCGTGTAAACTGCGAGCGACACTGAGCGACGAGAGAGCGCGAATGTAGTTTTATCGGTGCGTTCTCCCTCTCCTAAATGACCGCCGATGGTCCAATGCGTGTCGGAACGTAAGCCGTCGGCAGGCAATTTGCGGTTAGAAGGAGGTTGCGGGATAAATAAATCAGATCCCCTTTTTCACATTCGACCGCGAATGTGCTGCATGTCTCTTCTTCTCGTGCTGAGAAAGTACGTATTGTCAGCTCTGATCGACGACGAATCTCGTCTGATTTGTAAATAATCGCGCTTTATTATATTTAAACATTGATCCGTTAATGAAAAAATACGCCAACATTGTTATGAACTCAAATCGCAATAGAATCTCGAATCTCGCAGGGGTCATTCCTTGACTCGAACGACTTATCGATTCTTTCCCACGACTTCGTTTCATTTGCTTTTCATTCGGGAAAAGCAACCCATATTTTATTATATGAGTCACTAGACAGGATGTTTGATAAACGTTGCGAAATCAGTAGCGAACATTTTGTCGAGACTGACGTAAGCCGATTCTCATTTGGAGAAATAGAAGAGCGAAGCTTTTCGGAATTCCAGCCGGAGATCGCGTATCGCTGATTCATTTCCGCCTGCAACTTACCGGTTCTACGTAAACCGTAAATGGGCGAACGGGAATAAATTCCATGGGGCATCTCACATTTATTGCGCGAGGTGTTTCATGGCAGAACGTGAAAACGATTCGATTCGGGTTGTCGTCCCACATCTTTTCGAGAAAATTTCCCGTTCGATGGCTGTTCCTGTTTCCGTTCTCCGAATGTTCCGTTGGTCACGCACGTTGTTCCATTACGGTCAATTTCCTAATTATTCATCGATTTCTTTTGTCCATTCCATCGAATGGCTCCTTAATATGGCTTGCGTATTCAACGGTCGATCGATGTCGCTATCTCGCGCGATTCCGGTCATCGGTTGTGCTTTCGATACGAGTGCTCGTTCACTCTCTGACGTAAGTCGCATTATCGGAGAGAAAGTCGACGCCCGCTGTCTGGACTATTTTTACGGATCGCTCATAAGTTTTTGGAAATCGGTGACTACTTAACGTGACGTCACAGTCATATGAAAGGACTGTTTTGGCGGCTAGTCCTTGCGTTTCATCTCCAGCAGAGATGAGCCAATACTCATTCCTGCCGCCGTGAAAACGTGACGATCGCTTTTGTTATTGGCGCGAGTGAGTGCAAGACGGGCAGGGGTGATCGACCGCGAAGTACAGTACGATGCGCGAGAATGAGGTACGCCAAGATCGCTGATGCGCGATCTTGGGCATACGTCTGCATGCATAGGGAATATCAGCGAAATGAGCGAGATAACGGAACGCGGATCTCGCCCGAATCTGCATCTTCATATATATTAAGCCAAATCCCTATGTCGAGCGTCCCGAGCAATCCGGAGTGCTATGAGCGACGTGCGATCGGACATACGTGGAATCGTACGCATTTGCAGGAAAATTCCATGATGCAGGGCGTATCGATATGCTTCTAGTTGTTGCGAACGTCGAGTCGTTGTTGATACATACAATCGTAGGAGCGAAAAGATGCGCTTGTTGAATATTATTAAGAATCTCATGATTGAACGCGTAGAACCGGACGCCGTTAACGCTCGATCGTGTAAGGTATCGCGCACGACGGCGATAGCTCAAAATGCGTATATCCGTATCGGTGTTTACGAGGCTACTGGCGTCGGTCGAGGCAGGAAAATGTACTTAATACTTAACACGCAATCGGAAGCCAAAAGATTAGCCCTCGAAATTACACACCTAGAGAATGGACGTAATTATCCTATTGTGCATCGCAAGGTTACCGAGTTATAGCCCGATGATTCGGCGCTAGAGCACATTTGGATGATCCTGGAGAGGTTAAGGATCCGGAATTCCACACTGTTTTGTTGACAATGTTGGATGTCCCAGTTTAGAGAAAACAAAGGCACTAATTGCGTTACCGGAAGTGATGGCTACTAGCAAAGTTTATTTATCGATCAGTCGGAATGACGACTGTTTCATAATTAAACACGATGATCACGATTAATTATGATTTTATATTGTTGACCTAATGGCCCTATAGGTTAGCCTGACATTTTGTCGTCAACCGTATCGAACCGTACAAGGAATGCGTAATTTGCACGGTCTAGTTACGCAAATGAATTCCTATTATTATATATATCCTCGACATTTTTAATTATAGTTTTAGTAATTGTTTGAAATTAAAATATCTAAATTTAGATATCCCGATTTCAAAACATGCTAACATGGGATCCCTTACATGGGATTATCATGTATTATATGTATAGATATATTTGATGTAGTAATATCATTCTAATAACGAAGAAACTCGATTTATGTAGAAATTATACAATTTACGTGAAAATCACAAGAAAAAAAAAATTTATTCTATACGCGCAAACGAGGTAGTCAGCAATTTAATGAGGCTTTCAGACAAAATTCGCTACAGCGAATTCTGGTAGCTTTTCTAAAGATCATCTTGTTTCGTTTCGATATATATATATATATATATATATATATATCATATTAATGGATTAATGGATACAATCTATATATATATATATATATATATGGGAACGATAATTGATCATCATTGTAGTTCGGATTTCATATGATATCAATTTGGTATCGACTTGATATTGTCACGAATATATCGGGATCGTACAATCGTAAGATGAAGAAAGAACCTAGAACAAACAATTCCTTAGATTCGCCAGTAATTATATCCATTGACGTCGACAGTTATTATTTTTCTCCTTTTATTGATAAAATTTTTTCTCTGTTTCTCTTGTACTTTCTAGATGTTTGCCGAGGCAAATAGAAAAATCCGCCTATTCTCAGCGGCAATATCTCCAACTTGAAATCCGTGCTGAAATCCGTCCGTAAATGCTCGGAAACGCGCGGTGAAGAGAGAAGAGGAAAGAAGTCTCGAAAGCGCTAACGAATCGTCATTCGGGCCGACGTTAGTAAATAGACGTTAGTAAACGTGGAAATTTTCGAATGATCGCGTCACGGGTCGTCGCACGACGGCGTGAAACGTGGACTACGAGCATACGGGACTTAAGAACCGGACTGATTATCTGATTAGCTGAACAGAAGAAGAAGAAAAAAGAAGAGAGAAAAAAGAGCAAAACAAAAAAAAGAAAGACAGAACAAAGTCCACGCGAATTTGCTTTCTTAGGGGAACCCTAATTCCCGTCGCGAGGAAAAATCGCGACGGTCAGGAAAAGACTTCTCTCTCACTCGCGCGCCGCTCTCTCGTTCGCGATCGGTCCCGCGCCACGCCGCGCGCGTGTACGCGCGCGACGGCATGGCAGGCAGCGTGGTATGCGTGGCCGCGGAGCGAACGCGCGGAGGTCACCATTGACGCAAATCTATCCGAGTGTCACGTGAGCGTACGGCCGCTGGAACACAATATACACGCGATGGACGACGACGGCACGACCACTCCACCATTCCATTAAATCCGTACATATTTATACGACTAGCGATGGGACTGAGCCAGCGTTGTGCATGGAGAAAAAACCTTGAGAACGATGGTCAACGAGGATGATGAAACAATCGCCATATCAAAACGGGTTTCCTCGCAAAAGAAAGCAAAGATTAAGCAGAGATAACGATGCGCTTTTACGCGTACGCAGACTCGTTCGAAGACAGAATGGAATTGTTCTTGTTCGACGGATGTGAATGGTCTTTCCTCCCTCCCGCAATCTCAAAAGAGAAAGAATTTAAAATCGTCGATTGTTCAACCGATCATTTCGCCGATTGTCGTCTCCATCGCTATTCGAGGAGCTACCAGAGGAGATACGGGAGGAAGAAGTAGTGGATGTGCACTCCGCGGCCCACCCACGTTACGATATAATGGGCAATTAATGGCCGGTGGACCGGCCGATCCTCGCTGAATGCCAATCGGTCACGGGAAGCGCCACGCTGGACGAAGCCTGTTGTTTAACCCTTTGCGCTCTGCCCGAACGTACTCCATATGGCAACGCGAATCGCCCGAGAAGCCTCTTGGCTATAATTAGAACGTCACACTCGTAAAGCGTGCTTGAGCCTTTTTAATACGGGCAATTAGATCTTTTTTAATGCGTCTTTTGTCCTGCGGTCTTCCCTTCGATCGCTTCAACAACATTCGCGTTTCTTCGTTTACGTAATCTTCGGATGTAATCACTCTGGAAAAAAAAAAAAAAGAAAAAAATTTATGTTCCATGAAGATACAACATATTTACTATTATATTCTAAGAAATCTCGACAAAAATCTTGCGTTGGCTTGGTTTCACTTCTTTAATCCGTAAAATATTAAAATATAGCGCACAAGACTAGCGATAGAAGAGTAGCGTAGAAAAAAAGACGGAGAGAGAGAGAGAGAGAGAGAGAGAGAGAGAGAGAGAGAATAAGACCGAATATCTTCTACTTCTTATCATTTCTTAATTGGGTCAATGTCATTGTGTACGACAATCCGTTGCTTTCTGTAACCAGCCTTGTAACGTCGTTATACCTGCTGACCCAAAAGTCGACCAACCAATTCACAAACACAACAGTCCGATTCAAAGTTCGATAACTGAAAATTATCCATGTAAAAATTCTCATATATTATTCAAATGAAGTTTTTACCATTCAGATTATTCAACTTTTTAAATAGCTTGTTGTTAGACGCTTAGATTTCGTTCTAATTTGAGCATCGAGTATCAGTTTGAATGGAACTTCCTATATCTAAACTTGTCAGCTATCGCGCAATTATTAGCTAATAACATTCTTTTCATCTTTGTCAACAATGCGCTCATCGTCATGGGACTTCATTAAAGTTTCACTCTTCATGTCATACAGCGTCCGAAGAATGCTAAGGCGGAAAGAAATTGTCAACGCGATGCAAGCATGCCTTTAAAACGTTAATAGCGGATGGCACAATGGTGTCGCAATGCCGCGGGATTATGCAACGATTAACGCTGTGTATGGCTACCGATGCATTGTACTATTGAAATCTGGATGGAAGCAAATGCCGCGAGACAATCTCATGATCGAAAGGTCAAGTGCAATAAAGAGAATGTGTCGAGTCGTTTGGAAGAGAATTCACCTTTGCACGAAATTGAATTTGCCTAAATCGAAAGAAGAAATGACTTAATAAGAAATTATTTGAATTGTGCTTGAAAATTTTTTGTTCTAAAAATACAAGGCATAGTTTTGATTGAATTCCATCGGACAACACGATGGAATTCATCCATTGAATCTCTTCGGAATATCCTCGCGCATGTCACGGAGCACGAGTGTTACTTGCGCGCGCTTCGCTCATCGCAGAAATTAAGTCGCATTATCTTCAATCGTCGAACGCCTACAAATGAAATCCGAGGAGTGCGCGTGGCGAGGGAGGTCTATTATCTTATTTATTTGTGCTTACAATTGCGATACGGAAATGTTCAACGGTTACTTGGTAATGTATGTGCAGTTTCCTCGTCATCAAATGGGAGCACAAAATTAACCTCGAGTTACACGAATTAATCAGAAATTATAAAAGTATGTTACAAATACATCCGGTATAATCACCAGATAAAGAGATTCGATTTATTTACGAAATTACATGATTCCCGTACGTATGAAATATATTTAAGAAGTATATAAAAAAAAAAAAAGAAATGCAATTGCACGTTACATGCGCAAAGCATGAATCAAAATGTGGCATATATACGCATTACACAGTAAAATATGAAAGATAACGGATTGTACCTTTCTGCACTTTTTACAATTAGAATGTAACGGATAGAATACTTAGAATTCGATGAGAGTAAGAAAAATGAAAGAAAGAAAAGTGCAGAAAGTGCGGTTAAGATGAACAGATCTACTATAATTTCCGAGCATTCGAGAATCATACGCGAGGTCTTGGTCTTCGATATATCGCGAGACGATCTTCGCATCCAACTTCCTGCTCGTGCGGCACGAGGGATGTCGTACGGCGCTGCTTAATGGTCGTAGGGTCGCTGTTACAAGTCGGGAGGTGTGCTAGAGAACGAGAAAGGAAAAGCGGCAGCTTTTGTTGGCGTTTTAATCCTCGTTACATCACTAACGGCTGTTAATTAATCCCGAACACCAATTTTCGGCATCATGGCGATGAATGTGCCGTACGAGGCGATCGGCAAGAGTTTTGTCCAGCAGTATTATACTCTTTTTGACGACCCGGCGCAAAGACCGAATCTTATAAATATGTACAATGTAAGTTGTACAGCCTATTTTCGCTCTTTGCTATTTCAGCAATAATATTTATCATGACATTTTCACACTTATACCATTCTTCCAACCGGTCCCGCTTTAACTGACATAACCTCTTGCAGACGGAGACGTCCTTTATGACGTTCGAGGGATTGCAGATACAGGGCGCTATCAAAATCATGGAAAAGTTGACTGTGAGTGAAATTCAATTCTATCAGTCTGATCATTATTCATTTTTAATTATAACCTTAAATTATTTCCAGAGATTGTTGCATCATTTTTTAAAGATTAAACTTTATTCTACATTGCATTAATGGTATTTTCATCGCTGTCTGTGTTTGAGTAATTCACATAGAATTAGCGATTTAATGGGATATTAGAGGTTTCCCCATTATATAATATAAAATTATATATGAAAATATACTATTATAGTTCAAACAGAAAAAAAGATATTGTAATGTCATGATATCTTTTATTGACGTGAAATATCAAGAAACCTCGTTAACAGAAGTACTACGATATGAACAACATTCTAATTTGAACTTTTGTAAATGGACTTGTTATAGATTAATTTGTTTAGATGAGCTTGTTTAATTGAGCTTAGATATGAATGCTAAGATATTTATAGGATATTTTTAGGATATTTTTTAGGATATTTATTTATAATTCGATTATTTTTTAGATTTTGTATATAGCTTAAAGAAAAGATTGTTGTATTCATATACCATTTTATTAATTCTCTTTTTACTTTCCAGAGCCTATCCTTTCAAAAAATAAATCGGGTAATAACAGCGATTGATTCGCAACCTATGTTCGATGGTGGAGTTCTCATCAATGTGTTAGGGAGGTTGCAGGTAAGAAAATAATTATATCAATAACAAATATCTCATGCCTTTTGTTTATAAGAATTATTCAATACAACAAAATAATATGTAATGTTAATTTATTGATTCAACAGAAATAAATACTACTGAAAAATAAAAATGTCAAAATTTTACATAAATTTAATCAAAAAGATCTGTATCTACTTTCTAACCAATCGGTTCAGTAATTTAATTCTCAATTTTTATTGTCTTTATAAAAGAAACTCAATTTTATATAGCATATTTATATCTACATTAAAAAATAAAATAAATATATCGTATAATACAAAGTAATTTCATAATGTAATGTAATATACAGTGTGTGCAAGTATAATTAGTATAAATTTAGCGAATCTTTCTATCTATATTATGTTTGCGATTTAACTACAAATAGGAATTATAGATAGAGAATGAGCTCTGTAGCGATATTATGCAAGCGATATTTTCGGTATTTCTCAAGTCATCGAAAAATATTTAGTGATCATTGTTGATGATCGGGCAGACTGACGAGGATCAGCCTCACGCGTACATCCAGACATTTGTCCTGAAGCCGATCGGTAGCAGCTTTTACGTGCAGCACGACATCTTCAGACTTGCATTACACGATACGGTTTAAGCATCAGGTATCGCTAAAACTCCCCTTTGTTGCTCTGCATACCGCATTTACAGGCAAACTTCGTTCGATATTTCAAATCGCAAGCATTTGAATTCGCTTTTTTAAGTTGTATGCAACACTGTTGACTGTTGAATAAGTTGTACGTACTTATGAGTTTCTTTTTTTTTTCATTACTCATACACATATGATATATCGCTTTGGTCTTTTTTTGATTTCGCACATAAGCTCTATATATAATCTATGTAACCGTTATAATTTTTCACTGAAATTATATGGGAGGTGTTTCAATTTTTTTAATTTTTAATTGCTTTGTTCTCTCTGTTCAATTTCTAGCTAATGGAATTTTTTACTTAATTTTATTTAGTAAAATAATATAACATTAATATTGTTTTTTAGGCATTTTACATATATGCCTTGTATTTGCATGAAATATGCATTTAACTCAAAGATCTCAAAAATTACGAGCTGCAAATGACCAGCTTTCCTGTCGTGCGGAATCCAAGACTGATTTAACCTGACCCTCAACAAATCGTTGCCTTAATATAGCATAAGATTAAATTGCTGAACAAATTGGAACAGTGATTAGGCTAGAATAACTTTTGGATTAATATTTGAAACTATATCACTTTCGTATTTTGACCTATCATCATCGCTGTTTAATTATAGGCAGATGATGATCCACCACACGCCTTCTCACAATGTTTTGTGTTGAAGCCAATGGGAAATTCATACTTCTGTCAGCACGACATTTTTCGTCTTGGCATTCATGACTCTGCATGAATGAGAAAGGGCTAGATTTCGCAACATGTGTGTGACCAAACATAGGCAGTTTGCCGAGCAATGGACATCCCGGAGATTGCGAATTATAAGTGAGCCATCTAATCTCATCGATAACCCTCTCGTCACATCCACATACCTACCCTCCATTTTTTCTAGATAATATCACATGTTTTATATGAATATTATATATTTCCGCTTATATCTCTTGGCCATGATAAGAAAAAAAAAAAAGTTGAGAAACATCCGATAACAAACAGATACATAGATACACTATTTTAATTATATCGCTTTCCTCCGTATATACATATATACGTTATATCGAAAAAGTCTCTTAGTTATACATACCACACGACTAGCACAACACACACTTAGATGTTTTATAAATCGAGAGAGTTTGATTTTTGATGGCAGGTAATATATTTGTATTACTACGCTTTGAAACGTATTGTAACATATTTTACATTTAATGCTGTGTATTTTTGTAATACGAGAATGTTGGCCATTAAATACAAGAATACAAAATTAATCCGACAAATTGATCGTCTATTCCACAAACGAAGATGTAAATCTTGACATCTTCGTCGTGATCGTACAGAAAATATAGCTCTATTATTATGTAAACAAATTACTATTCTTTTTAATAATATGTTGCGTGACGAATTTCGAGATAGATTCAACAAATGTTTTAATAAATTTTTTAAATGCGATATTTTATTATACAGAATATTGAGTGACATAATTAAGAAATATTAATTTTCATTCTTTAGACTTATTTTATGCTGGCAATAATTTCAACATTAATTCAACGGATGAAGTATACGAGTTAGTGTATACAAGTGATGATAATATTCTATAAGTTCCCACGTTTTGCTTGCTCTATTTCGATAGCTTCGAACAATGCTTGAAAGTTTCCGGCGCCAAAACCCTAATTAAGAATGTAAATAAATTTTTAGATATTTAAATATCAGCGAAAATTCAAGCACTTATCGATCAATTTTAGAAATTTAACAAAGATTTTTCACATTTAAGATTTTTTCGCGATTACTCACATTATGATTTCGTCTCTGTATAACTTCTATAAACAGCGTCGGGCGATCCTGCATATTTTTCGTAAATATCTGTAGGAGATAGCCATTTTCGTCGTAATCTATTAGTATCTTCAGTTTCTGTAATATGATTGAAGTGATGCAGTTGCGAGTTTGTAGCTCAAAATATTTAATCAGCAATCGATGAAAGTACCTGCAGTGTATCCAGATTTTCTACGATTTTCGTGTCACTGGTTGCCAAACGGCGTTTGAGCATATCGTAATAACTGTCAGGTACATTAAGGAATTCCATTCCTCTTGCGCGCAGATTCGTTATCTGCAGAACAAAATGATATTTTTTAGACGAAATTATGTTAACTTCATAAGTTAATTATCATAAAATTCTGAAATATAGAACAAATATAGAATTGGTTTTCGAGATTGCTTTCAGTGTATGGAACAATATTCTGTCGAATCATATACAAACATATTTTAGCATGTACTCACTGCTGTGATAATATCGCTGGTATTGAGAGCGATGTGTTGTACGCCGGCGCCACCGTAATACTCAACGTATTCCTGGATCTGGGAGCGTTTCTTTCCAGGCGCTGGCTCGTTGATCGGCATCTTCACCGTCTCCTCCCAATTTGACATCACGATAGACCGAAGCGCGGAATATTCCGTATGTAACTGCGTGTCATCCACTGACCAAAATCTGTGGAATTGTAAACATTCCTCGTACCTAAAAGTGAAATGAGTCATATCTAATTTGATAATTTTTGAATGAAGTTTCGGAAGAGCGCAAAACTCGAGATTTCGCAAGCGCGTGCATAAAAGCTTACTCGTATAAGTTTATTCTTTCACATATTTATATTCATATTTCTTGTTATAAATTTTTATTATCATTCATATCTACTATCTGATATTAATATATTTTTTATAAGTTATAAAAAGTCGGATTACAGCTTTTGGTTAGCGTGTTGAACGTATTTACATTTATGAGTAAATTAGCATACCATTTTGCGACAGGTTCCATCTGTTTATCAGGCTGGTTACCCACTACGTGATCCACGAAATTCAAATGTATTTGCGGCCTACAATCATTAAAATGTATTATCGATTCGATCAGAGAGACAAATTTCTGTCTATCGAATAGAATAAATATTTTATTTTTTAGTTAGATACATTAGCCAGATATTTTACGAAATATAAGGAAAGAATTCCTGAGCGTATATTCTTATAAAGTTTTATATAATCAAAATATTTTTATATCTACGTACAATTGTTTGTGAAGAGGATCTTCTTGAGTTCTCACGAAGCCTGGCAGGAAAAAGCCCTTGTATTTTGTTCTATCGATCAATGTATGGAATGTGTCACCATACTAATAAAAGCAACATTGAATTGATTAAAACACTTTTGGAAGATATTTAATATTTCGAATATAAATTATATAAAAGAAATTTCATTACATATTTTTGATAGTGTTTTGAGTATTTCCTTTTGTACTTACAGTTCTAAGAATAGCCATTCTCACAGTACCATACTCGTCACTTTCTTCCCATATATCGCGCACGATTTGAGCACCTCTCTCTTTAGCAATCTTTATTTATTAAAACATTAATTAATTATATCAATCTCAATTCTAGAAAAAATATTTTTTGAATATTTTTTGTTTCGATAAAGAAAAAAAAATGTTTTAAGAAAATAAACTCTTTAATCCATTCTACCTTTATAATTGTATCTATATCTTCGACGCTAAATGCCACATCTCGCACGCCGTCTCCATGTCGGGCAAGATGCTTTGACATTTCTTCGTTGTCAGGTTCGTATGGAGATTCAAACACAAATACAATCTACGAGTACAGATTTAATTATTAAGAGATTTCTATTAGAATTGAGTAAATCGTATTTGGATTTTCGAGACAAATATTCTTATCATTGAAGAAATCATAGGAATGGCAATTTCTATAAATAAAATTGTAGATTAAAGATCCACATGACCAGGTACGGTAAATACGCTGAAGATTATTAGAATTTATTTTTTCCTTTTATTTCATATATAATATTACTCACTTTATTCTGTCTAATGACATGCGCAGCCGTTTGCCTGAAATCAGTCTCCAAGCCACGATATCCCAGGGACTCAAATCCCATTCTGCATTGATAAAAACTGGCAGCCTGCGAATAACACAATTATGTATTACCTCGACATAAGTTTCTATGAGATTTTTATATAATTTGTTTATATTTTCTCTTTATGTATAAAAATTTACCTGTTTCGCATTTCCCACCCAAAATCTTATGTGATCGAAACTGAGGAATTTCCCTCCAGCAGGCTGAAAATATAAGTATTAAAATGATATACTCTAATGAAAATCTAACAAGGATATGAAAAAAGATTCACGCGTAATTTGTATTCTCTTTAAGTAGCGATGGTACTTACTTGAAGCCCTTTATCAGTGTAGGTAGTCTGAAAGCAAGAAATCGAACTTATTTTCCGAGATGTACAAGTATTAATGTTAAAGAATTATTTAGAAAAAAGAATATAATTAGTAATTATGTAATTTTAGTGTGAAGAATTTAATTAAATTCAATATTAAAAAATTTTTAACCATATGAAACAGAAAGTTACAAGCAAGAGCAAATTTTACCATGCTGTCTCTTTGAAATCGTAAAAGGAATCTCCTATAGTAGTAATCTCGAGCGCACAATTATCGCAGATCGTGGAGCGAGTTCCTTTAAATATCGTGTCCGTGGAAGAATAGTGGGTCCGCATTAGCACGTGATTGGGAGCTTGTTTGTGCCACGTTCTCCGCGATTATCGGCTTATAAATCAGACTGGTGACGATATAACAGGTTTTTTAATTAAATGTAAAACGATATAAACAACATTTATATGCGAGCAAAATGGGCTCGACTTCATGATCATCTAATCATTTGCTGGATACATTGCTATGCTCGTAGAATCTTGAAGTGAGAATAATCTTACATGTATAACATTCCAGTTTTACAAAATGTTTTTGGAAAATATTTTTCGTTGATCAAACATTATATACTGCATTAAAATGGCATAATACCTTTTTATGAAATTATGACTTAGTCCTTAATATGGTCTCTGAATCAGATAGTTAAATAATTGAGAATTGAGTTAAATAAATGAGAAAGATAAAGAACAAAAAGAAGTCTTTCTATAATGTTACATAAGCTACATACACTATGATAATATAACACATAATCGAATAAAAATTTTTTTCCTTTCAAATTTTCTATGATATTATTTCGAAGAATCTGAAAAAACTCATAACTGATATCTGTTGCCTCTGGCATATTAAAATGGTTTCTAGCGTAAACACGTGACTCGTCACATGCCGCATATTTACGCCGTCCAGTCTTAGAATGTAGTTTTTTCATGTACACACCCTAACGCATTTATGCATCTATACTACATAATTAAATCAAGGCATATATTTTTTACAAATCATGTTAAATACTCCGCTAGAATACGATTTTAGTAGTGTCGTAATAAATCGTACTAAAACATAATAGTACTTAGGCTACGAAGAAAATATACCTGTAAATCATGCCCATAACAAACATCAATTAAATCACAATTATAATTGCAGTACTTGGTCAATTATCATTTCGAATAATCACTTATTTGATTATCATCTGAATTTTATCTAAATCTATCAATTATCTAAATCTCTGGATAATTATCTAAGAGTTATTCGAATTAATCCTCTAAATAAAAAGGTACATAAGGAACATATATTATAATTCTATAAATTATTATTTTTCAGAATTATACTATGTTATTACAATGTTACAATTCTTTCTTTTTCGAAATTATTTGGACGTGAATGTGCACAACCGCATATCATCATGCTAAAAATTCTTACAAATTCTTGTGCGAGGTCGTTGACTATTCCTATCTAAATATTGTAAGAAAAAAATGGATTTAATATATATGAATATATCTTGACACTGCATAAAATGGATAAAACAATGCATAAAATATCTTATATTAAAATTTTGACAATAGCATCAAGCAGATTTTAGCCTTTCACAATGTTACTACCATGTTTTTTATTTTCTATAAAAAGCAACTTGAACGACTAGAAATATTGGACGCAGTACTGTGTTTGCAAAATACTGATTTTTTTTTTCGTGGACGTATTTTCTATTATTTTCGCTATTTTCGCTCTAATAAAACTAATAGAGGAACTTTACACGCTAACTCAATTAAACTTTAAATAACTTAATAATGGCTCGCATTATGCATACACATATATACAAAGAATCAACCATATACGGGATATCCAAGAATTGTCGGATAATGTAAACACAGCGCCATTCTCGTAGCAAAATTTTGTGTCAATACTTTGTCTCTCGTAAAAATGAGGAAGGTCATAATTTTCGTGCAATGTTTTTAATTTTGATATTCTGTGACTTAATACTCTAGATAAAAAATGGCCTCAAAATTTCAAAAACAATGACGCCATGCATATCTATTTCCCACCGATTCTAGGATATCTTATATATAATAACATATGTACAAATAATGTTCGTTGTGATATATGCACAATTGGTGGAAGATGAGATACAAAATGCATCTTTGTCGAGAATACGCTATTTTGAAAGATTCGCTGATCCGATAGGTATGCGACAGGAATACAGATTATAAGTACGTGACAGTGATATATGAAAGCCCTTCGATCATAACTCTCTTGTAATTATGCTCGGCAGATTGGGAAAATCATAAATTTTAAAAATACAAACATAGAAAAATATTCATTTTGTAGTCATGATGATTTCATTTCGAGTCAAAGCAATGGAATCGGGTTTTTCTCTTTTATATAAAAATCGATTTTTGTAGAGAAAAAATAAGCGATGTTGCAGACACATGCGTTATTTATGCTATTTTCTCGAAAAGAGAAAAAGTAAAACGGAGATCAACATACAATCTTGGATTTACAGCAACACAATCCCGTGATCTCTCTCCAATCGACGTTTCGCTTTGAGAGCCACAACTCCCATTAGATCCGCTGGAGTCGGAAGCATTCCGAAAGTATTCGGCGCTACTGCTTGCTGATAAAATATTTCCATTCCTCCACATTGATTACCGTAAACTACCGTATCTTCCGTTCTATTGAATCAAAATATTTTTTAATTTTTATCCACAGATATAATATATCACTGTATATATGATTTTTAAAACGCTATTTGAATTCATTCATGAATCATGAAAGATACTAATAAATTAAAAGATTTTGAATATAAAATTAATAAAATTTTGAATATAAATTTTTGAATATAAAATTATAATATAAAATTAATTGAAATAATATAAAATATAATAAAAATTATATTTTTTTAAATTTATTCTAATAAAGGAAATTAGAAAATTTCATAATTACCTGACAGTAATATCCGTCAAATTGCCGGCGCGCATAAATCTGTCGTGGAGACAGGATACGATATCTAATTCAGTGACACCCCAGAGTCCAGATCGTTGTACCGTATCCCATTGTGAATCCACGCTTAAGATACTGTATAATTCCTTATTTTCTGTTGAGGGCATCGGTTCCAGACATTGCTGCAGTCGTGATTCGAGTTTACCCAATGTGCTTACGCAAGTATGCCACTATGTCAAATATATTACACTTCAAATTATTTTTACAAGCTATTTTTATATGAAATATGAAATGAAATTTTTTTATTTGCAATAGCAACGAAAAATACAGAAATTTTTATTTTATCTTATTTTATCTATTTAATTATATTATTTTATTAAAAACTCATTTCTCTTTTTCTTAGTACATTTCGTAAAAATAACTTTCTAATCTTATCGATGATCTTTTTATTGCATACGTGACCGTCATCTATATGCTATCTTATTAGCTTTTTTTAATTTCCGAACTTGATATGATAATGATATCCCGGTATGCTAATGATAAAATGTAATCAGATATTAATGCAATCCGATGTCTCAACACATGTGAATGTTTCAGAATACAGAATTTGTCGATTCTTTTTATTGTTTGCAGTATTGTTTGTAAAATAGTTGAGTCATATTCGCGAATCGATTATGTGAAAAGAAGCAAATAAAAAATAAGTAAAAATTAAATATGAATAACTAAAAGTACATTTCTTATTTATTAAATATTTACAGAAAAGATTGTTATATATGCATTAATATAATGGACTAAAATTCTCACGAAACATTATAATAAAAATGATCAAAAATGCTGTTCTAATACGAAGTCAATTCGAATTATATATCTAATTCTGTTTTATAATATATTTTCGCGCTTACCAGAGTATGTATTAATTCCGGATTGTTCGCGGTGCCGTTTTTCATCAGCAGCACCAGTACCATGTTCTGATATCCACAAAGGAATAGTTCAGTTTTCTCAAGATAGACAGCAGATTCGTCCTTATTGATCCAATCCTCATCTAATTCATCTTCACCGTCGCTCGCTTCCTTTTCAACTGATTCAAGTTTCTGTCTAATAAGTCGATTTGTCATCGTACTCGTCGTTATCGTGGCGGTAGCTGTGGCTGCACCACCTGAAAATCCGGACAGATCACGAAATTCACTTGGTGTGGTCTCGCGGCTGCAGAAGCCACTGGTTCGTTCGTCGGCTAACAAACTTAATTTTGACATTAGCGGCGTCAGTTGTAGACCGTCCAGTTTTCGCTTTTGCGAAAACTCGCATGAGCTCCCACCACATTCTGATGTTGATTTTCGCCAATCGTCACCATTCTGTACTTGAGTAGCAATATTGAGCGGTTTCAGTGGCAAACTCATTGATCTCTTGTATGTTTCTTGTTTACTCTTGTCATGAAGATAACTAGATTTGATAGGTTCTGAAGGAATTCGTAATTTTTGTTAGATTTTTTTCCTTCAAAATACTTTCATTTCATGTATTTTTATATATTTATTATTACTTTTATATTATATTTAAATAATCTTCTTTAAGATATTTTAATTCTTAATATGATAATTTATATAAAAAATGTACCTTCGTGAACATTTTTCGTAATTGAGTTTGAGTTGCTAGTCGATAATTTTGCATTCGTCAGATCATTCGGAAAAATTTTTAGTTGTAAACTGCCATCATTGTGATGCTTACGGATACCGTTATCACTGTGATCGCCATGCAATTCTTCACATTGTGACGCAATATACTGTTCGTACATCGATTGTGAAACCGGTAGACCATCGAATCGAAAAATAGGATAATAAGGATCCGTAATAGTATGAGAGTATTGTCTGCCGCTTCGAGATTTCCGCCGAGAATCATGGTTATTCGAGGAGGCTTCGTTAAACTTGTGCAACCTATTATATTGTAGCATTTAAGTAAAATGTAGTTATTAATTCTACAGGTTTTATAATATTGTGAATATGTCCATTTTCATTATTTTCTACTATTACGTAATCTTAATTCACTTTTAATAATCATATATAATAATCATTAATTTGATTACATATTTTCCAGCTCTGTTTGATAACTTTTAGGAACATCATTCAAGCACCGATTAATTGATGATGTCAAATCTGGTAGACTTATGCTTTTTTTTTCGGGATCTTTTCTCTTCATCAGCTTCTCTTTTGGAATGGCATTTTTCAGTTTATTCAGGCGTTTGCATCTGTGTATATTGTATAATCAAAATGTAATTATTTTAAAATCAAACTTACGTTTTTCATAGTTTTACGAAATTATATTCCTCAAAAAACTGAATTTAAAATCTTTTAGAAAATTTTGGACAAGTACCTAAGCGCCTCCTTAACAACATCAGGAATATCGTCGTTATCTTTCGACGTGTTACGAGATCCATTGTTCTCCTCGTCGTTCTCGGATGAACAGATCAGCATAGCACTTTCATGCAATATCCGGTTCACATCTTTTAATGGTGTCGCGCACACGCTTGGTGTGAGTGGATTCACAATGGTACTATTCTTGGGACGTTCTGATTTGATGATCTCCTGTTTGCGTCTGATTGGCGATTCATAGTTGATCGTAAGTGGCATCGGTGACGCATATTGCAATGTCGGCGAATAATTCGCAGAGTCTAGTTCACCTTCCTCTGGTACAGTGAAGATCCGCGAGGTATCTCGTTTTATACCAGATATAATTAACGATTCCTTTGTGCTGCTTTTGGATATGTTCTAAAAGTATCGTTTTATTGCATGACAATCCATAACTGTTATATCCTTTGCGATGTTCTTTTGAAAAAATCTCATTCTATCTTAATCGTGATATTTTTCTCTTATTACTTACTCTTCTCTGTAGCATCTTTTTAGTCACAGTATCTAGACATGAGTTGTAATATCGCTCGTTATTTGTCTCTTGTAATAATTTCGCAAATTGCTTCCGCTCTATATATACTTGTAGCAACTGAACGCCGATCGGTAAATGAAATTCTGTGAGTACCCTTTCCGCAGGAGCCTTTATTCTATAAGGATCAGTAATGACGATATGTTTCGTTAAGTCTGCGCCCAGTTGCGTTGCTACTATCCTAAAAGAAGATAGATTTATGCTTAGAATTCAGAAATATAATAATTGCTTATCAATTATTTTCTTTATTACTTGTTATTGTAGAATAATGCTCCACCCAAAACGCCGTTTATTTCTTGGCAATGTTGTAATATTTGCATTGCTTCTAGAAATATATTGCTGGCACTCTATGGCAAATATAATTTTATTGCAAAAAGAGGAACATATAAAATACATAAAAATACAAAAATTTATATATAACAAATGTATATTTATTTTATAATTTGAATTTTTTTTAATTATTATATACCAACCTTTGGAAGCTTAATAATAGGAATGTTAGAGAATAGATTGGCACTGTATTGAAGAATCGGCAAATAAGTCTCAAACATCTGATACAATTTTTCTGTGAATCTGTTACGATCGTTATTAAGGGATTCCAATATTTTGGCGAGATCACAGTGAAAAAGCTTTAATAACGACTCGAGAGTGCTGGCGCGTCTCTCGAGTATCCAATCCTGTATGTTTCTATCGGTCCCCACTGCCTAGTAAAATTAATTGATGCAAGCAATTTACAATCGTTGATCTTGTAAACAACTATCGAGTACAATAAAAATAAGATATAATAGACATATTATCATGGACATTTTATCTTGGATAGCTTTTATCGGTTAAATGATACAAAACAGATAAGAAGTACCGTATATATATAAAAAACATTCGTTATATGTATTGAATATATATTTTTTCAAATTGTCTTGGAAAGGAAGTATTGCACTTACCAAGACATATTGACCAAATCTTTTTAGCACAAATTTTCCACCTTGCAGTGTGATAGAGCTCGGTGCTGAAAATGATGTTGCCAAGAAATGATGAACGCCCATTAATTGTCCTGCTAGAGCTAATCTCTGTGTGAGAGATACCCAAGCTGGATGAAAATACAATACTGCTTCGGCAGGATCATCTTCCTCTTTACAACATCTTGCAGTATCATAAATGAATACTATCATCATCTCTCTGAAAATATATTTTATTTTATATTCAAGAATATTTTATTACAGTTTTAAATAAATATAAGATTGTAAAGTATTGTGAGATATTATAAGAAATATAAATAAGATAAAGTAATAAAATGCTTTGTTAAAGCAGAAGTGCAAATCTGTGAGCAGTCGTGTTATATAACTCTCAGGAAAGGGCTACTTTTACTTTCCGTTCCTGATCGCAGAATTTACGCAACTTACTTAGAACTAATTTATTGAAATACTTTGGTGATGACTGCGAATTTCTTATCTGGCTGCCTCTCATTATAAAGGAATTGGTAATGTGGACAATGCAACGAGGAAGCAACACGAAGGATATATTCTGCAGTGTTCCAATTTTGTCATACAACTGAGCAAATCATTCATGAACCAGTGGTCACTGATACCAGGACAGTACCAATAACCGATAAGGCGTTGATAAGATTAAGCTGGTAGTAGCATACATCGTGAAACCCCGCTGTGCCTATGTTCAGTGCTTGATGGAACATGATCAAATAATGTTCATTGGCTGGAGGAATATGCTTCAAGGAGGAGATTGTTTCGAGATAATTGTCACGCAGAGCTCGTACATCAAAATTCGCTTAAAATTAGCTGAAAACTGCACGAAATTCCTCTTCCAAAAACGGGGGAGTAGTCAAAGGGAATTGTGATTCAGAAAAGTCATCGTGCGCATTTGCATGCAATAACAAGGGAAATAGTAAACACAGGGCGTTATCGCGAACGAAACCACGGCATGCATTTTCCACCGTCAATGCAGTGCGTACTCCAGTTAGATAAGGCGACGATTACACAGTCGTACTTTGCCATGATTGTTTATGTTGCCGCCGTGGCGAGTAGCGCGTGCCGTCTGTCAATTGGCCGTCTTCGGCTGTCAAAGTATTTGTCTTCGTCTCTCGTGGTCCGTTACTTTCCGCTACAACGCGTGATCGATGTGAAGTTATCTGGTTTCGACGCGATCTTCTCAATACTTCGCCGCTGTCACTTGCTGGTAGGAATACTTCACAAAGATACGTCGTCGTATCGTCGATCGGCGAGAAATGCCGTATGCCATTTTTTTTTTTTTTAATTATCGTGCGGAATTGATCACACCGCACGAAGCCGCTCCACCTTCGCCGCCATACTGATATTGATCCTTCAGCAATCATATGCGTACCCGTGTGAACATAGCTGTATACGAATCTAAAATACTCTCAATATACATCGTACACGATCATATGTTTTTTTTATTCATATACTTCTTCTCTTTATCTTTCTCTTTCGTTTTTATGTTTTATGCATTAGGATATGTAATATTATTTTATTAGAAAAATTATTTGCTTTTTGTTTTCTATTCCATATTGCTACATTAATACCAGAATATTAATATCAGAAGTTACTATAAATTATTTATGTTATATATTTTTATAGATATTTTTGTGGTATATTTTTTTAGATACCAAAATTATGCATATATCTTTTTAAACATGCATATCTTTTAAGCTTAAATCTTTTGAAATTTGTAATTTTCTTTAATGTAATAGCAAATACTTTCATTGCAAACATATCTTGTACAAAATTTTATTCTGCTTTTTATAATATTATTAAGAAAATGGAATTGCTAAATGAAATTTTTATATATTTTATTTTGTACATATATGTATAAAGTATTTCATACTAAAGATTCGATTTAAGATTTCATTTATAAGATTTTTTATCCAAAATTTAATAAATTCTTTAAATTCTTCATTATATCTTAAAAAATTCAATTTATTTGTATTCTATTTATATATTTATTATATGATTATTTCTGATATGATTTCCTGATGCTCGATCAATTTTGTGAGATTGTAAAAGCTCTGCAATTCGATTTTTTAATCATCAAAATATTAAATTTTAACATTAGAACTTTGAAAATTCAATTTCTGTTTGTTTTAATTTAATTATACTAATTATACTAATCAAATATTATAATTTTTGAAGTAATAATTAAATAATTAGATAATAGATTTAGGTATAATCAAAAATTAAAAATATAAAATTTTTCTTATGTAATTGTTTTATTAATTAAAGATAAAATTTTAATTTATTTTCAATAACTACACAAAATTTAGAATTATAAAAATAAATATTTCATTAGAGAGTGATATTCATTGAAAATATAAGAACCAATTCAATTAGCTTAATTCTCATTATTTCATTGTATTATTTGAAGATAAAATTATGTTTGATTTGTCGCTGAGTTGTACTACTATCTCATTTTTCAAGCAAAAATAGAAATTTGTGATGGAATTTTTTAAAATTACTTTTTGGATACTATTGTAAAGATATTGAGCGCTTTTAATTATATGCTTATCTTAACTACTTTGAACAATGGGTTATCATTCAACAGGCATGATCATCATGCGCTAAATTATTAAACATACATGTACATATAATAACTATTAAATTCAATAAATTCTAAGCAATATTATATAACCGTAATTTTAATTTTATTTTAATTCTTAAAGATACATCTAATTTATTCAATTTATTTATATTATTAATTTCTACTTTTCTAATTGATAATTATTCGAAATAAAATATTAATTAATTAATTATTTCCATACTTTTTAATACTTAATGATTTAATTTTAGTTTTGGGAATATCATTTCTTGATTATAGCTATTATAAATAAGCAAAAAGAAAGGTAAACAATTTCTAGAGTTTTTAGTTCTAAGAATTTAAGTTTTAAGAATTTAACGATTAATAGATTAAGATATTCTAATATTAGAATAAAACATTTTAAACGAATAGAATATGAACTATAATGGATATGTAATTTTATGGAAAAGAATATCAAATATTTTGTTTTGTTTTCATATATTTTACTCGCTATTATTTTAGTTGCTATTATTTAGCATTTTTTTATTTTTGAAGCAATTGTTTATAAATTATAAAAAATAGATTATAATTCTCTCTCCTTTTTTATCAATATAATGGAATATAGTACAGTGAAAACAACAAAGTCAATTAATACAAATATATTTTATAATAAGCTAGTAAATAGCATTAAATTTTCCGAGGCTATATTTACGCAATTACGTATCCTTTCTTTTCCTTATTATATATTTAATTATCAAATAACAAGAGCGACAAACTGATATAGCCGAAATGTAAAAAAAGTACAATTGCATATTTCTTATTCGCTTGTATACGTAATTATATGGAACATATTATTTTGACTTGCATTATCGAACATACAAGCGGCTGATATTATCATTTGATAGATTTCATTAAAATTTACTAAGTAATATGAGCATTGTTACAATTTAGCATTAATTAAAGGATAATTACAATAATTTGAGAGATGATTATGATGATATACTATATCTTAAAAAAATATAAAACTAGCATAATTGAATGATAAAGATCGGCAAATAATAATAAGTAATAATGATAAATTAGAAAAAGAGAAAGTAATACTTATACTAGGGTTTATGAATTAAAAATACTGCACAAGTCATGTACTCTGAACGATTTACAACGTGTTCTCTTTCTTTTTTTTATCTTGAACGATTTATGCACTTTTTTGACATTTAAATAAATCGTTTATGATTGATATGAGGCGAATGTCGAAGAATTATAATTCGAATGACAAATTTCGAATCTTATTTTCATTTGTGAAAATCATAGTGAAGTATATAATATAAACATATATATAAGAAATATATGCTATTCTTGGAATTTCTCGATGTTTGCATAATTGTAGAAAAATTCGCATCTTTTAGAATTGATATAATATATTATATAATATAATATATTGATATAGATCTAATATAATCTGACATAATCTAATATAGATCTGATAATAGAATTGAGAGTACATCTTAGTTTTTCTCCTATAAACTTTTTAATAGTTTTTTCTCTATGAACTATTAAGATATCTATGAGCAGAAATTAGAAGAGAGCATTATACAAGCCCAATATCTTTTTTTTAATTACAAAATGGATTTGTATTACAATTATTACAACATATATAAAATTAATAAAAATTATTGTAGTATATGTTATAAGCATTTATGTATTTATTTTGTACAAAATATATAATATTATGAAATACATATTTATGTATTGATAATATTTAACATCATAAGTTTGTATTTAGCATTTTTTAACTAAATGTGTATCTTTTAAGTCAAAAGAACATCTTCCTTATTTTTAGTTGCAGAGTTCGTAAAAATTAGAATTTGTACGGGAAATACTGGCAATCTCCTTGCAAGCAAAATCTATTTTTGTTTTTCTGCTGACAGGAAAACATTACTGATATTCCGAAAATAAATTTATTTAATGCATTTTACTTATGCATAATACTTATGTATACGCGGAGAGGACGCTTGTTTTTCTTTATTTATATTATATATATTTTTATTTATATATTTATATCTCCTCACTTCAATATAAACAAATATCCAAGTATTGCTAGTCTTATCTTTCATAGTTTTTCAGAATGCGTAGTATGCTTTCTGAACAAACCTTCACAACAAATACGTTAATATCTTTTTCTTTTCTTATACTAATACAGCACAAAATATTAATATTTCTTATCCTTTCATTGAAACAAACTCCATTCTTTTCATTATTTTTTTATTTCTTCCTTACTGGTAAATCAAGAAATTCTACAATTGCCTATTGTTGAGATAAACCTTTTTCCATATTTCGTTTGTGTATTGTACACATGTATGTATGTAATTTGTTTGTGTGTATGCATATTTACAAAGCAGAGTTCTCTGCTCTTACCTTACAATCTAAATACGAATCGTTAATTATAAACAATTTTATAGAAAATTTATTTATGTAATTAAAACAACGCATAAGAGTAAATAGAAATTGCAATTGTTAGCTTAGCATGAGCACGAGACGATAAACGAATTTGTACAATTTATTATGCATATTATCCTAAAGAATAATCTTACAGCTACACAATGCGTGACACAGAATTATTTTCTTGTTTTTCTTTCTCACTATGAAGAAATAGTAATCTCGTTTCTTGAACTGTCGCGTATTCGACGAGATAATAGTTTCCTGTGATATGATTAATAGAATAAGCAAAAGTTTCTAAGATGTGATGTAATTGAAATGTGAAATGATATTTAAAAGTATTAACATATGTAATTTTAAATGAGTTTTAATCATATTATAAATTTCAGTCTTACAATTTCGAATTTCGAAAAGATAAAATGATGACAAGCAAGATTAATTTTCAAACAACATATAAAAATAAACCTTATTTTACTCTAGAATTACATTTTTCTTCGTATATAATGTATATACGAAAAGAAAAAGATTCATATAATATAATATAATAATAATCTAATACTGTTTTTTTTTGTAAAAGTTCATAAGAATGTAAATTTGGACTTGCAAAATTTAATTGCAAATCTTGCTCTGTACGCATGAAATTTTGTCTGTAAAAAAGTGCAACAAGTTTTTTTGTATATTGAAAATTATTTTCTCTGTATATGTATATATGTACCAGCATATATACACATATAGATAAAATAGTAAGTTTTGCACGTTAACTGTATCTCGAGTTCACGTAATAATTGTATATTGTACAATTTACTATTGTAAATTGTGATTTAGAATTGCAATACTCATCATATGTTTTTTATTACATTATTATTTATATATATATATATATAACATATAATATATTATATTATATATTCATCGTTATTTTATCTTATTTTAAAATTGTCGAACTGAAACAAATATATATATATATATATATATATATATATATATATATATATATATTATATATATATATATTATATAACATTATATTATTATATTATATATATTATAATATATTATATATTCGTCATTTTACCTTATTTTAAAATGGTAAGGAGTGAAACAAATTTATAATGTAATCAAAACTCATTTAAAATTACATATATTCATACTTTTAAATATCATTTCACATTTCAATTGCATCACATTTTACAAACTTTTGCTTATTCTATTAATCATATGTCTTATTTTTCTCCATCTTTATCTTTTTAAATGCGGAAAAATGAGGCAAACTCTGCTTTTCATAAAGTCCATGGATATGACTTCATATTTAAAATATAGATATGGATATTTAATTATGTCTTCGTTTTTCGCGTGCAGAAATAGAATAACGAATGGAAAAGGATTCAGTAACGAACTGAAGAAGAGAAATATCTTACATGATTATATTCTTATAACATAATTTAAAAAAATAAACATTACAATTATGTTACGCCCTAAATACCTATACTTCTTTTCTTTTTTTTTTTTGTTAGAAATAGACGGCAAAAGATTATCGTGTATAATCCTCACCGCATAAAATTATATAATCTATCAGAAATCGTGATACAAAATTCATATTTCGTATAATACGATCAGAATTCAGAATTCATAAAATTGCGAAATTGGGAATGAGAAGGGAGGAGAAAAGAATGTCCACACAACTCTAATAAATAGCTGAGGCTGGTGCGTTCTCTACTTTTACACAGTTAAGTGTTTTCCTAGAGTTTCAGTTTTTTCTATACATACTGTACTGGCACAAAACTCCGCTCCATACTGTTTGTTTTCTTTGTCCGTAAAATACACTAAATTAATTCCTGTGCACTTTCACTTCCAGTTCGATTTAAATCGAACTGGACTGTTGCACTGTTATAACTGCACTGTTTTAAAAAATTGTTTAATTCCTTTTTTTTGATTGATTTACTTTCCTTCAGAAAACTTCTCCCTTAGGCTCTTGATTTTGTGCACGAAGTACGTTTCCAGAGACTCGGCACACTTGAAGAACGGCGATTCCTTTGGATTATAGTAACGGCAATTGTCAAATATCTTTGTCATATCACCGATGAATTCGCTTAGTTTCTTGTAAGTTCGATCGTTTATCCTAAGTTCAATAGTTTGTAGATCTAAAATAAAACAATACATGTAATTAGTATATATATTGAGAAATTATATATATTCATATTATATAGAACACACATGCACATGTGCGTGCGAACAAGTTACCGTATGTATAACATATATATCAAATATATTAAAAGCAATGATATTACTAAAACGATTAATCAATTAAAAGAAATAAATTATTAAAATCTTGAAATTTTTACCCATTGGTTCCTTTATGACTTTGTAATAATCTGGCGCTTCATTGGGATCTACTGGTTCCATAAACGGCCATGCGCTTTTATGAGCCTACAATAAAAGTTATATAATCTGAATATTACAATGTTGAGATATTAATTATGTTATAATTATTTCAGAAAAATGCTTTCTGCAATATCCTTTTAGAATTGAAAGGATTAATTCGCATAATATTTATCTGTCTATATTTACATCTATATTTACCTGTATTTGTTTGATTAATTTTTTTAACAGATCAAGATCCTTCGTATTGAGGTTCTTCATATTAGCAAAATTGACAGAAGAATTCCGCTGACAATTTGGGCAGACATATTCGTCGATATTATCAGCCTCTGATTGAAGAATACCAACACATCGCCCATGAAACCAATCCTGGCATTTGTCACAGCATATATAAAATCTTTAAAATAAATAATATTTTCATTAAAGATTAACTTAAATATAAATATTAACATGTAGATATAACTAAACTAGATTAATATATATTTAAAAAATTAAATTTATGATACTAGCGAATTTATATCTATAATTTTTTATATTATAATACTAAAACATTATACTTTTACTAATTGTATCTTTACTTTAATCATGTATATTATTCGTTTTATATTATTAATATACCATTATTAATATAGAATATTTACTGAGATTCGTCGTATGGTTGTTTGCATAGACAATAAAGCTCTTGTGTATCTCTGGCGTGTCTGCATTCAGTACAAACAAACTCAGAGAGAGATTTACTCATTTCTTCCGTTATGCCTACACAATCGCCGTGGAACCAATTGTTGCACAAATCACATCCCACATAGAATCTTTAAATAATAAAAAAAAAGAGATTAAAGAAGTCACATATAATGTCAATTAAATATAATTATATAAAATGAATGAGAAACAAAGAAATAAAAATAGAGCTACGAATACGTCTTACTTGGTTTCGTCATACGGGGTTCTACATAAGCAATAAAGTTTTTCTTTCTTGATACGACTTGCAGCTGTTGTTGAGCCACTGGGTGGTGTTGCATTGTTTCCTTGAGTCTTTTGTTTCTTGGGCCTACTGCTACCACTGCTCCGATTCGATGGACTAACCTGTTGCGCTACTTGAGCGTTTGCTTTTCGCTTTGCGCTACCTACCTTTACCTCGTCTTGCTTGTGCCTCTCCGCTTTTGTTCTGGTCGCAAGTTCGGCCGATAGATCCTTCTGCAACGATACTCGTTGAGATTTTACGGAAATCATAACGCTCATAATTCTGAAATATGACTGAATTTACTTTCAAATTTATTTTAAAGCTATTTCAGACAATTTCAGACAAATGACAACAATGACAATAACAAACAAAAAGAACGTCATTTTATTTATTTTATTATAGATCATTATATCATATTATAGATCAAAGTTTCGAAGGAAACTTTTTTCTCCATTTACATATCGTATTTTATCATTATTTGGTTGTATATGGCGTATATCGACATATCAATGCATACCTGTATATCAATTTGAAGTTCCTTCTCAAGTAGTGCTCTTTTTTTAAGAATGTCCTTTTTAAGAAGTTCTTTATGTCGGAATAATAAGACCTGCATACGAGAATGAACTTGCTGCTTTCTTCGTTGTTCTTGATTGTCTTTCAATTTTGCGGATCGGTTTTTAGGTGATGTTTCATTATCTAATGCTTCCGATATTTTTGATACTCTGCAAATAATTTTAATATGTATAATATATGATACAAATAATAACAGACAAGCATAATAATAAATCTTAAGACTACACTATTGAAATGGATATGCATTATAGAATATTATAAAATATTATTTGTGTAATAAAAAACTTTGTTATATTATTCAAAGCATGTTCTGTGTAAATCTTTATTTATCAATCATAATTTTTGAAATATTTGATCTTTTTTATAAGTAATACAGAATCAGATTTGTAAAGAATATAAGTTATATGAATAATATTTTTATTTCTATAAGTTGAAAGAATGAAAAACGAAGAAAGAAAGAGTTAACGAGAGAAATAAGATGAAGATGTGTGAAATTAGAAATGATTGAAGATACAAAACAATACATAGAAAGATAAATAAAAAATATCTAAAGAAATGATAAAAATATGTCAATAATGATTACATTTTTCTTTTTCGATATTTTCGATATCACGTTTTTATTCAAAAAATGGGTATAAAAAGAACAGGAAGTAAAACAACATTTTGATATTTTTAATTTTAAGCCATAGGGCCCTATATTGTTCAATAATTTCGAATTATACATATAAAAATTAAGTTTGATATAAAAAACAATTTAAATATTAACGGATTAAATAAAATTATATCATATATATTATATATAAAAGATTATACATAAATATACAAACATACTTAATGAAAATTAAAAGAATATCAAAATTATTCTTCATACAAATATAGATGTATCTTTCCATTTTTTGTATTTTCTGTTTCAAAATTTATACAAATAAACTTGAATTTAATAAATTTCATTATTTATACTATATATTTGATCAAATATGTTAATACGATATACGAAAGTTTCTACAAATTTTCATTTCTTATAAAAATACACATGGGATTTAAAAATATTCATTATATGCAATGTACATATCTAAATATATGTTATATGTGTATAAAAATAAAAAAATAAATAAAATTAAGTTTAAATGTTGCGATTTAATTTTTTTATTGATATTACGAGTCATTTTTTAAAAATAAAAGCGAAGCAAGTGAAAGTTAAAATTAATTTATTTATATTAATCACAATAATAATACAATAACGCAACTCTGTTTATTTCGAAAATACGGAAGAGAAAGAATAGAAATGAAATATAAAAAAAGAAAAAAAGAGAAATATATAGAATATTATAAATTTTGAATAACAACTAATGTTGTAATAACTTATAATGTTGCATAACATTATGAGATAAAATTTGTTTAGATAAATGAAATAATATGTGAATATTAAAAAATAGCGATTAATAAGTAGCGATTAATAAATATCTAATAATATAAAGAAAGAAAACGTTAGTATAGTGCAATTTCAAAAATTTTAAGGTATGTGTGTGTTGCCATTTTCATATATTTATAGAAACGAAAATAAAAAAAATAAAAGAAAAGATACAAAATATATAAATAAAATATATATAAAATATTTATATCTTAAATATTCATAAAATGGTTTCTATAACTTAATTAAAAATATATGAAAATATGTCATTATAAAAAGAAAAAAAGGAGATACTAGGAGATGATTTGCGTTACTGTTTTATATTGTTAATAATACATATTATTTTTGCTTTAGCTAATTATCAATGCTTATGTTACTCTTACTTTGGGATTGTTTCCCGATTTTCTTGCTTCAGCGCTGGTCTCTTTCTAGGTGTCTCTACCCAATCTTTATCATCTTTGTCATCGCCACCACTGGATGATGACTGTGTATTAGTTGATGTCGCCGTTGTTATCGCTGTCGGAATGTTTGATGACGATAACGGCCGTTTGCGTGATGGCGGACGTGGTGTCGTAATTACAGGTGAATTGTGATGAGTCTGGTTACTAGCAACTGAACTTTCCACTCTCATTTGCTTTTCTTGATATCGTTGCAGCTGTAACAACTTTTCTTCAATTTCTGGATTAAGATTTTCTTGCTTCAAGGCATTCTTAATAGCTGAAACGAAATACGAATAGGAATTAAAATACTTATGTACAAAAGGTTAAATTATATTTAAGTGTTTCTCGAATATAAAGTTTTAATAAAAGCATTTTTTTGTGAAAAAGAATGAAATATATAATTTTTTTGAAATAATTTCTTAAAAAATAAAAAAATTATGAAAAAATTTTAAAATTATGAAAAAATTTTAAAAATTTTTATATAGAGTTTATTTATACACATAATGAATAAGAAATGTTTTGTGTAATTTTATCATTTCTTTGTTATTAGACAAAAAAGAGATATGTAATATTAATATTATATATATGTATATATATAATATACGTAATAATTTTATATTTCCAAAACGTCTTTAATAATATTTATATACTAACTTTGTTGAATGTAATCTGGTGTTAATATAAATTTATTCGACGTGTCGCCTTCCTCTTTCTGAGATTGCGATGACGGTTGTTGCCCATTGGCTATATTCACTTTTTGTGAATCATCTTCTGTTGCATTCGTTACACGTCCTACTTGTTGAACGACTACTTTTGGTTTGTCAGTTACTTTCGGTGTTATTACTTGTGAAATGTCTGGAATGCTTTGGGTGGTCCCTTGTGATTCTAATAAAATATACATTAATATTGTATTGCAAATATTTTTGCATATTATATAATTTTATTATATATAAATTTGTAAATATCAAGAATTTTTTTGTAAAATTTATAATATTTTTCTATATTTTATTATATATATTCTTTTAATAAAAAAATTTGCATTATGTATATTGAAGAGAGAAATCAATATTCTTAATAATTTTTGTATTTTTAATATTAATGAATATAAAAATTGAATACCGGTGGTAGATGATGAGGACGCTGTAGACTGTTGCTGTTGCTGCTGCTGCTGCTGTTGCTGTTGCTTCGGGCTTGAAGTCACAGAAGTATTTGTTGATGAAGATTGTACAGTTTGAGATTGTTGTTGATTGGATGGCTGAGCCGGTTGAACAGCCAAATAAATTTTTGTAGGCCCTAAAACACCTTGCTTGCCAGTCGATGCATGAGCTGAAATCGGAATTAAAATTTTTAGTTTATAAACAACATAATGTTCAATGGATCGTATTTTTTATCTTTAATGTCAACCTTTGAGGAGCTGTTGTTTCACTTGTTGTTGTACCAAGTTTAATTGTTGTTGTGTAAAATCCGCGCCCTGCAATCCCTGCAGCACGATTCGCGGACCTTCTGTTGTTTGGATAACTTGAGCAGTCACGCATTTGATCACTGTACCGGGCGGTTGTCCAGCCAACAATGAGGCTTCGATGTTTCTTGGAATTGGTGCTATAGCAGAGTTTTGTTGGCTAGTTGTCGTAGTAGTTCCACTAGAAGTTGCAGTAGTGATCGTCGCGTTTGCATTCGTACTGGTAACTGATTGTGTTGTGACCGTTACAGTTTGCGTGGTTTGTAAAACTAAAAATTATATGTATTTTTGTTAAGCTATTGTGAAAAAAATATGAAAACGAAAAATGATAAATCGAAAGAACAACCAACCTTGCTGCTGTTTATTGGTTGCAACGGCACCTTTTACGATGATACCACTGTTCGCCGAATTTAGATGCACAATCTGATTCCCGGTAGTAGTGCGTATAACCACCTGATGACCACCAATCGTTGCTAATTGAGCCTTGCCGCTTGCCAATTGTTGGGCCAGATTCGGGTTCGTCACGACGATCTGATTGCCACTTATCACTTGTGCACCGGGGGATATCATCTAAAATTATACATTGCATTTATATAACGTCTATAATATAAAAATAAACATAAATAAAGTGTATAGAATTTAAAATAATTTTTCAAAACGATATTTAATATTTTTATACTTTTTTCTGTTTAAATTTAAATCAATTTAATTTCAAATCTTTTTCTTTTTTCCAGAAAAATTAAAAAATGATATTGAGTCTTATTTTCTTTAATAATGTTCAATTTAAAATTCTCAGAATCTAATATCTTTCTGTTATTTGATTTTTTGTCTTTCTGTTATTAGACAATCACATCGATCTAGTTTTTCGAAAAGATAATCACTTGTGCGGTTTGTCCCGCATTGGCGACCACGATTGTATTCTTCGTTGCTTGAGCTGAAGCTAAAGTCACGGCTGTAGCTTTTACGCGTTGAACAACTTGCTGAGTTGCTTGCACTTGTTGCGCTGTTGAATTTATCGTAGTTTTTACAGCAGGACTCGTTTTGGTTATAGTTTCAGAAGTCGTCGCTTTCGTCGTATTAATTGTTACAGTCTTTATCTGAAACAATTAAGATTTTTCATTGTTATCCATTTTCAGAATTTCATTATCAGAATTTTTTGTCGCATTAATTTTGACACACATTACACATTATATATGATTAAATCTTTATTGCTTGTTTTATGAACGTCGTTTTTAAAAAACAAATTATGTAAATTACCTGTGAAGTGCTCGAAGGCGTCGTTGAATTTGTTTGAGCGCATTGTGCAAGTGTACTGCTTACTGCTTGGCTTACATTCAATACATGTAGCTTTCCATCGGGCATTTGAATTAACTGCTGGCCAGGCAACAAGCCGCGTACTTGAAGTTTACCATCCTGTGTTCTGACAATATGCACTTTCTGCTGAAGTTGTACAGGTGAGTTAGTATCTGAAAAAGATAATAAAAAGAATTACTATTTTAAAGTAATTTTAAAATAAAGAAAAGTAAAATGGAAATCCTTTCCTTGCGAAAAGGCAATATCTGCCACTTTTACTAGTTTTCAAAAAAAAATTTTTGATTGTAATAAAAATAAATAAGCTTACTTGTTTGCGTCACTCTAATCAAAGATTGTAATTGGTTTGATGTTTGATTTTGCGATGTCTTCGGTAAGATGCTAGTAGGAGCGGACACGACTTTGGTAGTTCCATCAGATGCTGAAATAAAACAATAGATCGAATTGGATTAATTTTGTTATATAATGTTCGAAGATAAC
The DNA here is from genome assembly GCA_020341155.1 of Eciton burchellii. Lineage (NCBI taxonomy): Eukaryota > Metazoa > Arthropoda > Insecta > Hymenoptera > Formicidae > Eciton > Eciton burchellii. The sequence continues at coordinate 2,390,313 of JAHMML010000015.1, forward strand.
GATTAATAGTCAAACATTTACCTTTCACCAAATAACGTCGACCTATAACAGTTTTATTCTGAGTTGGTGTTGTTAAAAGAGACGTTAATTGTGATTTCGTACTATTCGGATTTGCTGGTATAGCCACTTTCGAAACCAATTTAACTGTACCATCTGAAAAACAGAATTTATCTTTTATTTAATTAGTTTATTTTAATTTTATTATTTAGCTTTTTTGGTTATTTCAACTAGTTAGAATTCATATAACTAATTTAAAATTTAACAACAAGTTAATATTTTGCTTTTATTTATTTATGTTATTACTAGCCATTATTAGATTCATTAAAATTTAATAAAATTGAGTTCAATTTGTGTTTTATTCAATACTTTTATCTCTTTTCTCCTACATAAATTTTTTAGATTTAGCTTATATAAATTCATTGCAATCATCAATTTACCGTGAGAAGAATTAGCTGTGACTTTGACAAGCTGAGTGGTCGATGAATTCACCGGTTGGTTTTTAAGAGTTTCCAAGGCACGCTTTTGCTGATGGGCTGCTCGTTGCATGCGCAGCTGTTGCTCCATTTTTTCTTTGATCTCTTCTGGCGTTGCTTTACCACTTACGAGTTGATCGCCGGTTAAGCCGGTTGTACCACTGACGGTGGTGGTGGTCGTACCAGTTCTATTACCGCTACTTACAACCACCGATTGCGGCACTCCCGAACGACTCCTAGTAATAATCTGGGCATTAGCCTTCTCTAACCTGGAGACAGGACAGACACACCAAGCGGAAAGTTAGTACCCAATGAAAGAAAGAAAGCAAGCAATGGTTAAAAACGATATCAGCCCAGATTAGTTCCATGCGCAACGATGACAATGTTGTCATCAGCGTGAACTTTGAAAGCAATGGCACAGTAATATTGCGAAATAAGAGGAATGTCTTTAAAAGAGAATTTCGTAAATATAAATGTTAATGATTTTAAAAACGACATGCAAATATTTTATTTTCATTAAATATGTGATATTAATTATAATTTTTTTTCATATACCTTTCGCCATATTGCTTAATTTCCCACAATTCCAATTTGTCCTCATCGACCCATTCCTCAGTGACTTGTGGTTCGGTGCTCTGAGGAGATTCAGGACGCTTCCGTTTTCTGAGACCGCTCCTTATAGATGTCACCTCTAAAATTTGTGTAATATAAAATAAATGCAAATATAATTAAGGATTATAAGTGCTTACAACACTTTTATTTTTAATAGAAAAACGAATAATCAAAATTTCACAATTTATAATTTATTCAATAAGATTAAATGCAAATTGTCCTTATTCAAAATAATAAATAGTAATAAATCATAAATAAATAGTAATGAAATAAAAATTGTATTATTTTAAATTATATAAATCATTTGTAATATTTTCTAATCGATCAAATCGATCAAATCAATATTATAATCATTTCAGGAAATTAAAAATTTCAAATGATTTCTGTATATGCACCTCTAACTTGCTTCGGAAGTTCGAGCGGTATCACAACTTTTCTGCGTAGGTATTGTGTTCTATCAAGGAATTGACCGACGTGTCGGTGCTTCAGAATTTCTAGGGACATAATCTCTGTATCGGTGGTAATTTGATTTTTGCCATCAGTAGACATCGGCTTAGCCGCCATATCGTCCCATCTCAAACATGCCCAGAGTATTCTTAGTTGAATTGCAGCTGCAGCCAGTGATTTCAGACCGACTGTTCTATATAACCAGCAGGTTTTGAACAGCGGTCGAGAACAAGGATATAGCCACACCGACAGATTTGCCTTGGCTTGATGATGAAAACCTTGCACAGACATCTTACCGCCGACACGAGACAGTTTTCGAAGCTCGTGCTGTGGTAATAACAAAATACTGCGATGTTTGTTTCGCGTGCAAAAGGTCGAACACAATGGATATTTGACCGGAGTACGTTTTTTCCTACGATCCGCTAAGGAGATCGCCACCTTTTTCAAATAAACCTTGCCTTCCGTTGACGTAGTCGTATAAATCCGCTCACTGCCATCAGCGTTTAGTTCTTTGCTAACTGTACTTCGCTGTACTGTCCTACCACGACGATTCACGATTATCACAGTTTTCGCACCATTTTTATTCGTTGTCGTTGTCGTGGAATCCGATGACGAAACGGTAACGGAATTGTGATTAACGGTCGAGTGTCCTTGCATGACATGTGTATTTTTTACTGTCCGTTGTGTGGTCGTTACCATCGTAGTCGTAGTAGTAGTTGTAGTGATATTACTTGTCGTTATTGTTGTCGTTACATTATCCAAGTTATTTTCAAGTTTTAACTTTTTCGGAGGTGGCGAAGAAACAGCAGCATTCTTTGTTATATTTATTGTCGATGCTTCTTCGTTGCCATGTATTGCCGATTCTAGCTCCAATTTGATCGCATCTTTCACTTCATCTCCAGATTTCGTCGTAATCTGTGATGGTTGCGATAACAACTGATTGTTATTCAGCGTGTTCGCTTTGCGACACAATGTTATCAACTCGCGTTTCAAGCGTACTTTTTGCATACATAAGGGTGAATAGCAGATATAGACAAGGCTCTGCGCTTTATTGGCCTGCACATTATTCTTATTATTCATTGCATTACAGTTGCATGAGTAACAGCCCATATTCTTGCAGAGTTTCATCACATCTGCATATTGCGTGCGTACTTGTTGGATACGCTTGCGAATCGTTGACATCATTTCTTTCGTAGACACAGAGATGATTGCTGTTGCCGCTTTGTTTGTTTGTTGTTTTGTAGGTGATGATAGTAAAGCTTGCAAAGAGCTATCTCCGCCATCAACGCCACTACTGCCTCCGTCTGCTTCACTCACCTCATGGTTTTCAATTTCCATCTCCGAAGACTCACCATCGCCACTTTTCTGGTTTGTTGTCTGATTCGACAATTCTTTATTTTTCTCCTACAAAAGATTGAAATTTGCAAATTATAATAGTATTTTCTATATAGTAATAATAATAATTTTTAGAAAGTATTCTTAAATACTTCATTTCTTAAATCATAACTCTTAATGATTCTAAAAAAATTATAAGAAAAAGACAATATTTTTTTTATTCAAAGATATATCTGACTTACAAATTGTAACAATTTTCTCTCTTCCAAAAGCTTCAAGTGTGTCCTACGTGATAGAAAATCATCAATTCTGGTCTTTTTCGCGATTTTTGGATAATATAATCTTCCAGGACTGGTGAGCGCTTTAGTGATATCAAGTTCCTCAAATTGAGTAATTGGAGGAAAAACTTTTTCAATTTTCATGCCAGCTAAAACTAAAACATTTTGTCATTAGTAATTTTTATATGTAAAATAAATCTATTTTAATAATATTTGAATTATATACAGGTATATCTTTTTGCATATATCATATTAAAAATATATTAATGATATTTTTGCAAAAAATCTTTTTATCAAAATTATATTAAAAATTTCTGTTAAATTAAATTAAATCAATATATCGATTACATACATGATAGATTTGTCTTTGTTTCTTGTTTAATCGCAGATTCCGATTTTACTGAAGAACTGGAAGAAGCATCTACCCCATTTGTTTCATTATCAGTCGTAGGTTCTTTCTTTATTTCTGCGTTATATTCCTGCTTAATTGTATCATTTTCCGCGCTTTCTTGTTTGATTTCTTGTTTTACAACACCATTTTCTATTTTACCGCCACAATGCTCTTTCATAAGAAACTCGTAAGTTGGCGGATCAAGTGCAAGAATTCTTAAGCCAGTCTGATCTTTGATTTGTACCATAATTTTCTGCGCACCAAGGCGTAGACCTGGTTTCAATTCCGAACGGTGACGACGACTAACCGACATCCAAAGCCAACCGCCCTGACCATGAATTCGATATTCCTCGCCCTTTTGTTTCCATACTTGATGTTTCAAACCAAGAGTATATTTGACAAAGCTAAATGTTCGATTGCGCTCTTCTTCATCCTCTTTTTCCTTTTTCTCCTTTTTGTCCTGTCGCTTCTTTTCTTCACGCTCAAGTGCAGTCACTCGTTGTAATTTCACATGACCAAGTTGATCATGCCAGACACTAGCAAATACTACAGATTTAATACATGCTTGCAGAACAATGAGAGTGCGCGCGAAGTCACGCGGATTCACGCATGCTCCTACGGCAGCAGTCCACGGTTTGCGTAATAACGGCCAGTTGGTATGCATGTATGGTGCTTGAATATTGCTTTCAAGTTGTAGAATTGTTTGACGCAAGGTACTGACCAGCAAAGCTCGAGTGCCCGTTAGGCTGCCTACCCACTTGAACTCTGATGCCTGTGTCAGTGAAAACTTATGCGACAAGTGACGTTTCTTGTCACGTTCTTCATTTCTTTGCGTCTTATTCAGTGCAATTTGATTAGTACTATACTGATTGATATATGATTTAAAATTATTATCCATGCCCAATTTGAATAGGTGAGTACCAGACGCAATTTGATGTGCTTTTTGACGCGTCAATCTGGTACCATCGCCCTCAGTATCTTTTAGGCTTTTGTCCAGTTTTTCTAGCTCCTCCTTTGACAATGGCGCTGTACTTCGTCTCTTGAGATCATCCATATTAAAAGTCCGTGGTTGTAGTGATCCAGTCTTCGATCTGGTTACAATCGTATGCTTCTTACCTGTAAAAAATTATGTTTCAATTTTTATATAGTAGAAATCTTTTTAAATATTCCTGCATATCCTATATTTCCTCGCAATAATTTTGGTTGTATTTTATTGTTATAAGAAAAAAAAAATAATCGTAAATAATAATCGACAATGCCAATTCAGAATATTACGAATTTCATTATTCACCGTCTTTTCCAATTTTTTCCTCTCCTTCTAATGCCTCTTCATCTACCTCTTCAGATGAAGAAGTATTAGTTTTCGTGATTATCTTGTCGGTATTCGTTCCTGCTGTCGCGTCCACGTTCATTTCAAGAGTTTCTCCGACCATTTCAGGTACTTGTGCAGATGTAATTGAATCATTGCCAGATATCTTGGCTTCCTTTTGCTCCGTCGTAGCCATATGCTCCTCAGTGGAGTCTGTGCCTTCATGTATCTTGCGTATCATTTCTTCAGCTTCTTGTCTTTGTTTTTCTTTTTTTTCATCCTCTTCTTTCTCTTGTTTCTCTTGCCGTTCTTTTTGTATCTTTTGTACAAGAGCTGAAAAATTTTTATGAAAAATGATTGGAATATTGTTTTTTTTGGATATATTGTTGTTAATGTTAATATTATAAAATATAATATTATTTATATGTGATATAAAAATATGATATTAATTAATATTTTATGTTGGCTAAAAAGAATTCAGAAATATAATTCAGATATATAATAATTCTTACTATTTTCTACTTCTAGGTACGATTTCTTATTTCCTTTGAACTGATTCGTAATGGATTCAGTAAGCTCCATTTGACGAACTATTTCGTCTTTGTAATCTGACAATTCACGATAAAGCGCTACTTCCATTTCATTCTGATCTAATGTAAGCATTAATTCTTCCAGTTGTAATGATGTGCTGTAATACCACACCTCGCCGTCTTCACTTTCACTAAAAAAAGATTACAATAAAACACCTTTAGTGTATGTGCATGCACACACACATATATGTATGTATGTGTATTATGTATGTATGTATGTATATATTATGTATGTATATATGTATGTATTAAAGCTGCTTTAATATTTCATTATACTGTACCTTTGTATTTTATATATATAATTCATATTATTAAAAAATAAATATCTAAATATCTAAAAATATATACAGAATTCAATATCTTTGTAAAATTTATGTCTTACACAAAAACTCTTCTTGCAAGAAACCAATATTTTCTGCCATGTCTATCAAAGCCTAAATGTTCTTGTCTACATAAAGATCCATTTTTCTCAACATCGGGAATACAATCTACAACTCCCATCACTTTGTGGGCTTTACATGTACTACATTGCCAATCTTCAGTAGGCACATCAACCAAGGGTGGTTCCACACATTCCAAGTGAAACACAGCTGGACAAGTTTCGCAACATAATAAATCACCCAGGCGATGACATACCCTGCAGTGATCATCATAGTGCATGCTTCCTATAAGAAATAATTATTTCTTTATCTTTTTATTCTGTTTTTTAATCCAATACATTTTCAAATATAATTTCAGACATGTATCTATAATTATCAGAGAATTTCTAACATTTAATAAATTATTACCAATAATCAAATAACAGTCTATATAAGAATGTATCTTAGCAAAAAAAGATTTATATTTTGGATACTATATGTTCAACAAATATGAATTAACACATTTATTATTTCTCTCATCCAATTTGATCTTGATCAACTTTATATCAGCATAGACACAGCTAATTTTCCTGCTGATCTCAGATGTGTTCAAAGAAAGATAAATATTCTACATACAAATATTGTTACATTTACTATACCTTCATGCAATAAATCCTCTCTCACAGGATTTGTGATTAAAAATTGATCCGTTAAGAATTGTAACACCTTGATTCTATCTTCAATGGCAGTAAAAGGATATTCAGATGTGGTTAATATTTGTAAAATATTCTGATCAAAGCCCTTGTCACTTTCCACATACGAACGCAGCACCTCTGGCCATGTCATAGCATCTACAAAGTACAAACTAACATTCACCGAATCTTTATGGTCCAATGGACCAAAATGTGTTTGTTGCGAATCCTCTTCTCTTAGCAATGCTTTGATCATCATCATATGAATTTCTGCTAGTAGATTAGTCTGATCTTCACATGTAACAGCAGCACAAAAATCTTCAAATCTAAAGCAAGAGAGACGTACCAAAGCACGAAAATGCCTGAGTACCTCATAAATGGAAAGTAAAGACATCACCAATTCCTTAGGGATTAATAAGTCATCGGAGGACTTGGGTAATACCAATGGTGGCAGTTCTTTGTTTTGCAACCATAATGGTTCTGGACTAGGTGGACGTTGTTGACCAAGCAATGTTCTTCTAGGAGTACCACTTGTAGTACTGTAACTGGATAACGAAAAATCACTATCGCTTGAAGGATCAGGTTCCTCTATGCTTTCAGAAGATTCAACATCACTCTGTAATTCTTCTTCTGGCTCACTCTTCTCACTGGATTCGTCTCCAAAATCTGAACCATAATGATATTCGGAATCATGATAATCCACATTAGGATTGTAACCACGACGTTGATACGCGCTTGCAGAGCCAGAATGACCACCCTTGCGTGAATGTCTATCACGTACACCTCGCTTGTTACGCTGATTTCTTGTGCTGCGCTTACTACTTTCCTCGCTCTCGATCGCTGGTGATGTCGGCCTTGATACTGTAGGCGTACTCGGTTGCGAACCCGGTGTTTCAGCACCAGCAGTCCCCGATATTCTATTCTGCAGATATTTGGGCTTTTTCATCAGATGATATTGAAATTTCTTCGGTCGTTCCATCACCACGGATTTGGGCGGTCGCCCGCGCCTTTTTGAGCCTCTGCCCGTCATTATTATCGTTATTCGTCGCCGTGTTTTTCGTCGCTATCCACGATGTCGTCGGCACTGTTTTGCAGAACTTCCAGGTAAAAGACAAAGTCTACCTGTTCGTCTCTATTCGTCTTCTGTCTCTGCTTTCTCTGTACTTTCTCACTGTTTCGTCACTTTTTCTCTTCACACTGTACTTCACTATATTTTATTCTTCAACATTTGATCTTAGCGTTCGTACATATGTAAACAAATCATCGTGATAATAAACTGGATTCGTCCATGTCTGATGCACTCTGATCTTTGCGCCATTTCTCACGATCTACACAAGTTCAGTGATCACGTGACTAAATACAATTTACTAGGATGTGTACGAGCCCGTTGCGCATACGTTGCTGCTCATCGGCCACACTTACCACTAGTCGCCTCGTTCACTTACTCCTTTCCTGTACACCGTATCATGTACCGCGAAAAAAACACTCACCAAATTCGATAGCGAGATCGGCGACAGCGAGTGACGCGAAATATACGACAGAGAGGGGATCTTAGCTGCGCAAGGAACTGACTCGTTGCACTGGTCAAACTGTACGAGAAAGCAGCTCTGTGATTGGTTCATTGATACACCGCCATGTTAGCGGCTCGAGAATCAACCACTTGATAAAGGATAGCTGAATTATTGTTGCAGGGCGTACTTTTCAATCGTAATGGCTCAGAAATCATCCGCGGAACGCACAATCGCACTGATAACAGCAATTATAAGATATACGCTCGTAGCTTTGTACAATTACTGGATTCAATCGAGAGATATGCAAGCTCCAATCGCTTTCACCGTAACTTCCTGCTCATTCTCTCTATTAGATTGATGTGCACGATAGGTGGCGACACATGTACGTTCGAAAAAACGCAACTCTAACCGCATTTCCAGACATACAGCGCCGTAAAGTCGTAAATTGCGCTCAATACCAACATGGAAGAAAGATTGACATGCCAATCATTGTCAAGTAACGAATATGCGCGCTTACCGTGAACGAACGACGCCTCACTTCTTCGATTATCTCATCTATTGTGTGTGAATATGTGCCCGGCCGTTACCCGCGAATACAGATTCACATATATATTCGCAATATATATTAATAAGTTAAAACCGCACTAGAGGGCATCATCATCGATTCCGTGTTGGCTACACTTGCGCTCTTCTCGATCATTTCACATCGTATATAAAATCGTATTATGCATAACAACAATCTTGCTAATTTATAAGAATTGCAATATTCTTATTATATTTTTATTATCACAATCTTGTTATGATAAAACCTGCGTATGTTGAGAAAAGAATTTCGCAATTGCTGCGTCACTTGTTTTCAACCAGTTCGCGCACGGAAACATGATTTTCATTAATTTGATAGGTCAAGAAAAATAAAAAGAAAAAGATTAATTATTGTATTAGTTACGTTACGATGAAATTTATCGTGTATTAATCTTAAATTTAAATATTATTTTACTGAATTAATAAAGAAATTGTTTTAACAATATGCTACCATCTAGTAGCGCACGGTGCAATCACGACGTACGTAAACAGCAATGGACAGCATCGTCAGCCATGATAATGCGCGAAAATATGGCCACCAGCGATGAAATACGAGAGTATCAGCGGAGGGAGTGAGTGAAGTACGCGAACGAAGCGCAGATTTTTTTGATTTTCCTGGTATACGTGAAAACTGTTATCGTAGAAAAATGAGTGATCATGCAACAATGATGTACGCGCTACCATCGATCCTAACGTTACCGACAATATGCCCGCGCTCGAAAACCATGTACGAAATGCGAAGTATTCACGAGGATGCATACGACGGTCATCACGATGCCGACACCGATGCCAAGATGCCCGACGATGTTATCACAAAGCAGGTTATCCGCCTTCTGCAGGTTTCCGTTTCGTTTCCACGCGCGGTTTCGCCACGGTAGCGATATAACGCTCGCTCGCGCGCCCGTGCGCGCGGATCAGCGCGAAAAGTCGCAGCTGACGGTTGCGATCGCGATCGTGCCAACGAACGAGACATGATGACTCCTCCCGAAAATTTCCGCGAACACACTGATCCGCGATCGACCAGCAACGGAGCGGAGGAGCGACGTGCTGCGGTTCCTCTCTCTCTCTGTCTGTCTTGGGGCTTGATCGATGTTCCTTTTGCCCCCCTCCTAGAATCTTTTTTCGAGTCATTCGTACATCAATGAAAAGTATGTGAAAATTGATCCAAGCAAAGAAATATGTCGATCAAAATTATGAGTATATGCATTATGTTCCGCGAGCGAACGATATATCGTAATGAACGTGACTAATATGAAAAAGCGCGAGAGAGACGCACGATTTCGATAGTCATTGAACTGTCAAAAACGCGAGGCTGGAAATATTCTAAATATCGACTTGTCGTTAAGCAATAGGGCTAATATTCTATCACACTGTCATTGTTAACCTTCTTATTAATCTTGTAGTAATATTATTAACCTTGTAATAATTTTTTTTCGAGCATATCGATTAACTTGACATAAATATTTAGATATCATAAATACAAACTTAAGGCATATCTTATTGTAATAATTTATTATATACATATATATATTTCGTGTATGATATGCATGTATATACGTATATGTATATTTTATTATTATAGTATTATATATACTATTATGTATTAATATTATATAATTAACTTTTTTATTACAGGAACCATCACCAGAATATAGTGCATTGGAAGTAAGACAGGAAAAAATTCTTAATCAATTAGCCGAACTTAAGAAACAAGTTTCAACAGTATGTAGTTTTCTTCAACGATCTAATAAAATTGCAATAAAAAGAACTGGCGCACCTATTAATACTACTAAGGTAAGAGTGTTGCTTATAAAGGAAATCTTTGTATAATATATTTAGCACAAGGAGCTGAATATATTTTATTGGACTTTTTGTTCAAGATACTTTTGTTATTAAATTTAATTAATTCATGATATTAATTTTCTGTGTACATATAGATATTATATGTGCAAGAAAATATAAAATTATAAGATAAGAATAAAATTATTAGAATGTGATAATATAGAATATATATGACTTATGTGACATGAACAAAAAGTAATTAAAAAATAAACTATGTTAATATATTTATGCAATTGCAATTGCACTTTGCAAAAGTATGTTTATTATATATTAACATTTTTTTATGATTGAATTTTGTCATTTTTTTTTGTTTTGAATAACATGTGACATGTTATTGTCACATGTTATTATATTTATCATAATCAAATAGTTGTTATAATTTATAGAAAATAATCAACATCAATCTGTTGATTAAAGCGAATCCATTACGAAAACCGTATTTGCTATATGCTTTGCAAAAACTTTGGAAAGATACTGACATCAGAATACAAACATATAAACATTCTACTATTAAGCAAGACATACCGGATTGTTTTCCTCCCAATATAATATGTACTACAAAGAACGTCGTAAATATCACAATGATATGGAAGAAAGGTAAGGTGAAAATAATTCTCCTGGATCTTTTCATTATATTCAGATTTTTCTATTATTTATATATAAATAATCCAATCTATAAAATTTATAAAATTTCTTTTAATGATTCCTTCACAAATGTCCTAACGAGTAATCGGTTTTTTTTTCTTAGTTCAATTTTTGGAAACATTTACGGATCTACAGAGTGAGCCCTTAATCGGTGAAGTGAATCTTCTTAGATATTTGTATAGAATGATAGATACATATGAAAACGATTGTACACAAACACATCTGATGGACAATGTGCTTGACATGTGTTATGCTGCATTTTGTCAGGAAAATGCCAGTATCAGAAAAATTTTATATGCATTAAACAACACGTTAGACGAATGGAGTGGCAAAGATAATCCGAATATTGCGGATATTGCTATGTGGTCCATGTTAAAGGGGCTTGGTCTTCCACTCCCAGAAAACCTCGTAGACTTCGTAGAAAAATATGATGACTTGTTCATAGATCATAGTATACGCTATTTCTTTCCAAGTATTTGTAATACATAAAGAAATTATTTTTTATTTATAAAAATATATATATAATTGAATATGTTAATAAGATATTACAAGCAATTTTTTTCTCTTTAATTTTTACCATTGTTCATTAATTGTATATATATACAAAATATATTCGAATAAAAATGTCCATATTTTATGATTTTAAAAAATTCAAAGAAAATTTTGGATAAAAGGATCAACAACTCAGAAATATATTAGAGAAATACTTAATTTTAATTCTTTTAACTGGACAAGAGATTTGATTAAAATTAAAAGAAAACTAGATATTTTATTTTAATTAAATGCATTTTTACAAATAATAAAAATAAATTTATAATAGTGAACAAATTGAAAAATAAAACGTTTCATCTTCATCATAAAATTTATATAATTTTAAAAACAATCATTCTGTTATTAAAGTGATGAATTTCTGATAGTTTCAAATATCTGTAAAGTATATTTTTATATTTTTAAAAATAAAATACTTATTTTCTTCAATTTTAATTTTCTATTTTTTAGAAATATCGAATATAAAAATTTTAGTTTTCTAATATGTAACAGTTATTTTTGATCTTTTGTTTGAAGATCAAATTTACTTTTAATCAAAATTACATTAACAAAAAATTACTTTTTCTTTTTTTCATAAATATCAGTTTTATTCTGATATTTTATACACATAAAATTATATAATAATTAAGTCAGTAAAGAAATTAGACAATATTATTAAAATGTATAGTGATTGTGATGATATAAATAGATTTATATCTCTGGGTAATATATCTCTGAGATTTTTTAAGATATTTGATATATAATTAGACATATAATAGTTTAATATAAATCAGTCTATTGTCATAAAGTTTTTTCAAAATGGCATAAATTTTTATTAAAAGATTAACGAATTTTCACGATGTCTTATTGATTAGACAATATATCTGACCTTTATATCTTATCTTTTTAAGAATGCGCGAAATGAAAATAAGATTAAATATATAAATATGATTAATTTGAATTGAAAAATAGCTGGCAGTATCGCGAAAGCAGTCAACTATTCTCGGCAATATGAGAAAAAATTGCTGCATCGCACGACTTATAAAACTTTAAGAAAATAATAAAATTATTATCTAAATACTTGTAGCACATACAAGTATCGCGTATAATGAATGAATAATTATCTTAATGGATATGAATTGATACTAGCGTCATAATCATTAATTAGATTAGGCTTTGTTCTTATCTAAATTTAATTAGTCGCATGAGCTGGAGTAAATGCGATATTGTACAATAGTTATATCGATTCAATTCGATATTTTGACTTTGGATATCAAATCCATTAAGTTAATATAATGAGAATGTTTAAGAAAATATGAATACTGTCTCAGTAGCTATAATATTTATGTACAGCAGAAGCTCCGTGTTCACTCTTCTATTTGTTCTTAATATATTTTCTATTTCCTATCTGACTTTAATACTTATTCATTTATATTTTTGATATTTCGTTCTGACATTCTCGGATTGTCTGTAATTGCAGTATTTTGCAGAAGCATTTCGCATCCCACGAATGTAGAACTTCTCCTGTATATCACAAAAAAAAACGTGGATACGAGATTAACTCATCTAATAGCAGCATTATACAAAATCTACACTTTTATGAAAAATGTACAATATATTTACACGCGTCCGATATAGACTACAGTCCACTTGTCATTTCTAAATATTTGAAACGCTTCCATGAAAGATCTATTATCTTTTCATCTCTTTCTCTTATTCAAACGTAACTTTAGTCATATCATATCTCCGACTAAAGTATGAGAAGCAAGTAAAAGCAAAAATCTGTGACGCACTATAATATTACAAATGTAATTAAAGCGCTTCGAAGTTTGGATCATATTCGAAATACTTTGAAACATTTGTAGTACTAAGAATTATATCCGTAAATATATGTGCAAATATATGAATGTATTTATACAGAGTGTTCCATAACTCACGATTTCATGTTTATGAGTCCATGGATTGATATGATGAGTTCGATGATCGACATGATATTAAATTGCAAATTGACATTGAAACATTTCTGTGATATTAAATGCATGATAAATGCAATTATCTTTCATGGATTATGTTCATATCTAATATGCGTACGCGATAAATATTCTGGAACGTCGTATGAAGGTAAAATTGAATACAAAAAAATATTTCGAACGCTTATTCTTCAGATATGAAACTTACGAGATCCGTCTAATTCTTAAGCTAATTGGAGAAAGTACAAAAGTCTAGTAAATGCAAAATGGCTTATCGAAAATTGCGAATAATATACACGTGTATCAATATATATCACAATACGAAGAGACTTTAAGCTTCCTAATTTGCTATAAGTTTGCTATAAGTTTATAACATCAGTACATGCGAAACGAATGTAAACGACGCGTCTTTATATATATATATATATAATACATATATAATACACATATATAATATATAATACATATATAATATATATTATACATTATATATATATATATATATTTATATATATATAACAACTTCACTCGACCTTCATTTCGTGTTGAAACTTGAAACGATTCTGATGTTATTGATATTGATAAGAAAAGTCTCTTTTGTTTTAGCCTATTCTTAGTGATACGTTTAATTATACAAATGATGAGAAACCGGGCAGCGGTGCTCTTGATCTAGCCATATTGTTCATAATGATCTGGCCGCCATTCAGACTGACAACTGCGCTGCCTTCTGGCTCGGAATCGGTGTAAGATGAATAATTCCGGACTGGTTTCTGTCGTTTCCATGATTGTCTCAGTGAATCATTTACATTCGCGTAATGATTGACGAAGGAATGTGGATCGGATTGCACACTCTCGTTCTCGCTTTCGGAACCCTATAAAAATTAAAATTAAAATGATATTAGCAATTAAAAATGAAAACTAAAAATATAAAAAAATGCAATGAGAGAAGAAAAAAATTATTTAGAAAGATATTTGAAAATCAGTATGAGTATACAGTTTTCATTCACAAGAAGGTATTGGAAGAATATTGGAGGATGTATTTGCTTAGTAATTTATGCGAAATTACTTGAGAGTCAGTGGAACTAATTTCGGAAGGTTTCTCTGTAACACTGCTGTCATCAGGATTCTCATCGTATCCTTTGAGACTCTCCTCATCACTGTGATAAGCAACCGATGCCGGAGATGGCCTCGGAGGCGATTTGCCCAGCATTGTAGGTGGTGGAGGATGCATGGCTTTGCGAGCTAGAGTATTCCGTTTGCCTAGAGTGCCAGTTGTTGTATTAATGGCACTGCTTCCCTGACGCGATCTATATAATTCCAGGTCAGATTCTTGCCTATCATCTGCGTCCATCGCCATTGATTCTTCAAGAGTTTTTTGTGCTTCTTCTACGTGCATAATAATAATCAAAATTCTTCATAAGAATTGGAGAATTATAGAATTATATAGAACTTAGATTGAACTCAACTTACGTTTATATTTGTAACTTTTACTTTTCACACATAATATTGCTATAATCGTAATGATGATTATAATTGATGTAGCAGCTAAAGTAACCATAAACCAAGTCTGTCTATAAAATGGTCTGTGTTGTAGATATGCATATTCCAAGTAAAGTTTCGATGGTGTCAAAATCTAAAGAAATAAGTATATCATTAATAAAAAACTTCTTCAGAAAGATAAGATTTTAATTAATAAAAGATCTTAATTTCTAATATAATAATTGATCATATTCCTAAAAAATAAGTAAATAAATAAGTATATAAAGACATGTTATGTTATATATAAATGACATTAATTAAAAATCAATTTTATTAAACTTACCGATTCGCTAGAATATGCTGGATAACTAATGCCGTAACGATTATACGATATCACTCTGAATAAGTACGATGTGGATGGCAGTAAATTCTGATAAGATACAGTATATTCTGTCAATGGTCCATTGCTGCTGCGAATTATTGTCTGCCAACGGGAATCATCTACAATTGTATATATATATATATATAATTATAATAATATATAATATAGTAATATAAATAATTATAATTATTATATATATAATATAATTATATATATTATAATTATTATATATATTAATATATATAATTATTTATGTTTATGTATGTATATAAATATAAATAATTCATATATTAACAAAAAAAGGAGAAAAATGTGTTCCTTTTTTAGTGGGACATATATCATAATATATATAATCCAATCCTCTTTATGTAATATATATTATATTTATACGACATTATTTGTTAGATTCTTCAATCATAAATTTTCAAAAATAAATTTTCAATTCAATTTTTTCAATAATTTCAAATTGCCTTGAGAAAATTAAAAAGAAATGATTTGGTTAACAGAACGATTGAATCAAGCATATACTATATATGAATACCAGAACTAATTTTAACACTTGGGGTGCTAGTTGTTCTTTGTATATATAGAATGTCCTATGGATTATATCTTTTGCCATGTTGTTCATATGTAAAAATATTAAAATCGATATTAGTTGCACAGGGACAAAATAATAAAAACTGCGATACTGGAAATAATGACTAATACAAACAAATCATCACGTTAATATAATGACGTCAATTACTGGATTTGTTTTTCCCGAGGAAAATATAATCAACAATGGTATATGTTACAATGGTATATGAAGTTAATATTTGGTAAAATTCTGGTTAAACGTCTAGAAAATGGGATTTCTGGCAACATCATGCTATACTATTATCATGCAGGCCGTTAATGCAAGTACCAAATGATGACGACACGCGTAATGTACATGTATAACAATGTACAACAAATTCAATCAGAAGCGATATTTCATTATGCCGATAGAGGGGAGAGTCTCACTATTAAAAAACCATCTAATGCAACGACGCTCAGCATAGTTATGTGTGTTGACACTTACAATGCTGCCATTCTTCCATTGCTATATAGTTATAAAAAAGATGTTATTAGTGTCAGCACCCAATAATCAAGTTCATAACGCGAGTGTATGAGAAAGTGTACGAGAGTTTAATAAATTGGATATCTTAATACTCTTATTTTTTGAAAAATCGAATTATAGAATTACATTTTATCGTATTTTCGAAATATAATATTGTTAATAACAATCTTTTATTATTAAGGATTTTAATTAAACAATAATTAACAAATTTAATTAAATTTAAGAAATAATATTAATAGATGTATTCAAATAAGAATTATAAATGCGTAAATAAAATATTAATAAATAATTAAACGATAATAAACGATATTATATTATTAATAATGAATAATAATTCAGAATAATGATAATAGAATGAAGATTTACCTTTGCGGCGAGTTTCGATGTAATAGCCTAATATAGGACCTTTGCCAGAAGCTCCGTTAGTCCACTGTAACTCTACGCTGGAAACAGTCTTGGTCACACCGAGATTACTTGGCACCATCGGGGAACCTTCTTGTGGACCAGTTGTCACGTTTCCGGATATTGGTGGTCCGAAGTCAATCGTCTGTGCCCGAACCATGAAAGTGTACATTACTTCTTCTTCTAGGGGTTGGATGAGGAGACTCGTTTCCGTCACTTTCTGTTTCACTTGTTTGCTGAAACCTTCAAACGACAAAATCTGAATTAATAAACAGATAATAATACATTAGGAGCAATAAATAGTAACATATTGCGACAAGTGTTGTTGCTAGACTTTGCGTATGGATTTTAAAATAATTGATTAAATATTATACAAAAAAATACAGAGTATAATTCCTATCGCAAATAAAAATAAACGAACTTATAAAACGGCAGATTTTTAGATATATATAAAATTTACAAACTTTATAAGTTATATTAAAAAAGTAAGTAAAAGATATGGATTCAAATTCTTTGCAAATCTTTTTTAGTATCCTTTCGTTATCAAAGCATTAATTAGAAAACAATTACTTACGGTCATTTTGCTCTGCTGTTTCATACGTGACGACATAACCGATTATCTCGCCGTTGCGTAATTTTGGCGGCTCCCAAGAAACGCGTAAACTAGTCATAGTAATTTCACTAAATTGCAAATTGTATGGCGATCCCGGTATGTCCTGCAATTATACCACAATAATAACATAATTGTATAATTGGGCAAGAATTGCATTAGAAAAAGATCATTCAAAAATTTAAAATTGAGGTAGAAAAAACGATCTCATAGATTTTAATTGAATCTTGAGTAACTTTCAAAATGTTTTAATCGTCCTATATATACACAATTATTAATGTTTGTATAATATGCATAATTAATTAATAAAAAGGACAACTATTAAATATTATATCCAAATATCTGTAAAGAATTACCTGTTTCGTTCTTACAGTAATCGGCGGAGATCGTGGACCATCTCCAGCCGGATTAAACGCTAAAACTTGTATGCGGTATTCTGTATATTTATCAAGGAAGACTAAGCTGTGTGCCAAACAAGTTGCTGGGACAACTTCTATCTCTTCTTCTTGTTTCTTCTCTATATCTTGAGGAGAATCGGTCACCAAATAAAAAATCTACAATGAAAATTAATGGAAATATCTATTACAATACACACACACACACACACACACACACACACACACACACACACACATATATATATGTAAACTAAGAATATTTAATTCTTTTGCGTGTGTAATATATCAATTGATCCATTTATATTTTATCTTATTTTATAACATGTTAATCTAATATTATAAAACATTTCATTTATTAAAAGAAAGTTATTATTTTATTATTATTTTGTTAATTATTATTTTGTAATGAAGAAATAATTACCTTATATCCTAATAAATCGCCATTTTGCATATTAGCTTGGAGGGGTTTCCAATGCAAATGAACCTCGGTAGAAGAAATGGGCTCTGCTTTCAAATGTTGAGGTTCTCCCGTTGGTACTGCTTCTCCAACATATACAGTGACCGGTGGGCTCGGTGGGCCTTCACCTTCTGAATTAAACGGTAGGACTATAATCTCATAATATCGATCCTCCGTTAAATCACTTAAAACCATTTCAGTTTCCTGTAATAGAATAGAAAAAATCGTTAATGTAATCATAATGAGCATTATAACGAGCGTCGTATATTAAACTATTATATAATAAATAACATAAAAAATAGATATATTATTTACATTGTAAAATATTATTACGATATACAATTAAATCCAATTTTTTCGCTTATATCTAAACTAAAATAGCGAATTAATGCTATAATTCAACGATATAACGATTCGTTAATATGATAATAATTCTTTTTTAATATTTTCTTTTATATAATAAAATAGTAAAAAGCGATGCTATTTTATTACATCAAATCATTAAAAATTATGTTAATAATTTTACATTTTACTTAAATTAAAATTGAAAAAAATTTTGTAATGGAATTATAAACAAAAGTTATGATGTTATACTTTAGAAACATATTACCTTCATTCCTGCAATGTCTTTCTTCGGTGTTGCATGCAGTGGCGTCGGGAAATCCGACACCGGTTGGTAAACGACACGATAACCACCTGTTTCATGATCACCGCTCCAATATATCTCGTCGATCATGTTCCAATGAACTTGAATACTGGATGTCGTTATCGGTACGACTTTTAGATCAGTAACACCTCTTGATGGTGCTATAAATATCAAAGAAAAAAAAATTTATTTATTTGAAAGAAAATCTAAAAATTTTACTTGACTTAAAAATTTCTTTTAAAATTCCTCTCTATTTTTTGAGTATATGATATATTTTACATATAATTTCTAGAATAATTTTTTTTCTCGAAACAGGTTTAGAAACAAAATAGTTTTTCATATGCGTAAAGTTTTTCATATTATCTCTTCTATCCTTAGATACCTGCAGGTAAAGTTTGTACTTGAACGGATTCAGTACTCCAATCTGAAGGACCTATATCATTGGTAGCTTGAATGCGAAATTGGTAAAGCGTGTAAGGCTTTAAATTGTTAGCAGTATAAGACGTCAATGTGGGTTCCACTCTTTCAGGAATCGTTTGAAAGGGTCCAGAGTTCTCTGATTGTTGGACTGTGTAATATCTATTGAAGTAAAGAGATTGATATGCGATATAAAAAAAAAGAGATATTATTATAAAAAAATTTTTATTGTTTGAAAAAAAGATTTATACCTTAACGGTGCAAAACCATCTTTGCCAGGTGTCCAGCTAAATGTTATTTGGCGACTTTGCACTTGCGACTTGCTCACTTGAGGTACCGACGGTGCTTGTGGACGTTCCCTATTGTTCGTGGTGAATACAAGTGCATAAGCTGTCTTACCCCAACCTAATCTCGTCTGTGCCGTTACAGAGAACATATAATATTTTTCTGGCTCAAGTTCAGTCGCTCTGCAAATAGAAATATTACAATAATGTTCGAAGATCTTAAATATTTAATTTGATATCAAAATAACTTTAGATATATGTGTATCTAAATTACAATGTTCTTTAATTTAAATTATAAATAAAAAATTTTAAAACAAAAATATTTTTAGATAAAAAATTTGTTATAAAAAATTCAATTCTCTTTTTGGAGAATCTAAAATTGTTCTTACAAAAAAGTACAAATGCATATATATTTGTTTATTCAAATCTATTACATTATATATAATGTATATAATATTTTTCATTAACATTTGAATCTAAACTCAAAAAGTTTTTATACCTGAACGTTCTGTCCGATGCCGGAAATTCTTTAGAAAACTGTCGTTCTTGACTGTTGTTCAAATGAAACATAACTTTATATGCAAAAATTTCTCCATTAGGATCTTCTGGTGTATCCCAAATAATGCGTGCTGTAGTCAAACTTACATCGGGAAAAGACACGTTAGACGGTGGGCCGGGAGCTATAGAACAAATTATTATCATGATATAGCGATTATTAAATCGGAAATCTTATTCGCATTAGCATCATCACGATTATAAACAGTGTATTTATTGCGCTATAATAATGCTGATTGAAAATTATCAGAAAATAATCGACAAATGAAAATAAAATGAACAGAATTTAAAGAACAGAAATGTTTTTGCTTGATCTATAATTGCTCTCAAGAGCAAAGATATTCAATGATTGCAGTGAAAAATATATCTTACCGTCTTCGAAAGTCTGGACTCTTATAGGTGGAGTACTCAGTGCGCCATCACCCAGTCTCGTATATGCCAAAACTTGTACATGATATTGAACAAATTTACGAAGCTCTGTCAGAGTGGTCGTAAAAGTGCTGTTACTAGGAATATTTTTATATTGAAAGGGAGATCTAGAATTTGCACCATAGTAGACTTTAAAACCCTCAATTTGACCATTCTGATGTTCCACTGGCACATCGCCCCATCGTACTAAGATAGTTGTCGAGGATGTTGCATTCGCCTCTACATTGATTGGTCCCAAAGAAGGTACTGAAAAAATTATTATTAGTATTATATAATATAAGTATATAATATAAGTATTATTTATATAATATATAGTATTATTTATATAATATATAAGTATTATATAACGTTGCATAGATTTTCATTACAAAAATCAATTTTTGCAAAATATTACATGTCAATTAATTAGACATGCATTAATTATACAAGGACTTACCGGACTCACGAGTTCGCTCGATGGCTTTTGGACTTGCCGCTGAGAATCCCACATCGTTGAACGCTTGCATAACTATTTCATAATCAGCGTATTCTTCCATATCCTCGAGAATATATGAGTTTGCTGTGGGATCCTCAATAATAATGCTCTTTGAGATATTCGATTGCACTTCCGTGTAAGTAACATTATATCCGCGTGGATTTCCGTACCATTCTATTTGTTGCAGTGGCTGTGCGGAGAAATTATTATATATTTATAATGATTATATTATTTATATTATTCTTGTTGTATATCATTTATTTTGTAATTATATAATTTTATTTTGTCATTTTTACTATAATATTTATATTATAATATATTTCAGAAACATTTCAGATGCAACGGTTCGATAAAGATACTTACGATCCATCTGACACGCAATTCAGTAGCACTCATCGCACGAACCGTAACATTCTTCGGGGGATGAGATGGTGGTGCTTGAATCGTTTGAAATTCTTTAGTCGGCTCAGATGGTTGTGAAGCGCCGACGACATTGTTTGCAATCAAACGAAGCTTATACTGCATGAAAGGAATCAGACCATCAACAGTGATTGTGCTGGCATCAGGATCAGACACTTCGTAGATGTTGTACCATGTTGAGTTCCGTGCTGTCAATGCCTGAAAAGCATAGAAAAATTAATTACATGTATTTTTTGCTCTTGTTCTGTATTCATTTTCTATATTTTACAAGAATCGTCGAGTTCAATTAACCGACCTGTACAGTCCACTTCGTGATGGATGAGTTGCCATCAAATCCCGGCGTGAATTGCAATACTACAGAAAATGCATCTATATTGGATAATGCCAGTTTCGTGGGTGGTTCCGGTAGTACTGGTTCCACTCCCGATTGTATGATTGCTATTCTCGGTTTGCCGGCTCCGATTGATGTCCAAGCAGTGATTTCAAATTTATAATGGGTTAACGCCTAAAATAAGTAAAAATAAATATAAGTTATAAATAAATATAAATTACCTTAATTTTTTAATTACTTTAATTTTTTTCTGCAACATATTGCATAATATTCTGTTTTTTTCCTATACTTTTTTATATAATTTTTTTATATTAAATTTTATATAATTTTCAGATTTTTTAAACTTATATTAGTTTTGTTGTTTGTTTCAAATCGGTTTTTACCTGCAATTGTTCTACTTTGATCAATAATACATCAGCTGTAAAATTTTCCACACGCAGAGAATCGGGAGTGTCTTTAATCATATACTTCAGCTGATAATGTGTTAATATTCCGTTGATTTCTTTGGGAGGAGTCCACTTGATCGTTAATGCACGATCACTGATATCTTCAAATTGTAGATTCTCCACTTCTTCAGGTACTGTAATGAATTACAAAAATATAAAAGAAATACAATCATAATAACAAAAATAATTCTTTCCTTATGCTTTTCTTATGTACAAAAAAACTAAAAATAGCAAATATGTTAGAAAAACTTTTCGATTCAAATTATATTTATATCAAATTAATATAATCTTTATTTAATCTAATTTATATATAATTAATTTAATATATTAATTAATAAACTGAGATATGTAATTCATACATATTTATATATTAACAGTAGTCATAAGTAAAAACAAACGTACCATCTTCGCGCGTGCGAATCTCAACGGATGAGCTTCTTTCGCCATCACCGGGATCAGTGAAACAGAGAACTGTGATATTGTATAAGGTGTATTTTCTCAAACCTATCATAATAGCGCTCTGTTCGGCGAGTGGATCGAATAAACTCGGTGGTACGGTTATTGATTTGTATTCATTTGTTTCCGTAAAGTTACCACCAATCCAAGCTTGCAATTTGTATCCCTGATTAATTCCATTAATTTTTTGTGGATTCGGTGGTTTCCACCATACTTTCACCGCAGTCGAATTAATAGCTTCTGCTTTTACATTCGTAGGTGGTGCCTCAGGAACTAAATTAATAAAATATTTAAAATTATGAAATTATATATACTATTAAATTATTTATATAATTATAAAATTATTTTCGTTACATTTTTCTAATATTTTTTATGTAATATCTTATTCAATATTTATATATTTTCTATTAATTATCTTAATTAATTAAATTTTTAAGAATAATAATCATATGATTACCTCCTTCCTTAGTTTTTATAGTGAGACCATCGGTAAATACACCTACGCCCTTGTCATTGTAGGCCGCTATCTGCACCATGTAATCTTTCCACGTGATCAAATCAGTAATAAGATAATTTCTTTGTGCTTCATTAGTAATATTTTGAATCGTCCATGGGCTGTCATTATATCCATCTAATTTGTACATTAGTATATATCCCAAAATATGACCATTTCTATATTCCTCCAGTGGCGGTTGCCACTGAGTTATTATTTCCGACGATGACCGTGCTGAGCCGACAAAGCCGATAGGTGGGCCACTAGGTGCTGATGATAATAAAACAAATAATTTCAAACAAACTACATAATACTGCTCTATTTGAATAATTCGAATATCAAATTAAATTTTATACTAATAATAGATTCGTTTTTCAATTAAGTACAAACTTAGTTGATTTCTAACTTAAAATATGATTCATAGAATATATTCTTAGAATATAAAACTTCATTTCCGCTATCTCTAGGATAGAATCTCGAAATAAGTTTCTAGTAATTAGCTCTAATAAAGTTTTAAGCAGGTAAGATAAAACTATAAATCTACTACACAACACAGTGTATTAACATAAATAGAAATAAAATAGGTCTATAACTTACGTTCTTGAGGTAGAACAACGACATTACTGGGTGCCGATGAAGGACCAGTGCCGACACTATTCTCGGCCTTAACACGAAACTGATAGGCTGCTGCAGCTTTCAAATTACTTAATAATACCCATCGGCTACTCGCGGATATATTATCACGTTCGGTAATCCAAATTAAAGATGAGTCTGGTACAGGTCCTACTTATGATAATTATTACTATTAAATTAATAGTAACTTAAATTAGCTTAATATTTTATATTTATTATAAATGTATAATTTAATTATAGTTAATCATATGATATCAATCTTGATATATTATTAACATATTATTAATATAAGTTACATTAATTATTAAAATAAATTATCTTCAAGTTGCATTTACCTAAGTCAGAAACTTCCCGTCTCTCGACTATAAATTTCTTCGTGGGACTGTTGCCGTCGAAGCCGGGCACCCACGTAACATTGATCGTGCGCGGCGAAATTCGTTCTACTCGCATAGCCATAATATTGATTGGTGCAAAGGGTAACTCGATCACGCTCAAACGTGCAGATCGCGTCTCATTACCACCCGGTGATACGACGGAACATGTATATTCTCCTACGTCGGAAGCTCGAACAGCGATGATCTGCAGAGTCCCGTCTGATCGCATCTTTAATCTCTGACTTGCTTGTGTATTTATTACTCTGTAATATCAGACATGTCATTTCAAGATTTTGAAATAAAAAACTGATAAAAACTGATATTTTATCTTAATTATAGATTTAATACTTAAAAACAAGAAATACTAGCCGTAATTAAAATTTCAAGAAAAGATTTAATTTAATATAAGAAAAAATTTGTATGATTTCAAAATTTACTGTTATATTTATATAAATATTAGATAAATATTATATAAAATATTGTTATACGTACTGTGAGTTGTGAAACCATGCCATATCATACATAACGCTGGGATCATTCGAAACTTTACATTGTAATTCGGTAGTACGTCCAAGAAGTACAGAAGTATCAACAGGTGGTTGAACGATTCGCGTTCGAACTGTAACAATTGGAAACAATGCAGTTGTAGGAATTGTAATGTGTATCTGCAAGTAAAAGTTCATTTATTTAAACATGCAAACGTTTTAAATGAAATTATAATATATAAATAATGCGATACCATTAAATTAAATCTAGATTTAACTATTAATATTATTTTTATAAGAAACATAAAATAATGCAGAAAGAATATCATAAAAATGAAAGATAAAAATTCTATCTGTTTTATAGATTTGTTTTATCTGTTTTATATTCCAAATTTTTTTATAAAATATTATTATATATTCTTTAATGTCAAATAAATGTAAAATAAATTACATAAATTACATAAAGATTTAATAATCGTGTTCGAACGAATTGTGTTTTTATATTTTCCAAAGTTGTTTTAATAACTACCTAAGACGGTCAAATATGCTGATCCATTGACGAAGCCGGCTTCATTCGCGCGAACACAAGTATATTTTCCTGCGTCATTCGTTTTTACTGCCGCAATTAGAAGATCGCCGTTGTTCAAAACTTGTACTCGTCCAGCTATTTCCACGGGTATTGTATCTATCGTAATATTATATAAGTTTTATTATTAAAAAATATTTTCTACTACTAAGATCAAATATTGTAATGCACAATCGTTTTTATATTTTAATTTACGTTTAATACTTTTATCGAAATGATAATTAAAAGTTTCAATAACCGATCATTTTTTAGGTCAAAATATAATAATGCATAAATATAATATATCACAAAAAAAATAGGCCAATATATATTGGATAATAATATATATAAATAATTTTCTTTGTTGAAAAGAAAAATATTACTTATTATACAATGATTTTTATAAATTTCATTTCAATTTTAATTTAAAATGCCAAATAAAATAATATGTATGAATAATTATATAAAAATTAGTAACCGAATAAAAAGTCGATAATTGATTTGATTTTGAGCTACTTACCATTATAATACCACGTAGTATTCGGTTTCGGAGCCGCTATTGCGTTACAGCTCAAACTTGCTTCTTTGCCGTCTAATATCGTTAAGTTCTGCGGACCCTTTTCCATTACCGGTCCAGACGCTATAAATTATACGTAAATTATTAATAACATACATCTATTTTTAACTTTCTTTTACATGCAAATAAACAGGTGATCAATCGTCGGTTGCAACATATATATCAAACCCATCCCTAATTCTCACTCTTTTTCTAATCTTCCGATGTTCTGACTCCAAAGAAACAAGCTTGGATACAAGCATATGTTCGACAGCAAAACTACACAAAGTACAAACTAACGCTCAACTGGGTGTTTCATAAGGAATGCCGCATATAATAATCGCTCAATCATAGAAATCAAATACAAGAATGATTTTCAATGCTCTTATTACATGACATTTATCATGAAACACTTACAAAATTTTAAACAGATCTTATTGAAAATATGTCTTTAATCTATGAAAAAACGAAACGTGCGTGTCAATGTATTTGTAACGTTGCAAGACGCGTGCTAAGGATTATTATTTCAAAAGATGCTATAAAATAAAGAAAATGTTTCATTGTTAAACATTTTCCAAAGTCATTAATATCTTCTACTATAAAACATGGAAATAAATAACTAATTGAAATAATAAAATCATATAAATATATATCACACGAAATAATTAAATAAAAACTGCACGAACTATTACGTAATATTTTTTCCTAAAATTCTATCATTTGGAACAGTAATTAATTTCATAAAACAAATATTTGGTGCGATTTGTCACGTTATTAGAGCTATATGCAAGGATTACCGCTAAAAAAAGCAAAAAATCGTGAAGTGATATTTATATGCAATTTTCAAGCATGTGTCAAAAATATAATGGGAGGGAAAAAGTAAAGAAATTTCGCTATAATATTCTTACTGCCTGGATATTTAGAAAACATAAACCGGCGGTCAAGCTGGCCAAGTCTGACTATATTGTAGCCAGCCGCCCAACGAGCAACTCTGTCTCTCAATCCGCTTCCTAATCCTTTTTCTATGTTCCACACAAAAAACATCTTATTTGTATTAACTCTGTTAAATAATATTATCAGTGTTCGCAAAACACAATTCAGGAATCTTTTTGATGTACTCCGATGTACTTCGATGTATATTCTTCTTATTAATTTATTTCTTTATTCTTTATCTTTATTATCTAACTCTATTTATTTTATTATTTACTATTTCTTATTATTAATAATATACTAATATATCATTTATATAACATTATAATGTCATTCTATTTTTCATTCAGTTGTAAGATTTGGATATAAAATATAAAGCGAGGAAAAAATGAGAAGTTATGTTTTGCGAACGCAGGCTCGATGATAAAACTGCTTGCAAGATATTACAATGTACCGTAAAATTGCGTAAAATTACTCACTTTTTGCTTTTACCCATGTATAACTGGAAGACTCGCCAGCCTCATTGGAAGCGAGGCATTGAAACATCCCTGAATCATCCATAGTCAATTTCTTAATCGTCAATGAGCCATCTTCTTCCACCATATATCTATGAAAATCACAATTTTAGAATAACTTGTGTTTTATAGCTCTTGTAATTGTGTGCATATATTTTAATTCGCAACTAAAAAATATATCATAATAGAATTTATAAGTAAATATCGATATCTTTTCGTAGAATAATAATAATTTTAAATGTACAAAAGTTTTTATGAAATTGATCTAATTTAATCATATGAAATTTTTTCTATCTCGCTTTCTTTTGTATAAATATAAAAGCAGACATTCGCTAAAGCATACCTGGTGCCTAATAAATGGTTAATAGGCTCGGCATTACGGAACCAAGTAAGTGTGGGAGGCGGCACACCAACAGCATCACACGGTAATGTTACCGTGGATCCATAGTCACTTAAAGTCTCTCTTTTTAACTCCGTTATAAATGTTGGTTTTTCTGGAAGGAAAAATAAGAGAAATGATAGTTTCAATAACATGAAAGCGCGTTCATTAATATATCATATTAATTGTTAATATAATTTGATTTATAATCTTGTATAATAAAAATCGACGTATTCTTATTTTACAATAAAAATTACAATGATCTTAGGTGGCCATTACTTTACATTGTTTAAACGCTTAGATATCTTTATATATTAGAGACTTCTATAATAAATATTACATCTACTATATAACATTTACCATAAACAACAATTTTAGCGCTTGCATTTACAGTCGGATAATCGCCGCTTCTCAGGTCCACATGACAAGAATAAATTCCCGTATAAGTTATGTTGGCGGAGACTAATGCGAGTGTTCTGTTCCACGAATCATTGAAGCTGTAGGATATCCGTGAATTTTCGATCGGAATACCATCCTTCATCCACAAAGTTCTTAGCTCGTGAAGTGATCTGAAACGATGCAACTTCGTTAGTTAAGATATTTTTGTCATCCTTAGTTCCATTGATCACTCTTTTTTCTTTTATTTTTTTCATCTTTAGAATTCTCTCAAAAAATTATCATTTTACCTGGCATTCGCGATGCAGTTTATGTATGTGACGTCTTGATCTTTGATTATCTGTGTATCTTGCGGTTTGACAATTATAGTAGGAACTATTTCCACATTTGAATCACCGGTAACTTGCAATTTAAAAAACGGACTGTTTTCTTCTTTGCCCAATTGAGTATTGAAAGCTCTCGCTCTGTGTATAAGAGCAAGAAAATCAAAATTAATAGGAGTGTTATTGTATTAAACGTGTCAGTCGATTTCAATGATATACAAACCTGTAGAAACCATCATCATTCTCCGAAGCGTTTAGTATGAGCAACGTGCGTTGGGTCGTGGCATATTTTATACCATACAAAGGTATCCCATCAGAAGAGACCCATTCTACTCTAGGAGCAGGATGACTCTCGATCGGGGGCAATTGTAGAATTGCGGCGTTACCCGATTCAACATTTATCACTTTTTCCGTAAGATCCTCAAAGACGCCCATGTCTGAACAGACGGGAATGGATCAATCATAATTTGATAATTTAATTAATATTGGACTGATAATTTAGATCAAATTGAATAATTAATTCGAAATTTTATAAATCTTATAGATCTATCTAAATAATAAGTTTCATGAATTCAAGTTGACATGCTTACAGGCTACAGCAAAGGTGATGTGATCGCTGAATATGGATCCCACATCGTTCGTTGCGACGCAATGATATATCCCGGCATCCTCTCGCCGCGTAGCCTGAATACGGAAATAAGGATCTGAAATGAGTTCGTTGTTGAGAGCCATCCCATCTTTGAACCATTTGTACTTTGGTTGAGGATTGCCTGTGAAAACAGCCGTACATTAATTGTATGCAACTTGCTATATACAAATAATGCTCTTTCTTAGAATTATATAGTTGGTAATCATATCATTATCCTTTTTTTTATTTAATTATAATTGAATTTTATTTTTATCAAGCATGAAATTTAAATTCATTTAAAGGATATTGGTAAGGATATTGGCGAGAAAGTATTTCTCGCCAATGATCGCAGTATCTTTCTTAATCGCAAACTTTACGAATATATAAGATAATTATTTATAATCCGATTCTAGCATCGCGAATGAGTGATTAAAAAAAATGTATGATTAAACAAACTCATAAACTCTGAAACGCATAGTTTAATATTATTTGTTCTCTGCAAAGTCATGAACGTTGCTATAGTTATCTAATACCATTAGTACAGGGTCATACGATCAAATTACATATGGTGCTGAACATCGGTAAGGTTTCATTTGGTCACCGTCTCATCTGCCTGTTACTCGATATTTCAATAAGACAATGCGATGCAAATGCATGTAGCGACCTTATCCTCGATGTCGCTGAGAGATCCTTTCCGTCTTTTATATTTCGTGACTTTAAATAATATCGGAATATCATCAAGTATTGAAGATGACTTTAGCTGATTTGTGAATGAATGAAGACTCAAAAAGTAATATGAATCATCACTATCTGCATTACTAAATAAATAAATGAAATCTTAATTTTATTTCTATCATCTAGAAGTTTGTACCTCTTGCCCGGCATTCCAAAAATTTGGTGCGGTTTTCGCTAAGTATATTGCCACTGCTTGACGGTTGAGTTGTAAAGCGCGGTTCCTGAAGTGGTTCTACAAACAAAAACAACATATTAGTATAAATAAAAAATGAATAATTTTGCTATAATAATTTGCACATAAAATATAACTGTTACGAATTCAAGTCGATTACAATTTTATGTGAATTTCATATGGCAAACCGACACTAAGTTATCAGTGAACGCGAGACGATCATTTATGTCTGTGTTCCAAAAAGGCCGATGTACGCGAGGAAAGAATGCGAACGAACGGCCGCGGATGCCGAGGTGTCGAGTCACATGCACATAAACCGACACGTGCATCCTCTCGTACCGGACGTTCCACGCTCCGATGATCTCGACACACCGCAGCCCATGGTGCAGCCTTCCCGTGAAACCACGGTTTAATTGAGGACACGGCTGAACTAATGATTTAAGTCGAAAGGAAAAGCAACGGGAGAATTCTGAGAAAATTTTTAATGACTCCGGATTGTCTTGCTAAAGATTGATTGTGCGATCGAAAATATATCTAAACATCCATCTAAGCACTATTATTTTAAGCATTGCCATTTATTGCTTCAATAAAATAGCTATTCCAACAAATATCATAAACAGAAAGAGAATTTTTCGATAACTTAATAATCTTTTTGCAAAAGACTGAATAGTAATGTTGATATTTATTTTAAGATCATTAAACATTATTTTAAAATTATTGCTTAATACCTATGTGCGGATGCTCCTATGCACATAACACGTATGCATACGTGATACTAGGACCATTGAGGAAACCCCTATTTCAAGCAATGCAGCTGTCATGAAGGGTGAAATGGGGTGGTGAGTTTACAAAAGGGCACCGCACGTGAAGGAAAGGCTCCAGTCGTTTGGAGCTTCGGTAAATAAAAGAAATTCCTCTTTTACGCGCGACCCAGAATCTTCCGTGGTTCATTCATTTTCAAGCGACAGAGTTCAATTCGATCCATCGCGTGCTGACGGTGCAAAGAAGGTGTACGATACTCTCGCGAGACGAATTGATCCTTAACCATTTTGCAAAAAAGATAAAATTTTCCAAAGAAAAGACAAAATTTCGGATAAACCGCTAACATCTATATTAGATATCATATAATTATAAAAAAAATGTTACGTTACATAATCGTAACAAGATGCTGCAATTATTATATAAAATATAAGATACAATAAGATATTGTGATAATATATCCTATATAATTAAATAGAAACTTCAACAAGGTATTATAACGAGATATTATAATAAAATATAATCACCTTATGAAGAAAAAAAAAGAAAAAGAAAAAAAACATCAACGTTTGAATTAAAAAAGAATTATATAGATCCCTAAGCTATTTTTTAGAGAAATAGACAAATCT
This sequence comes from Eciton burchellii, assembly GCA_020341155.1. Taxonomy (NCBI): domain Eukaryota; kingdom Metazoa; phylum Arthropoda; class Insecta; order Hymenoptera; family Formicidae; genus Eciton; species Eciton burchellii. The sequence goes on from JAHMML010000015.1 coordinate 2,421,735, forward strand.
CATAAATATGAGTACGATTTGGTGAGATTTTTCAGTGGCCATCTCAGCGTGATAAAATATAGAGGAGAAAATTTTGGAATTGAATCTATTACGCGGAGAAAAGTTTGTTATAATTTCGTAGCTGCATTTCGTTCAAATCCAACGATAGAGATACGGTCAGTGGCCGATAACGCTAGTCGGTGGGGATGAATTCCGCAAAATGTTGCGCATTGCGTCTTACTGCACGCAGCTAGCTATATTGCACGTAACACGACAGGGTTGCGCGACTCCCTCTTCCTCACTGCAGTCTACACTTTCAACCCTTGAAACGATCAACCCTTGTTTCTACGTCGTCATGTTGCGGATATTCCTCTCTGTCGCTCAAGAGGAAACTTCGTGAAATTTCCAATTTCTTCTATTTTCTTAATTAAATTCTCAGTAATCTAATTCTATTTTTTTTATCAGATAATTCTATCATTCGATCGTTATCTCATTACGACAAGTTTCAAGCATGATTCAATATTAATGAAAATAATGTGAGTATAATTATTATTAATGATCTTGTAATTAATGGTCCATAATTAATGGTGCTTCGTGAATAATATTAACATATATACACACACGTAATAGACTTACGTAAGAGATTTCCTTATTTATCTTATCTATCGATTTATTATATATACATGATATCGAAAATAATATATAATTACATAATAATAATATTAATTATTGCATTTATTATTATTATTTATCTGTTTGCGCTAGTAATATCGGATGGTTAATGATGTTTGAGTGTTCTTTCCATTTCGAAACAGTTCGGGACTGCGTGGCGTCTGTCTGGCACTTGCGAGACACCAGTGCAGCGCACTCGAATGTGATTACATTATATGGTGAGATAGATGATGCGTGTAGAAGAGTGTATACAAGAAGTCGATGGTAGTTGTGCCACGTTACCGAGACATTTGGCTGTTCGCCAATAGACAGTTCACGCAAGTTTCACGGTCGAGACTGGAATTTGTAAATACATACTGGCTCTTGTAAAAGGAAGAGGGAGGGATCTCCGTGATATCACGTGGCTTCTTGTTAAAATGCATCTTCATACAAAATAAACACGATGTCTGCTAGTTTACTGATATTACAAATATTTCCGATATTTATCCGAGAAATATGTTCAAAGATAAACTATAATGGTGCCAAGTTCTTGTATCGTGTTCATTATGTATCAAAAGAGGAATGATATTGACTAAACGAATAATTTATTTTAAGTCACTTATCTACTTTTTTTATATATAGGTGTTATGTATTACAAAAATTTAAATTAATGTCTTGCTAAGGTCCAATAAAATTAAATGAAAAATTAATTAGATCCAATAGATCAATATAACAAAGTAAACAATTCACGGATCGACGGCGATTACGTTGAGCCGATGAGAGCCCGCAAGAAAAGGATGCTTTTTTTCAGAAATTTCTCTGGAAATAACCACCCACCGGCGATGGAGTGCACTTACTGGAGTGCAGCCGAAGGCGCATATAATACCGGGCGTCAGCTCGAGCTTGCACGAAATCGTTGCCACGTGTTGTATCGTTAGGGTCGACGCACGTTCGAAGAGCGTAAAAGGCTCGTAAAAGGGCGAGAATTGAGTTAGTTTGAGCACCCTGCCTTCCATTGAGCGTAAACAATCCGCGTTTAGAACGCGGACTTAACGAGCCAGCAAAGCGATTTTCCGGATTTTTTCACGCTAGCTACGCGTATCTGCAAAATCCTTCGCAAGCATTATTCGATATTAATTAGTTGAGTGTCTCAGACGAGGGTTACAAAACTGTACGTGAAGCATGCCAAGTGAAGTATCTCAATAGTTCTCAATCAGTCTCAATAGTTCTCAATTGCTCAATAGATACGCTCAATGTATGCTTCAGTTACTGCCAGAATTTGATCAATTTACACCTAAGTCGATGCTTCTCCTATCCTTATTAAAAGTAAATAAAACATTGTATGCTGTATATTATATTCCTATTACTTTAATTAATTAATTACCTATCATAACTAATGTCATTAAACTATACATTATTATTATGCTTTTTATTATATTGCCATATTTATGTACCGTATTACAAACATATCAAACTTTTCTTGTCGTTATCTGTACGCTCAAAGCAAAAGAAGAGTGATCGCGGTTGCTGGCACTTTTGACATGAAACAGGAGTGCGATTGCGCCAGCTAATATATCTGTTTTCCCATAAATACACTCGCTCTGTTCACCTACGCATTTTCACCGTTGTATTCTCGTATTCGGGCACGGTTACGGTATTCTCTTCATTATGATTGATAGTTAAAAATGCATCGTTGCGCGAAATTGCGATGCTCGTCTTCTGTTATCGCAATGGTGCACTGGTACACCAAGCTGGCACACGGCTTGAAGAACCGCTTATTCAACGAGGCATAACTTCGAATTAGCATACAGCCGTATGCAGATTCTCATCACAGATACGTTCCCATAGGCGGATTCCGTTTCTATGCATCCTGTTGTCTTCTGCGATTAGTTCACGCACGCGTATATCTGAATATAAATGTATAAAAAGGAAAAATGAAAGGAAGACTAAGACTGCCAAGTTGAATGTCGAGGCTTAGCATTATATAAATAGTTATAACTGGATTTGGCTTCCGCGTCGGAATTACCTTTCTCGCTATTTATAAAATCAAAGTGCCTCTAATACTACCAAAACCAATAAACTTTCTATTTGCAATAAATATCATACTTTCGTTGAATTTTGTGAAAATACTCGCTCGAACATAGTCGAGCAAGGCGAATTCTTATGATTCGATCGCATTCTGTTTCGAATTATCCAAATTAAAACTTGGAACTGTTATCATCGATATCTTTATATCATGTAATAATATTTTATATTATGTAATATTTCGTGTTTATTTACTCGTGTTTATTATGCTCGTTCTATCTTTCTACTATTCTCGCTTCTATTCCGAGTCGCGTTAATAGTTCGTGCGAGTGTTGCGTACTAAAAAATCAAATCATATAATTTCATATAATTAAATGAATCAAAAAGCAAAGATACGAGAGTGTGTCAGAGATCAAGTTACAAAGCGTGTTTCTCATAATGTTTTCCTTCGCGTGTCGTCCTTCGTCTCCCATTCCTTCTCTTCTCTTTTTCTTCCAGATCCGTTCTCAGAAAACTCGACCCGCGATTGTACGAAAGGACGTACAAATTGCCCAAAGCCGGAGAAAGAAGATCGTGAGAAATAAACGATTTGAGATATCGATACTAGCCCTGTTTCACAGGAAACAGGAAATGGCGGTTAAGAAGACAGATATGTGATGGAACAACGAAAATGGAAAAAGAATCAAGAAGAATAAACACTTGGGATGCAATTATTTAAGTACGAAACATCTTGCATTCGATTTTAGAATCTTTTATTAATTCTTTCAAAGCGTCTCTTACGTATTAAATAACGACATTCCTGTATTTCATCGAAGATTCTGCTCGCGCCGAGAGTGTAATCATGTGGAAACGGTTGTGGAAATATGATTCAGTAAAGCATTCGCTTACGTAAACCGCGGAAATATTAAGAAACTGTTAATAGCGACTCGACAAAGATGATTCATAGAACGCGTGTTCCAGCAAGTGTGCGATGTCTTCCGATCAGCATTCAGATTCATCGATAAAAGAACGATCGAATCGAAGAGACGCTGAGAAAGAATATCCTGAAACAATTCACTTCATATTTATATATAATGAACACATAATAATAATGATTTAATAATTTAAGTTAATAATTCAGAATTAATAAATCGAGAAAAAAAGATTCGTTGATTTAATATACAAGGTAATAATTTACTTTCAAGAAAGTCGTTGCAGTTTCTCGCGATGCCTCTCGACTTTGCGTGTTGTTCCCCTACATTCTACATTCTTCTTACTCTCTTTTCTTCATGTATCCGTGCGGGGAAAACTCTTTAATGTTCTTTCGCACTTGCTTGGTCAGGTGAGCGAAATTATCCCCATCGTTACCAATAGGGACCTTGAGTGAGCAAATTGCGCAAGGCAACGGAATTGCTGAGACAGTGGCGTGCACAATGCGCACGTCGTTCCGTTCACCGATATTTTCACTTTTCGCTGATGTATTCTTCCGTTGTGCACAATCAACAGCGGAACGAAGCAAGTGCGGAAGAAATAACGTACAACGGAAAGAATGCGCAACGAAAACGCACGTGAAAGGTAAAGTGAAGAAGATTACGCGAAGCGAAACGGATGCACTTGCTTCGATGCGCGTTGAAGCACGTTGCGAAACATCGTGGGCGAATAATGACAAAGAGACGGTCGTAATTTGCTTCCTCTGACATTCATGGGCGTGACAAAAGCGTAAGATGTGCTTCGTAATTCTTTCCACTGTGCGCATACGATGAAGATAACTAGATTTACGTATAAAGAAATAAATTATAAAACTTTCTTTCTTCCCGATTATATTCTGATATTCAACGAACCACTAATGCTTGGTGAAACGCGATGGTGAAATTGAACAATTTCCTAGAATCAAATGTAAAAGAGATAATCGCAAATGTCAAATGAATTTCTACAAATTATTTGCACGTATCAACATGTACATTAACATATACAAATAATGCGATATGAATATTTGCGAATATATGAAATTCGTAAATCGTATCGAATTCCTATCGTAATAGAAATTCCTATTTATGCCAGGGGAACGAAGAGAATAAAACCGAGAAGAAGCTGCAAAATAAGAACAACAAGATAAGAAAGAGGAGGCGAAGAAGAAGAAGAAGAAGAAGAAGAAGAAGAAACCATGAAAGACGAGAAAGCTTTGCCGGGAAGCGGTCAGTGGCCTCTGTGCAGCGACTATGGCTACGTCCTATGGCATCGCCTCTCGTCGACGGGTTACGCGGAGAATAATAATGGGAATTACTGGGAGAGATACACGCGCGAGTAGCGGATTTAAGACCCGCTGCTTTTTGTCGCCATCAGGTCGTGGAGATAAGGTCTCCGACGACGATAACGAGGTCGAAACAATAGTGGTCTCACGACTATGAGACCTCTTTTCTTCAATGCTCGAAACATTTTGCCTTTTCTTCGAGAACTACCGCCATTTCTTCAATGCAATGTCTGCAGAGCATAGCAGGTCAAAATTTGAAAATTTTCTCCGGCTTGTCTCATTAAAAAATCTCTAATTAGAACTTGTTCTTTTTTTCTCTTTTCTAGTTATATTTATGATTACTTTATTCATCCACAAATAATTTCTTCTGATGTATTTCAATAATTTCTTATCCAGAATAAAAAGAAATAAAATATTTCGGCAGAAAAGTTGCATAAGTCGCAAATTAATTTAATTTTCCTTTTATCTCTTTTACGATAAATGCATAAAATAGAAATAAATATGCGTAAAAATAAATAGAAATAAAATAGAAATAAAACTTAAAATCATAGTTAATTAAAATTAAGTGCATATTTGTAGAAATTTATTTATGTATATCCCTTTCTGCGTATTTTCTGTTAATAATACTCTTCAGAATATTTGTTTATATTTTGATTATAATAATACATTTAAACATCCTCGATAAAAAGAATGTAGAAAGAGAAAGAAGAAGATGAAGAGGACGAAATAAAAAAATGTATTAATTGATTTAGTGGGTGAAAAAATGTGCATGCGAATTTTGCGATGAAGACAGAAGGATGATGATGATAATAAAGATGACGCGGTCACCGAGAAGCAAAAGCAAAAGGTAATCTGGTACATCCGGCTGCACAGAACGACGGTCAAGCTGTTTGAAACCCATAAAGGCCGCAACAGCGATCTCCGCCATTTGTCCAGTTTTTGCTATTGCGCATAGACTCGATAGGATTGCGATGTTGTTGCGTTGGATTGTACCGCAATGAAAACGTCATGGCGTTTCTTTCGAAGCCTAAAAAGTGTAGATTTTTTTTATCAACTTTAAATTGACTTTTGCTTTATAAAAATATCGAAAAAGAGAGAAAAAAATGAGAAAAACAGATTTCAAAATCTTCCAACGGCTCAAAGTAAAGGAATGTCTGAGAATTATATTTCAGAAGAACAAGTGCATAATAAGATCACATTCTTTGTAATTATTTTTAACTTTATCTAATAAAACTTTGTTGAACTTTGGTGAAATGTTTGTCATATCTATCGCTTATTTATCGCTTCAACTATAAAAGACATACACGCTATCGCATATCCATTAAGTATATCCAAAAATTATATCTAGTAAATTTTAAAGGACTGTAATAAATCTTGCTTGACTTTGCCAGAAAAGCTTTAAAATTAAAAATTAATTAAAGAATCCGCAATTGAAGAATTAGCATAATTATTCACTCGACAACTTCGATGACTTCGATAGCAAATGCTCACATTTTTAAATGCGAGGTTCGGCAAGAATTTTATTCTTCATAAGTTTCTGCGATCGATGGTTTTACGTAGCCGAAAAAAATGCACACCTTCGATACAATGAACAGAAGGCTATAAAAAACGATCTATAGACTACTGTGAAGTACAAGAGGGACATGGATAAAGAGACAAAGAGAACAGGGACTTATCAAGGACCAGGTAAAGGCTCTTGTCTTCTTTTGTGTATCCAATCGGCTGACGCTGGTGATATACCTTTTCTAGTTCGTTTCGTTTTAACATAGGCAAGAATGCTACAACATCACTATGACAAGTTTTTGTACAAAATAAATGATCGAAAGTGCATTTTTTCTTTAATGATATATGGTGTGAAAAATTAACTTTTACCTGCTTTTACAGCGAAAAAAAAGATATTAAATTAATAAAATCGGCAATTATTCCTTGAATATCATCTATTAAATAAATTACATATTCAGTTTATTGCAATTATGTAATGCGAACAATTATATAAACAATTTAGTATTTGCTCTCTTAAAATGATTTCCTTTATTTAAGTAAAATTTTATTTTATTTTCTTATCTATATCTTTTCTATATCTTTTAATATATATATCTTTTAATATATAGTCAAATAATAATCATAATAGTGTAATATACATAACCAATATATATAATGATGACATACATTGCATCATTATTATTATCGATTATTAAAATAAAATGCTAAGAATTTATATCGCTTAAATCCAAAAAGAACGTTTTACGATTTTTTACCACGAACATTTTTCGAGCAGTTTTCATTTTATAAATCGACAATTTATCAGCATTTGATAGAAAAGAGTAAATCTCTTATCTCCTTTTTATCTGCTGGTATCAATGCTCGGTGTTGTTCAAGAGAAATTTGATCAATAGTCGAGTCTGTCCATATTATGATAGAAATGCTCATGTTAAAAGAGTTATTAGAAGCACGGGATTCGTTTGCTCTTTCCAGCATTTTGAAAAACCGGAATTGCGCGAGCGATTTACGAAGAAACCGCAGAGCTTTATGAGAAAAGAGAACCTATAGCTTCCAGCTATAGCTATTCAATTCTTATGGCGAACTTTTTGGAACCAGTGATGGATATGAGAAAAAATGAATGGAAAAAATTAGTTCGATATCATGCTCGTGTGCGGCACGTGCTCGTACAACTAGTCTCCCCTCTCTATAATTGAAAGGTCAACGGTTTAACTTCGTTCGCACAATTGATCCGGATTAACGCTGTGATAAATCTCAATTAGGGTCGCTTCAGTCCCATAAAACTGATCATCTCCGAAAACTTTGCAGATTTTTCTTTGGCGCGATTTTACATCAGAACTATTTCTCCCTTCTATTAATGAAAAATGTTTAAAAACTAAATTATCTCGCTCATGCTTAAATGCGATTCATTTCACGTATTTCAAATTTATGTGGCATTCAAATATCGTAACGAAAAACATGTACGAACTTACATAATGCGATTGTTGGCTGATCGAAATTCAGTAAAATATCAGTTATCATTAGAGAGTATTATTATATTTTCATATATGTTCTATTATATATGTTCTATTATATCATAATAAATCAACAGAGCAATAGTTGAATAAACGAATATCGCATGTAACGTTCAATGATCATGTTCATAGAAATAATCGGAGAAAATTTCGAGAAACCGATCAGATCGATCGAGTCCGAGAGTTTATTCCCAGATCGATCATTTCCGCGAAACAACAAAAAGATCAAAGAGTTCATGCTTCATAAATTGTTCATAAATTGATTTACCGGTGGCGCAGGCATCGCCAATAATCCAAGCGAGCAAACAAACAGCAGCGAGAAGGCTGCGCGTCCTCGCGGAGGCCGCCGCCGGCCGCTGCTCCATCCTCTCGCCTCGCCGTTGCGCGACGTTGACCTCTCTCTCTGTCTCTCTCTCTTTCTCTCTCCCCTCCTCCTATCTCCTCTTCACCGCCGTCTCTGCCGGATTCTTTCACTCGTAGTCGTTGCGTAGCGTAAAAGGCACCGGAAATGCAACGCAGCTATGCCAATCGCCACGATCGGCGGCACATCCTCGTCTCGCGCGCACTCTCGATTCGCATTCCGCGATGTTCCGGCGCTAACTTCACTCTGCGCTTCTGTCTCCTCGGGACCACTCTTCTTTAACTTTCTCGCGGAACCTGCGACCGATCTCGTCAATCCCGTCAGACATGCAAGCCGTATCCTGTGCGCCGACCGCGTTCTCGCGTCTTCTGCATTCCTACAAAGAGAAGGAGCATGCGAGCCCTGAATCTCGCGAAGAAAAACGAAGATAAAAAAGACTCGCGACCGAGTCACGGGCACGCCTAACACGTGTCCTGAAGTACAAAAGTCGCGCCGCGTTTACGCGAATGGAAGCGCTTCATCCACTATGATGTCCCCTTTCCATCGGTCTTTCTTCTTAAGGACAAGGGAAAGGGAGTGACGTAAGAAAAACATAAGAACATGCACCTTTTTTTCCCGGGTGCGCTTCGGTATTCCGCGAAACGCGTTCCAGCGCGAGGTACGAAGAAACGTTTCTCATCGTCGTGCGGATTCGTTCGCATCGAGATGAGTGCATTCCACGCGGACGATGCGGTACGCATAGTCGCCGCTCTTTTATCTCGCTCTGTCTTCGTCTTTTATACGAGTCTCGTCTTAGCCCGTAAGAAAGAGAGAAAAAAGAGAGAAAGGGGGAGAGAGAGAGAGAGAGAGAGAGAACCGTTGTCCAAAAGAATTTGCAGAATTGATCGGAAACTTTTATTGACCCAGATCGATTGGTTCACACCTTGTTTTTCCTTTTTCCTTTACTCGTTCTTCCTTTTCTCTGAATCTTTGTTTTCGTCTGTTTGGTCCCGCATTGTCGTCAATCAATGTGAGATCAATGTTTCGATCTTTCGATTAGATCCAATTCGATGCAATTTGATTTATGTTGATACTTTTGCCGATGCATTTAAATTCGTGCGAGATATTTGTGATAATCGCGCGAGGATCACAATAAATCTCTTTGGAGAAAAATTTCCGCGAGATGCTCCATTACGATGACTTCCTCGCCCTACGGTAAAGGTAACGTAATGCGACGCGACGCTCGCACATTCACCTGGTAACACCTGGCAACACTACGCGATACTTACATTAAACAAACACCGTTAAATCGGCTGTATCACGGAGATATCACGAGTTCACGCTAGGATTGGAAACACACACGAATTTTCTACGAAGATCAAAATTCGCACTCGTGCGTCGCGTGCCGACTATGTCATTCTAAATAAAACATCAAATATTATCAGCGATGCACTACCGCGTCGCTCGGCGAACGTATTCGGGTGACGATAAAACAACTTGAAACACCCATACACGCGCATGCCTGTCACAGGCGTTACTGACCAGCCAATCGTTGCCGAGCGCTTCTCTTGCATATCGCCGCGTTCGTCAACTCATCGTTGAATGAAATACGTTTTGAGGTGCTTTGCATAAGCAACGGGGTAACGACCAATGAGATTCTGCTACAGCTGGGAATAATTTCACTGATTCAGTCGATATTTCGGGAAATCGAAACGAAGAATTGTTGATTTTTGAAAATGATATGGTGATGAACTACTTGTTGAATGCGACAGAAATCCAACGGAAAACAGTCAAATGTATCTGTAAAAATAGCTTTATTATGTGTACATGTTATTTGATATTGTTATTAATATTTATTTAGTGATAATAGATCTTTGTGCTTTTACCTTAAGAATTGCTGAGGCGTCTATGCCATAACTTAAAATCTTCTGCTTACCTATAGAATTTTTATTAAATGGGATAAAAATTTTAATTAATAATTATTTTTTTTACTGATTTCTTGAAAACGGCCGCAACTCAAGATTGATTGTGCATATATTTTTTTTCCGAGATATTCTAATTATAAATAAAGATATTCTAAAGATATTCTATATTATAAATAAATATTTATTTTATAAATATGATTTAATATTTCGACAATATTTTGATATTATAGTTAATTATCCTTATCAATGTTTAATATCAAATTTTTTATATATACTCATTTATAAAAGTTAAAAGTACTTTAACATATTATTATAATAATATACATATTTATATAATTAAAACATTGATTTTTATTAATATTGCACATTTTTATTATGCCTCGCTGTAAAGTAAATGATGTATTTATTTTTCCTCTTTTTTGGTTTTATCTGATATATATCTTGTATAATATTCATGGACATCTAATTACTCTTTATTCTATGGTCCCGCCAACAATCATGTCAGTTTACCCGATTTGTTTTGTACTTTCTTGATGTACTCATGAGAATAGGAAAAATATCTCGTTTCTGAATTTTATTTTTTGACGAATTTTTTATGCACAACATAGTTTTGATATAAGCTCACAAAGAGTGAAAAGAATTCAATTTATATATTCGCACGTCACGCTTATAATACATTCGTCTATAAGCGAATATTGTTACAATTTCAGTTAAAGTTCCGATTCGTCAAAATGACGAGCGAGGAGACTCAAGCCGAATGTGATATAAACATTCACTTTATACTTCTAAATCATCAAGAGTCTGAAAATGATTGCAGCGAAGAAGTGTGGTTGGCGTTTAACGTATGTATATTATTATTCTAGTGGTCTCTTTATGTTTCATTAAAAATATTTAAGGTATTGGAGCAATAGTTATATACTTGAGTATTTCTTGGCTTTAGAATTGTTGTCCTAATTTTTCAATTTGTTAATCTTTTTTGAATTTACTACTTTTTTTTTTCTTCATTTTTCACTTATATTAAACAGGAAATTTTCTTTTTTCTTCATTTCATGAAGAATTTTTATACAAATTTTGTTCCTTCTATTATTATGTATATTATTAAAATTTACATTATTTTGATGCATATTCTTGAAGAATTTTATTAAGTAATATACTGAGTTATTTAAATAAATATTTCAATTTTATTAGAAATGTATGGAGCTCGGCTTACAACCAAATTGGGTCGCTGAAAAGATTTGTAACAAGATGAAACCTTCCAAAAATGATGTATTTATTATAGAGGAATTTAAAGGTGATCTATTTGAAAAGCTGAGAAAGTTTAAATGCTCGTAAGTATACAAATAATTAATTTTATTTATCTCAGGAAAATTTATAATGTATGACTTTTCAACTTATATATTCTCTTCTTTTAATATTTTAAATTTTTTGATATTTTAAATTCTTACTTGATTTTAAATCTTTTATATTCTAGTATTAAATTTTTTCTAAATTTTTTATTTTCAATATCTTCCTAATATTTTTTATGTATGTAAAGTTTTTCTAGATTAGATATATCAATATATATCTGATCATATAATATATATCTGATCTAAAATCATACAATATATATCTGATTTAAAATATATTGCAATTTTGCAACAGATTTAATTTTGTTATTAATACTGAAGAGAGGAAAAGAGGATCTATATACAGTCTTGAATGATTTCAGCAGGATAGTATCGCCAAAGTGTCTGCTTATTTGTTTTATAAATGGTGAACCAATCCCAGAAGGAAGGAGTCCAATATATACAACAGCCATGAGAGGAATGCGTATTTGTGCATCAGGTTTTAGTTCAGAAATCAAAGTATGCTCCTTTGACAATTAATTCCCTTTTAGTAAACTATCACTTGGTTCTTGATTATTTCAAAAATTCAATTAAATTACAGAATTGGATACAACAACAGGTGGAATATATGGGAGGTTTCTTTATGAAGCAATTAAGGAGCTCCGTTACACATTTAGTTGCAGATTCTGTGATGTCTGCAAAATATGAGGTATCTTTATATTTTCAATATTCTTGCTTTTTTGAATAATTTATATAAAAATATACATATGTTTGAAAACAAATAAATTTTGTTATATACAATAGTACAATATTACTTAATAAGTTGGAATATTATATAAAATGGAATAGATGAAATATTATATAAAAAATCTCCACAAAAGTATATAATTATTACATATTTAAGACATTCCTTTACGATGACAATAGTTATCTATTTAATATCTTAGACAAATTTAATATTTTTAAACATAACTTCTTCCTCAGGGTGCTACAGAAATGAAAATACCCATTATGAAAAAAGAATGGATAAACGCTGTCTGGGAAGCGAATCTGAAAGAAGTAATTAAAGCAGATGATAACATTTTCGATAAATATAAATGTCCAGTTTTTATGAATTTAACGGTTACTTCAACAAATCTTCCCAAACGTCAGAAGGAAGAGATTAAACGTTTGATACACGATCATGGAGGAGTGAGTTAAATCTTGTACAATGTATACGGATGCTACGTGTCGCAAAAATTTAGTGATCGATTTAAATATCAAGCTTGCTTTTTGTAGACATTTATGGGTCCTCTCGATGGAACAAAAGTTCGAGTGGTTGTTGCTTTGGAAAATGGCCCATTGAGTGATAAATTAAGATACGCTATGGATAACGACATTGCGTGTTTGAAACCTGAGTGGGTATATGAAAGCATCAAAATAGGATATGCTTTGTCTTTCAGCAATTTTGTTATCAAGTCTGCGAAAGCGTGCTCAACGCCAGAAAAACCAAATAGTATGTACATAATAATAGCAAGATTTTATTATTATTTGTTAATAGCATGGATGATAATCATCACTTATTAAATGAATCAATCGTATTTCTTTTTTTTCAAGTTCGTAATTTGAAAAATTTGCAATGAATTCTTTTTTAATATTTAAATAATATTCAGTTATTATAGCAAAAATTAATTACATATATATATAATTCGACAAATTATAAATAAAGAAATTCAAAACCTAAAAGTTATTTTAATAATTTATATAATTATACAATATAATTATTTCAATAATACAATTATTAATACAATTAATACAATTATTTCAATGATTTTTTTAAATAACTTATTTATTTATATTAAGTAACAATTTAAGAATAGTATAAATTTTCAGCTCGAGAAACACTCAATTGTTCGGAGATCAGTTCTATACCATTTGATAAGCATCATAATAACTACATAAATGAGAGTTCTACTTCGACGATATCGAATTTTTCCATTATGGATGCGGCAACTAGTAACTTTTATGGCAGTGAATATTAATATTTTATCTTTATGATTTGTTTTGTTGTATCAATCTCAGAAAAATTATGTTTACACTTTCTTTTATAGCAGCCGCTATGTTAAGTGTTTTTGATCGACTCACTTTCAGTGAAGCAAAATCGGCTGGATCTTTTTTGGATGGATGTAATGTAAATATTTTTCCAAATCTTTAAATTATATTATGTTTTCTTTTATTTTTTGTTTTAATTTTTTAATTGTAGCGAAATGTAATCAAGTTTCATTATCACAGATTTACCTCGCTGGATTCATGACAAATATCAAAGATAAATTGAATAGAATATTAAACATAGGTGGTGCGACGCGTTTGGATGATATATCGGATGCTGTAACACACGTGATCGTCGACGACGAGAACAAAGCATCTACGGAATTAAAAGCGATGAAGTTGAGAGGTTTAAGGTAATGATACTTTTATCTACAGTTTTATCTACAGTTCACAAAAAATCTTTATTTGTGATTGCTCGTGATTAAAAAGGAGACAAATTCTAAAAATTAAAAAGAAATTAATATTCTTTCAAAAAAATTTCTCTATCAAATCTATAAGACCTGATCCATGTAAGATCTGATCTTATATATATTACATATTATTTCTGTGTCATTTTATAATTGCTTATATTATATTAGTATCATATCAGATAAAAATTTTTATTGCATTATTATGTTAAATATTTACAATTTTATATTATTTTAATCTTTTTTTTATACATATTTTGAACAGTCCTTATATACTAAGTATTGAATGGCTAGAAGAGAGCATGAAACTTAAACGACCCGCGCCGGAAGAACGCTTTTTATTTGAGACTAGAAATGTAGTATCTAAAAAGAATATCCAAGAGACACCTGCTTCTCCGCTTAGTAAAAAGGTAACACAATGCTCGATAATAAATTTCTGATGAATTCTAAGTTGCTATATATATACTGATATATTAATAGAGCATAATCGCTGATGTATATGCATGCTATTTTAGAATCTACAAATGTTGCAAGTAAAGAGGCCTCCTGTACCTCTTTTTAATTTAGAAAAAAAAATTGCGCTTACAAATGAAAAACAACAACTTCCATCAGTTAACAACCATCTTGTACAACAATATCTGCAAGAAACTACCGGTAATAATTGTCTTCTAATAATGATTTGTGCCATGATATATACACATATATATACACATACATCATGTTACAATTAAATATAATACTAATACTTTAACTATATTGTTATTTTGTTATTAATATCTCTCAATGTATATAAAAATGTACAATATTAATAATAAAATATTTTAAGTATATTAATTTCTAAAAAGCATGATATTCTTAAAGATAAGATAAGATAAGATTCATAAAGATGCTTTATTTTAATTATAGCTAATTGAATTACAGGATGTAATAGTACAATGCAAGAAATCACAAAGTCCAACTCCGAAAGTAAAGATCCTAGGAATTTGAATGATACGAAAGATGCGCATGAAACTATTTCATCAGAAATCGCACAGATCAAGAATTTAGGAAATCGGAGTAATGTACCAGCCAGTCAAAGTTACACACTGGACGAAAAGCTACTAAAAGGTAGGGTATTATCATATAAATTAAAATATATTTTTTAAATAATTTTTGTATGTGCGTACGCGCAGGTTTTACATTCGTCATAGTTGGCTTCGAGGATGAAAATCAGCTAGAGGAAACAATCGTGATGCTGGGTGGACGTATAGTCCCGAAAACATATAGTGGTATTCCAGATTACGGCATTGTGCCTGTATATGGAGCGCCTTTGAAACATACTGTCAATGAAATTGTGACTGATTTATTCATTGTAGGTATTATTTCTTCTTTATTGAGCCTTAATCCAATTATCAAAATGAACAAATTATGTATAAAAAGCTTTAGAAGGAATTATTTTTAAAAAGATTTCGACGAGTTCAGAATATTTTAAAAATAAATTCTTTCATTATGCAGAAATAATAATTATTTATTTTATTATTGGAAATATCAGAACATTAAATCTATAATATTTCTGTATCTGGTTTGTGACAATAAAATTAATAATTCTTATTAATATTGTTGATAATATCAACATTATTTAATTTGTTAATAGGAAGATTGTATAAATCAAGAGCAAATTGTCAGCGTCATGTATTATCACAAACCATTATTTATTAGAAAAACTTGTAATCCATTGTCGGGATGCGTAATAACAATGAGCATGTATACTGGAGTGGAACGAATATATCTTTCAACATTGGCCACAAGACTTGGCGCTATGTAACTTAGATTCATTATATATTTTATGAATCATTGCTTAATTATTTTTACATACGTTCTGTATACATTATATATTAGATGCCAAGATATGTTTGCTCGGAAACCTAATATGGATACAAATACATACGGCAGTACACATCTGGTTTGTCCAACTCCAGAAGGGAATAAGTATAATGCGGCTGTAAGATGGAAACTTCCAGCCGTCACTGCTGATTGGTTAAAAGCTTGCGCGGACCAGTTAACGCTGGTAGATGAAACATTGTTTCTTGTCGGGGAGACGATGGGTAAATTCATTTCTATTAAGAAATATTTATGTTCATATATAATAATATATTCATTTTTTATCTTCTCTAGTATCAGATTTACTTAGCATTCGTTTGATTTTTAAGTTGTGAATTACAAATTTCTGCTTTTCTTGATTTATTTTGTTCTTCATTAATTCATAATATTTCTTCATAACATTTATATATAATATTAATGATGATAATAATATATATATATATATATATATATATATATATATATATATATAGATATGTATTTCCTTATTTATTAATAGCTCCAAATAGATCGACCAACGAAACAAATTCTTCTAATATTTCCGAAAAATCTGTTCCGGCAGAAGAGTCTTTTCTTAACAAAAGAAACATTCTTACACCGAAACGCTATTTATCTCAATGCAAGGTATTATAAATATTGTACACACATGCGCATACATATTATTACACGTATATAATATATAATGTATCTTTTTTCTATGTAATATCTTTTATTCTATATATAAATATCTCATATTTTTAATATTTACTTTTAAATATTAAATATTTAATAATTTACAATTTATATATTTAATGCATATACGATTTAATTTAAATGTTTACGATTTTTAATCTAATTTAATTTATTGATTTTGAATCTCATTATTTGAATATTTATCAGTTCGCGTTTCTAATATTATCACAGGATCAGGAAATTAATCCCATCGAAACCCCATTAATAAACAAAAGACTCAGCCTCGTAATGAACCAAACACCGCAGTCGCCGTTTCATGTATCCACTCCGGAAACCCCGTACGGACAGATTTTCAAGTCCGATCCTTCACCAGATACACGGAAAGGGTGGGTCAAATGGATAGATAATTTTCCAGATTTGCAAGTAACGGAACCACCGTTAAAACGACGCGCACCTAGTACTGTAAATATCATTTCTTCGTGAATTTTTCGATGATACACAACATATTTAAATAATTAATTATAATTATGTTGATATTTGACAGCCACTCTCAGAATTGAAGAGACAATTATGGGAAAAACTGAAGGAGACAGATCAAACTGATAAAGTGAGATATAAATATATTTAAGAATTGTTAAAAACATAATCAATCTCCTTACAATAATTTATTTACTGTTTTCTCTCATATTAATATTGAAATAATTACTATTTTTAAAAATATGATTTTGAAAAATATAAAAAATATTATTAATATTTTTAAAGATAATGTCCGTTAAAGTACTCGATTTAATTACGATGATACTACAAAGATGATATTTTTATAAGATGATTTTTCTTGTGCCTAGTATTAGAATTTATTTTATATTTTTCTCTATTCACTTTTTATTTTTAATTATTAGAGAAATATATCAGATCACTTAACATTGAGACCAAATTACGATTCTTCCACGGAAAAAATGACAGAAAAAGAGATCGATGATCATTTTGGGAAAGATATTCAAGCAGTTGCCGAACCTATTAATCGGAAACTCAATTTTGACGAAGAAAATAATTCAACACTAAATAGATCAAACAACGAGATAAACATGTATGTATGTTTATACTTGTTTCGAATTATTTTTGAACTGACTGAAAATAATATATTTGTAACAATAAAAAAAATGGTTTATAAAATCATATGTTATACATATAAAGTAATTAAAATATGAGGCAAAAAATAAATATTAAAAATTAAGATGAAATATATTAATAATGAGATAAAATAAATATCTCAAATGATAGAATATAGATACATGTATTATAATTTTTTCTTCTCTTTCTATTCTTTCGTAATTGCATATATATATATATATATATATATATATATATATATATATATATACACATCCTTTTCTTTTATCTATAAAAATCTTGTAATAAATAGGCAAATAGCGCAATTAGATCAAGTACTTCAACGGACATTGAGCACACCGGAAAATAGATATTCACTGTCCGGAGAAAATACAAAAAAGTACGACGATGTCGAAGCTCCTGATCATATACAAAAATGTAAGTATTCATATGTCATATACATATACAGATAGATTATATTTATATTTTTGACTTTTATATAATTCTTGCATCTCATTAATTTACTAATAATCTTAACAGGTGTAGTAAAGGATTCGCAACTCATAGATGCAATTATATGGGAAGATCCAGATCATCCGAAGCGAGTACGTGTACAAGTCTATCTTTTTGCGCATCTTTTCTTTTACATTAATTAATTAATTTTTACTTAGTTTTTATTATAAAATCTGTGCTTCTAGTTAACGAACATTTCAAGTAAACAAATAAGCATAAGGGAGGAGGACAATGAAAACGACGCGAATGTTGAAGAGCATACATATGAACATGAGTCATCGATACATAACAAACCTAGAAAATTTATGCTTTCGGGTATAAAGGTAATATGTTCATATTTTTTATAAGATACTGAGAGATTTATATTTCAACTTAATGTAAATTCTGAAATATCAAAATATCAAATTTTATGAATTTGATGCTACAAATTGCTTGATTAAATATTTCAATAGGATAAGACTGCATACGAACGAGTGATCAAAGAACTGGACGGAGACGTATCGACGGATATGAATTTTGACAACAGTGCTACGCATCTTCTATGCATCAGACTCTCTAGAAACGAAAAAATGCTCGGCAGTATAGCAGCCGGAAAATGGATCTTACACTGCTCATACCTACGTGATTCCGAACGAGAAGGCAGATTTCTCAATGTTAGTGTGTTTGTTAAGTATATTACAGAACATCTGACATGTTTCTTATTTTTTTTTCTTTTTAATAAAAGATTCTTATTGCAAAATATCGAAATTTAAAAGCGAAGTTAAAAATGAGGTTTAATATTGGTTCTACTACAAATGTTTATATATGATTATTATCATATGATATCATAGATTAATATAATAATAATTTTTGATAAAAGAGAATATATTATTACATATTACATTAAAATTCAATAAAAATAATTTTTATAAGATAAGACTTGGATTTATCAAGGATTTATAAGACAGAATTTACATAATTAATAACTACAGTTCCTTAGATTTCTTAGAAAACTTAACTGGTGGTTATCTATATATATTATAAATAGATATTTAATAGGAGGAGGAATATGAATGGGGCAATCCAAAGAGCAACGGTAAGATTCCGGAACCAAATAGTGAAATGGAGCAAGTAATTGCAACTGCAGTTTATAGATGGAGAAATAAATTGCTCTGTGAGCCAAATGGCCCGTTTTCTGATATGATAGCTTTATTAATGGTCTCTGAAGAGAAACATGATCAATTTAAGAGACTGATTGAAGCTGGCGGTGGCTCAGTTATACAAGCAAGGTGGGCAATTGTCAACCAATTTTTGTTAAAAACGTTATTATTCATTATTTATGGCACATTCGGTTTAATTTGATTTAATTGTAGGCCTCCTTATGATACTAGTCCGTCCGGCCGTAGGATCACTCATTGCTTCGTCAACATAAAACAGGTGAATAATATTTTTTAGAATAAATAATTTGAAGCACTTACTCAGACCATTCTTTTCTGAAATTTTTTCTAGTATAGTAAACTTATTAATATAATGAATTTATTAGAACATAATAAATAGAATATAGTAATGTCTTTCAATAAAATATGATGAAAATTTCTAAATATATTTTAATATTTTTTATTGTAGATTACATTTAACATTTATAAATATTATGATTGTATTATTATTATATTTATGTGATTTATATTATACATTTATATGAATAATCATTGATTTATGAAAATGTATTATGAACAGGTGAGCCAGCCTATAGACTGGGCCATGTTGGCTAGTAAGGGTATTCTTTGCTTCTTGCCGCAATATCTTAGCGATTATTTGACAACAGTGACACCGCTCAATCTGCGAGATTCCGTGTTGCCAGAATTCAAAAAATACTTGACATTACTACCTAAATAACGAGACCACAATTATAAATATGCGTGAATTTAATAGATAATAAATATTAGCTATGACATCAACATAGCGTACATGATAAACTATGTAAAATATAATGATGTACATATTAAATTTGAGAAATCATTTAAAATAATTGAAACCATAATTTATTTTCATTTATTGCTTTTTATTTATTGTTACAGTTTATTTATAACGTATTATATATAGTATGTACAATGTACAATTATATTATTGTTTGTACATATATGTGATCTCACATTAGTGATAGAAACTTAGAAATACTAAATATTCATAGTTTAAATATGCATTTGCAAAAACATGCTCAACAATGTTATGATCCTTAATCACGATAAAATAGTGACAGAAATATAAATATAGAATATTATTTAAAATATTAACCATAAGTACTGCATTATTACTCCTATATATAAGGATCTGATCGTACATTATGGACTCTATTCTTAGCGATATATAAATATCAATGACATAATTACTCTCGACGAATCTATTAATTAAAGTTGTAAATTTTGTCTTAGAATTTGGAATTTTAAAATTCGTAAAGAAAAATGTAATTGATATAAATTTCTTAATTGGTATCAAGGATTTGCAATTGTATATTTTAATATTTAATTAAATAAAAATTAATATTCTGAATTTCAAGAAAATAAATTTTAATATAAATATTGTTTTGCTACTAAATAATTACTCATTAAAATTTTCAGTTTCTAATTCTAAAATATAAGTTTGCAAATTAGTTTTAAAAATAGCGTTATGTTTATTTTATAAATTGTTTTACAGACCGATTTTGTAGACTTCTGTATCTATGTATATTGATAGTAGATATAGGTGGATGAAATCTTAAATCTATAGCTATTGTTCGATCGTCATGTTGTTAAATCTCACATATATCCAACCGTGCTTATCGTTTGATCTGTGATGTTAGACAACTCCTGATAATTCGAAAAATTCCATAAAAATTAAGAATATAGAAGTGGAGTTTGAAATTGGAAAATCTAGGATTGATAGAAGTTTTTATTCTATTATATCAATCATTGCATTATTGTAAAGCAATAACATACCACTAAAAAATATTGACTACTAAAGTTTTTCGTATACAATAATACAATACTGTCAAGAAATTGATATTGCGTATATAACTCGTAATTTTTGCTGAGGTTTAAAAAGAAATACACATATAATTGAATCAGATTTAATATAAAAAATATATTATGATTAAATTAATTGGTTTAATTAATTAATTAATATTAATAGTTTTATAAATTTCGACAAGAAAATATTTTTCCTAGCTATTTTAGATTACATCACAGTATTATGATATTTACCATGACTTTATTCCAGCATTTATGATACATAAATTATAGATACATATATACATGAATCACATACGCCACACTCTCTGCACATACATACATATATATATACACACCCACTATAAATAATATATATATATGTGTATGTATATATATATATATGTATATATATATATACACACATACACACACACACACACACACACGCACACACACACATATATACTATACAGTATCCCGAAAGAGATATCAGAAAATAATGACATATCGTATAAAATATCTAAATCAATTCGAGAGAGACAGAGAGCGGGAGAAGCGAGATGTGTATTATTATAGTTATCTTTCAAGCATGTTTTAAATGTTGAATTTTTATTGATGCTTGATTAACTCTCTTTATATATTTTGGTCAATGGTACTTAAATGTTTTTCAACTGATTTATTCCAATTTTTTTCATCATTAAAGAAAACTTAAGTAAATATATATAAACATGTAATGATGCATATACTAGATCTTCCAGATCATGCGTGCCATTCCTTAATATACATTTTTCAATATTATTTGGAGAACATTCTAAATACTAAAATATCGAGACTATAATAATTTTAAAGATTACAGTCAATTAGCTCATTTGAAGTTTACATACTTTATGTAACATGTTATATAACAGTAAAGATATTTTCAGATGTAGTTATAAATTAATATTTATTTCTAATAATATTTCTTTATATGAAAGTGCCATCTGATAATATCTTTATCTTAGTATTAGAATTTTTGTTTCTATGTTATTTGAGAAGAATGTTATTTATCTATTTGGTCTAAAAAAGACACTATAGTATATAAATACATGTATTTACATACTATGTAAATATATAATCATGCATTTTAAAATATTTAATCTTATAAATGCTAATGTTTGATATACGGAATGAAGATTATAAAATTTTGAAACTTAAAATATTTTTTGCAATATTAACGAATCTGAAATTTTTTTCAGACTGTAAAATAAAACTATGTGAAGAATACATAGTTAATTTTTAATTAATTTTTTATATATAAATATGAAATGAATAATTTTTTTTCGTACAGCAATTGTAAAGGCAATATCATTTTTCGGTATGAATATTTATCACTTTTCTATGTTCTTAATTAAATTTCCATTTCTTAGAACACGCAGATTATAACATCAAAATACGATTGTGTGCAATTAAACGTGGAATGCTTCTTTAATATATAACATTTGTAGTATTATGTCAAATTTCCGCTAACTAAGATTATGAAATAGTATATAATATCTATATTTGGAAAACTACTGAAGAATGATATTTTTCAATAAGAAAAAAATTGATATTTTTTGTATTTAAAATATCATCAAAATATTTAATGAATTAATAAATAATTGATATTTTTCAATTATTTTATTATTATTTAATTTCGTTGTTACTTCTATCAAATAAAGTCCTAAAAATTTTTCTAGAGTATTCAAATTAATATTTTTTTCATCGAATTGATATTTTTTTCTGTTAATCTGCTAATTTATTAGCAGCATATTATACTATTAATGATAAATAATATTGAGATAATAATATTGTTTTATATCCGTGAAGATCTTCTAACTTAAACGGAAGATATTCAAAATGAAAGAAACTATAAAAGAAACTATAAAAGAATCTTTAATAAAATAAAGAATATCGTAAATCTACGATATTCAATATATATAGATATATCATATATATAATATATATAATATATCAGATATATTTATATGCAAATATAAATACTCAAAACCTATTATTAATGAATCTAATATTTCTAAATTTCTTTCTGAATTCGATCTCTACAATCTCATTTGATCGTAACATAGAGCTATTTTGGCTGAGTGTCCTGTTGGCCTTGCTGTTGTTGTACTTGCTGTGCTATTGTTTGTAATCTCACTTGATTGATGCCGGATTGAGATGATAAATTCGAAACAGATGCTGCTGCGTTAGCATCTACGCCAGAATTAGCACCTGCACTAATAGTGGAACCTGAAGTAGTGGATCCCGGACTCAAATTTGAACTAGGACCGGGACTTCGTCGGACCGTATTGGCAACAGGTTTCCCTTGTATAGGTGTAGCTTGACGTAATTGCGCATTGCTAGCAGTCACTACTTGAATAGTTTGTTTCAGAGCTCCAGATGCAACTGGTATCATGCGTGTTTGCAAGGGTGACTTGGCCAATACTACTTGTGATTGCGACACTGCTTGACCCGTGGAAACCTAATTATAAAGCTGACTGTTAGTTCATTTATTATTTAACTCATATTATTTAAATCATATTTAAATCATATTTGGCTCTTATTATACGGATTACTATTACAGCACATAAAATTTCTTAAGATTTTAAAAAACTCAATGATCTTTTTTTAGATTTTGATTATATGATTATTATGAATAATGTAACTTTGTGCGAATATAAACAATTATTTCTTCATAATCTTTTTTATACGTGTATTTAAAAAAAAGATATAATGATAGTATATAATGATATATAACATTATTACTAATTTTTTAAAAATCTTATTAAGATATAAAAAAAGTCTTATTGTGATAGAAACAAAAATGCTTACGTGAGTGAATTGTTGCATTGCTGAAGGTTGCACATGTTTCATCACTTGCTGAATCTGTTGTACTGTCATAGTCGCGGGTAATGACTTTTGTTGTACAATTAACTGTGTTTGTACACCAGCCTTTCCTGCAACTTGAGCTAATTGTGCTACTTTTTGCGCAGGCAGTTTTCTCTGAGCGATGATCTGTGGATGAAGCGCAAGTTGACGAATTTGCTGAGGTGTCGCAGTGCGAACGCCCGCCATGTTTGCCGTTTTTACGAGAGTTGCTACTGGAGTACCGCTCGCAGAAGTTCCGGCTTGTTGTACTTGTAAACCGGCTTGAGCGAAAATCTGCGCCGGCGTAAGATTAGATTGAGGCATCTGAAATCGTGGTTAATTATTTTTATTAGTCAAGATAATTAAAAATTGTACTCTATTATTTTTACGGCGCACAGTGAAGCATACAGTATAGCATTACCAATATTTTTTATTAAATCTTAATATTTATTATACTTTTTTTGAAAGGCCATAAAAAACTTACTTGCACTTGCGTTACCGCAGCAATTGCAGCTGCCGTTTTTGCTTGCCGCTTAATCAATGCAGTCATCTCTGCTTCAGATATTCTGGTTACAGCTTGCTTCACTCCTGTAGCAGTTTGTGCTCCTACCGTACCCGCATTACTTGCTGCAGCAATACTCTGCTTCACCAAAGTGGCTGCTGCTGCTACTCGTTGTTGAGCCGCTGCCGTGGCCGATACTGCGACGGATACCTTTTGACCGCTAGCGGCTTGTGCTTGCAATACTTTCAACTGCTGCTGTCGCAGTAATACTTGTTGTTGCCTATAGTACTGCAACTGTGCTGCTGTCGGAGTTTTATTGGCCGATGCAGCTGTGGCAACCGTAACGCCAACTAAACCACTCTTCTGAGCTCCGGCCGCGTTAACGGATGCTTGTCCTGCAGATACTAAGCTAGCCGTAGCGATTCGTTGAGCAGTTTGCAAATTTGCTACGCTTATCACGCTTGCTGATGTTGTTCTCGTATCTTGCATAGCCACTCCGGGTCGATTTTTCACTGCAGTACTCACAGTGGTTGCTGTTACATTACTCAAGTTCGCAACGGTGCTTGCTACTTTTACATTAGTCATGGCACCGGCAGTGGTTATGGTGGGAATTGCTTGAGTCAACTGATGGATTTGAGGCCCAATGGAATTTGCAGTCACTTGCTGACCACTTTGCTGCTGCTGCGTTTGTTGCTGTTGTAGCTTCAATTGTTGCTGTTGTTGGGCAACTTGTTGTTGTTGTTGTTGTAAGAGTCGTGCTGCGACGTGTTGTTCTGCACTTAAAGCCTACAAACACGCGAATATGATGATGAAGTTAGCGAGTATTCGAACATATAATATATAAAAATTATATTAATTTTATAAGTCAAATTTATAAGAAACAGAACGTAAAATTTGAAACAAATCGTAGTATGTTGCGCTAATACTATATACTATTAATACTATAGTATATGCAAATTACGTTATTTATGCATTTCATTAAATATGCAAATTGATTTTTTTATTTTTGCCTGATTCTAAGAATCGCTTTAAATTCACTCCTTTTATCACAATGTCATAATGATAATAGATTATTTCATATTAATAAAATACCATATGACTTGATATATGATATTTATGTAACAATACTAACATATGATAATTGAAATAGCTATTCTTTTAATAGATATAGATTTTGCATTTGCATTTATGTATTTGTATGCATATTTATAAATGAAATGTATATTAATAAATGAAAGTATAATTAATTTATAAATGTCATAAAAATTTTATCTTTGCAAAAAGGATTATATAAATAATTGTAATTTTATATTAACCGCATGTTTCATCTTCTCTTTAGCGATCCTTTCTGCACGTAGTGCAGCAACATCCGTTGGTGTCAATGGATTTTCAATCTGTATACCACATTCAGCTATAAGGGCCGCGTTAGGATTCTTCATCAGTGGAGTTACAGGTAATGATTTCACTGTAGATGTTCGTTTATTTGAAACAGATTTGACTGATTCGTATTTATGATTGCCTATGAATGTGAACGAGTTATTTTTGTCTTGATTATATAATTGTGATGTTCTCATCGATCTGTTGTTTTTGCTCTGTTGCTAAAAATAACATAACATAAGAAAACATTGTATAAGTTTTGTATTTGTTTTGTATATATTTATTTTCATGCTACTTTATTATGTATTTAAATACATATACATAATTATGTATAATTTTAATTTGTATAATTTATTTTAGATAAGACAAAAGACAAATTACATAAATTTTGAGGAAGTTCAAATTTTGCAATTAAAATACTTTTTGCTAATACCATAAAATTAATTATTAGAATGAATACTTACCTCTGCGATTTGTGGTGTTTTATAAACACCTGTCTTCTGCTTCTTTTGTTTCTTTGGTGTAGCATCATATAAATGCTTACCCTCTTCCCTGGGTATTATTACAGTCTCGTATCTACCTCTGCAGTGTTTGGATGTTCGGTGTAATCGTGCACCATTATTTACAACATCAGCTACCATATCCCAATTGGGTATATGGCCAGGTGAGATAATCATTGTGTTAAGTGGTAGACTCAAGTAATTCTGGATAGAAAGCAATAAACACCAATCCTCGTAAGGCAACCAATCCATAGCATGGTCAGGTTCGGGCGAAGTTTTCATGATATGCGAAGAAGAGCTCTTTAATTGCGCTGACATTGGTGGGCGCATTATCGCGCGATACTTATGTAACTTCATATCACGACGCATTTTCATCAATGCTGGAGATGGTCGATCAAAAAGAGATCTTGGTGCATATACGGATTCTTCTCGCCGCAGTATCTTGGATGGCCGGCAACCTATGAAAAGATTTCATGCTCTTAAAAATACACTCAATTCTAAACATTATCATAACTTGAAACAAATATCTTATATCTATGAAAATTCACATAATGTAGTCACAACTCTGCTTGTGTCAATAGCAATGACCGATGCTGTTGGTATTACCGGATAATGGAGAAAGGAATAGATAAATGGATAATCTGACCATTATAAAAAAGAATTTCGGAATGTTTTCGATATAAACAGTTTATATCGAAGATTATATCGAATATAACTCACAAAGCCAATGGATTAAGCCACAATCATTGCCAAAACAAAGGAAGATTTATTATTGCTCGGTAATATCAAGTCGAAAGATTAGTATCTTCAGTATCTTGCGAGAAACCAGAAGCAATGGTCGCACATTCGTTACCGAGTTAGCGCGATATTATAATTGTAAGTCATTTGATGATTAAATAAGATTTAAGGTAGATAAGATTGTTTTGTTTTCTACCGACTCTCATCTTCACTGAATACTCTCTCGAACCAGCAATAAATAAATATATAACGGTGTTGTGTGAAACATCGAAGGCGCATTAACACTGACGATACAAAGAATGCATAGTCAAAACTATGATTTAATCTGATGGCAGCCGCCGAAAGGGTAGGCAAAAGTTCAATCAAAATAGAAGAGGAAATAAAAAAATCTTGGTTTACGCAAGAAGTCAAATCCTTAATGGTAGAGAAAGAAGATCGTATCTCTACTGTAAAAGCAAAACTATCTCGTATGACCAATATAAAAAAGGAACAGAATACAAGAAGATTCAGTCCATTAATTTTTAAGTCTGTAATTTTTGGGAGAAACTTTCATCAAATATGGAGCACGACTTATAGGAGATCAAAGAAGAGTGCGATACATACTCAGAAATCGTGAAAAACCTATCAACAAATATGTTAAGAACAATGCGATAACAATAAAACAATGGAAAGCATTTTCAGAAGCTATTTATGAGCATGAACGAAAATCTGCAAACAAACATCTGACGATACTGCAGAAAAAGAACAGATCGCAATGAATAAAATATAGGATATAGTCCTATAAGAAAATAAAGTAGTCACAAAATAACTGATAAAACAAATAATAAATAAAAAAATTATTGATAAAATCTGCTTCTTATTTTTATGCGAAAGAATTTTTAACTTTTCACGCGAGGAAAATAGACTTACCATCATCAATAATACCGGCTTCAATTCTGTTTCTACTTCGTTCTTTCTTTGCATAAATCGGTGGTAATTGAGCTTCTGTCATGGGACTGTTCTCATAAAGGAATCCCAGAGAATAATCGATGTATACGTCATTATCAGCTGTAGGAGGCGTTGGTGGACACCACATCTAAAAGAAAACATTAACTTCAATTCATTAAATGAAAATATATCATAAATAATATCATTATTCATATTTTGCTTAATCGTGAATTGATAAAGGATGCATCATTAACTTACCGGCATTTGCTCCATCGTATGTTCCGATAACCAAATCTGCAAGACGTTAAAGATACGAAATATGAGATATATAAATAAGAATCTTCGTTTCCATATAAGTATTCCATATAAAATGTGCTTTTGTACTTGCGAACTCGCGATACCTTTTTACGCTATTAATGCACCTTCCTTAATATAATTGATCTCTGATATATTTATGACAAATTTCTATTAAAATTTAAAAACGAAACTTATTTCAATGCATAGTGCAAGGAAATCTATATAATTATTTATATTTGGCATTAGAATTGAATTACGATTACAATGAGAAAAATCGCTGCAACTTTAAATATTACACAACATTGCGTTAAATAATAAATGATCTTAAGATTTGCTCCAGGAAAAAAAAAGAAAAAAAACTTCGTCCTAGAATTCATCACGCAAATCAAGGATAAGGGCATAGACGTTCAAAGGTTCTCGTTCTTTACATTCTGAACATCTTAAAAGAAGGGGTCCTTACGATACATTCCTTTACTTTTTACTGTCCATATTTATCTATTCTTATGTATGCACATATGAATAGATAGAAGCAGTAACATATCTCGTTCATGTGCCTGCTTATAATCTTGCTGCAGACTCCAAGTTTGGAATGGCAAAGGCAGTGTTTTGGTGCCATTTTCTGAACAATTTCATTGGAGCTCTTTTTACGCGTACTTTATGTACATATCTCTTTTTCCGAAAAATGTGCGGTCATGATAGCCTTGCCACACCAAACTGATATCGAGAGAAAAATCGCTTTTTTTTCTTTTTTACAATTGAAAACCGCGTTTGGAAGTATAAACAAGCACACTGAGCTGAGATTTGACACCAAAACGGAACTGAACCTTTGATCGACGCATACTTGGAAAACGCATCAAGAATAAGAGAACACATTTCGATATAGTAAGGAATATCGTTTATTTTTTCTTTTTTTTTCTTCTTCGAATTCTCGCTCGGTCATACAAAATACAGGCACGCAACTTAAGTATTACTTAATGTGTACGTGTATAAATGTATCTTTGTGTATTTATGTGTACGTGGTGAGCAGCGGAGGCAATTGGAAAGAGTAGAGAGGAAGGACTTTCTTATGTAGTAATGATAAATATGTATAACATAATAATAATAATAATAATAATAATCAGAAGATCATTGTTTTGCGAGTTACGTAGCTCAAGGCGGCACTATTAAAAAATCTTTTCTCATTTTGGCTGCTGATTTTTTCTCTGCGACTAAATTAATTACATTGCAGCACTCCCTCTYTCTCTCTCTCTCTCTCTCTCTCTCTCTCTCTCTCTCTCTCTCTCTATCATTTTAATAGTTTTCGATTATATCATCGAAAACTATTACTCCTACTGCATATTCTTTTTTCAACGCTTTTGCTTGAATACAATGCCACTTTATTGCCTGCATATCTAAATCATTTTGTATTAAAGAAACCGATAGATAAGTTATATGCTTTGCACTTCACTCTCCTCTAATATAATACATTCGTTCATTTGACGCTTCCGTTTCCGTCACATTACTTTGATATAAATGGTCCAAGCAGTCACACACTAAGTTCGCCCTTGCTACTTGCACTTTCCAACATTTCTTTTTAATTAATCGCGATAAAATTATTCAATGGTATTCAAAACAGACAAGGGACAGTAAGACTTGAAAATGCAGAAAGTGCAACCAAAAGAATGAATCCATTGACATTCTTTACAACGAAGATGAAGATGAGATGAGATAAAATGAGATGAGACGAGACGGCGACGGCCGGAGCGCAATTTACAATGCTACAAATATTACACGCGTAACTGGTACAACCCGGCGAAAACGTATTTAGTTATCATAATTATACGGCAATTATGTACAAAGACGCGCAATTGCGTTTCATGTTAAATGCCAAACATGCTCGCTTGTCCTCATTTTATCTTTTTTTCTTTTTTGCGTGGAGTCTTTTATATGACTCATATGCTTTTATGTTTTTATATAAATCGAGTCTCCTAGTTTCTTCGTTCTTCGTCCAAAATTTTCTTCATTTAAAATCGTCGTCAATTAAAATTCGATTTGAATTTCTTTCGCGTAGAAAGAAGTACTTTTAGTTACTTTATTTTTCTTATAAAGATCGTATGAGACCTTCATATTATTATTATTCATAAATAATAATAATTCTGTATTATTTCAGAATTTCGAAATTAAAATCGAAATAATTATATTGAACGTTAAATATGAAACGGGTATGGAGACATTAATAATGCATGTATACGTATATACGTAAGTACATACACGAGTACTTGCAAGCATTTTCTAAAATGCCAGATTTTAAAAACCCGACACTTGTTCCATGATATTCTTATATCTCATGAATTTTTCAAGTTTTTTTTCCTCTTGCGATGATCGTAAAAGTTAATCTTCTACTTTTAATCCTAATTCAGTTCTATATCCTTCTTTATTTCTATGTTCATTGATATTTTATGAACATAATAAATCAAACAAAGAACAGTTCATTTAATCAAAAATTTGTTTCGGATTAGTGAGAAATATATCTTTCACTTGAAATTTCACTCAAAAGTTTCAAAAGCTATCTTTCACTATTTTTTTTTCATCACGAAATTAATAAAAAGGATTGTAATATTTTTCATGAAAAATTAAATTGCATTACATTATTGTTATGCATGCAATTACACATATATCACATCAAATCGGAAAAACATTAATAAGAGTTTCGAAATGACAGAAAATCACGTCACAAATATGTGACGAATATTTAGCATAAATCCGATATTATGTGTGTTACATTTGACTGAGCAGTCAAGATAAATTAGTAACATTTTCGAGAGCACGCCCAAGATAAACTTATATCACCGATGATGGTGTAACTTGAATAAGGCTCAAGATATCGTCGCGCTTCTCAGTTTCTCCGAGCGTGTCGTTGCGGTGATTACGGTAGCGGAAGGTGAGGAGGGAAGCTGCGAGGAACGGTGCTTTTTGAGTGCTATGTCAGCATCGCAATTGTCATCGATGTCATTCTCATTATCTAATAGGTATAATCTGTTACGCTTTGTTTCTCTACGCAATCGCCTGGATTTAAAATCGGACGAGTCCTCTTGATCAGTCTCTTGGCTTTTCAACGAATCCGACAACTGAGTAACTAGATGTTCTTTGTCCTTATCCTTTACTTCGCAATTTATTGCTGATTTTGATTGGATTGAGAAAGTCTTATTACTATTGTGATTATTTCTTGTATCTAAAGTGAGAATTGCTACAACTTTGGCCGTTCTTTGAGGTTTCTCGCAAGACATGGCCGCGTTGTTCTCATTTTCACTACTAGTCGGTGAAACTCGTGGTTGTCTGGCGCTGATTTTGATCATAGATGCAGCGCAAGATGACAGAGATGCCGATTTGACAGCCGCAGAACTAGAAGAATTCAAATTCAACCCAGAACGTGTTACTCTGGATACTATTTCATTATTAGGCGGAACGTTAGGTCGCGGCGTATCCGGACGACGTCTGGTTGAGACCAAGATGGTTTCCTTAGCATCCGGTTTTATCAGCGGTATCGATCTGCTGCGTCTAAGTAGCACTGGAGGACTTAATAAGCCATTATCCTGGCATTGTTTCGAATTTCGCGTTGCATATTTCTCATTTCGGCTGGACGATATCCCATCGATTCTCGTGGGAGAACTTATAATTATCTTTCTCTCAGATCTTGTGATCGGTCGCGGAACTGGAGTATCAGGTCGTCGTCGCGGTATCAGTTTTGATGGATGCGTTATCTCATCGCTATCAATTGAAGTTGAAGGTGTTAACGGACGACCAGTCGATCGTGTTATTCTGCTCTGTTCGAGGATCGAATATTGCGAATTATCAATTTTTCGTGTGCTTGTTTTCTGTGAATTATTCTTTGTTTCTAAAGCTATCGTATCGATCTTATC
Source organism: Eciton burchellii (assembly GCA_020341155.1). NCBI lineage: Eukaryota > Metazoa > Arthropoda > Insecta > Hymenoptera > Formicidae > Eciton > Eciton burchellii. Next base: position 2,453,963 of record JAHMML010000015.1, read on the forward strand.
ATCCAACAATCGTTCACTACTTTCTTCGGAATGATTATTTATGATTGAAGGAGTCTTTGAACTACGAGTTGTCACGCCCCGCGGTATCGTAGCGTCTGATTTTCGCATCTTATACTTGCATTCGTTTAAATTGGTTTCACTTTTTATTGTAGACCCTGAAAAATCCGACGTGTTTGATATCGAATCATCCGATTTCTTTTCGAAGGAGAATTCCGAATCTAAACATTCGTGCGTCTCATTCTTTGAGTTAAATTTTTGATTAGAATATTTTCGTGCTGCAATAGATATCGGCAAATCAATCGGATCATCGCAGTTTTCATTGAAATTTTCAATCACATCATCGTGAATATCGTCGGTATTTACATTCGTTTTAAAATTTTTTTGTGTGATAGAAATAAAACGAGATGTAAGCGACTTCTCGTCACTAATATGATTCTCTGCATTTTCGCTTTGTGATGTTTTTGACCGTAAAACCGGTATCGAACGATCCGAAGGAAATTCAATGTTCTTCTCAGGTTCTCTCGATGCCGCAGCAATTGGTTTTGCTCGCGCGTTGTTGTACAGCGGATTGACCGATACTCCGAATTCAGATTTGGACTTTGCCTCTTTCGCCTCTTTCGAGCGCTTCAGAAATACGTCCGATTGTGTCGAACTCGGAGAAGATCGGGAATTTCGTGTATTAACATCAAGATTTTCCGTGTCTTCATTACGATTCACTTCAGAGTTGAGTTTCCTGTAAATCGCAGATGGTACCTTCTGTAAGCATCGCGTCACTTGAACAGAACAAACCGTGATCAAATTAGTGTCATTTGTGACTTTCTCATTACTTTTCTCTTTTTCATCCTTGTTCTCATTTTCCTCCGCGTTATTCGCATTCAATTCCCAGTTTATCGTTTGATCTGGTTGTGTTTTATCAGTTGAATTTGCATGATTGTCTATGTGTAATTCTATGTTAGGATTAATAACACGTTGCTTCATACCGTTTAAATCGAACGAGCATGATGTAGAATCTCGATTGACCCTCGTTATGTTGTCAGTTAACTCTGATTTCAAGTTTTGATCGGATATATCAACTGATGATACTTTTGAGCTCTCATTAATTCGCACACCTCGTTTAGGACATGCATCAATTGATGATGATGAGAGAATTTCCTCGAACTTAGCACGGTGAAATTTTTTACGTTGCCGGCGAAAATTCGGCTTTACACCGGGCAGAATCGGACTTACATCCAGAGTCCACAGATTGATCTGTACGTTACCTCGCGATCTTGTGCGTGGACTATTTAGATCAAAATGGTTCCGGCTGCAAGATCTGGATCCAGCCAGACGACCTTTCCGTCTCGTGAAACCTCCTCCTCGTTTCGAATCATTATTCATCGGATTATTCGTTTTGCCGTATTGACGGCCACCCCCATCAGCCTTCTCCTCTTCCTCTTCCTCTTCATTACCATCCCCTTTTTCTTTACCACTGCCCTCACCGCCCTCACCTTCTTCCTCCTCGCCCTCATCACCTTGACTCTGACTTTCAGTATGACTCGATTCTTCGTCAAGGCTGTCCTCGATCACATCCTCCTCTTGTGATTCCGATTCTGAATCTGATTCAGTACTGGTAGTTTCAGTCTCGCTCTCGGATGATTCGCGCGCAACCGCCCCCCTCCTACCGCCACCACGTCTACGCGAACTTCTTCTACTCGGTACCACTAGCCTCTTACGAACTAATCGCTTAATACCGCCTTTGGCGGTAGTGCTGTTAACCTGATTCTGTGCATCTTCCCGGCCAAAGGTGAGTGGCTTCTCGTCATCATCAGCCAATCGCATGCGTCGTTCCTCCTCCTCGCGTAGCGCTCGCAGCCGGTCCAATTCCCATTCCTTCTTTTGCTCCTCCAGCTCTCGTTCAGCCGCGGCTAATTGCGCTGCTGAAAATGCGCCCTCAGAGTCTTCGACAAACTTCATAGCGTATCGCTCGATCGGTGTTAACTAAATATAGAACATTAGCATTACAATGTATTTCAGTATAGATATACCTGCATAGATAAGATAAAACAAATAAAAAATGAAGTAAACGTAAAATGAAGTAAAATAAATGTAAAAGATAACATTTTATCTTTTCACATAAAAGAGATTATAAATTTCAAGATAAAATAAATCTAGTTATTTAAATTTGCATTAAATTAACATTTAAATAAATGAAACGTTTCTTTTAAAATAAATACTTATTAATATAAATTATAAAATTTATATTATTTTGCTGAAGTGTTCATTTTATTTTTTATATTATTTTATGAATTATAAGATAAAATTAATTTATTAAAAATTTTCTATTTTAATAGAATATTTATTTTATATTTAATATATTTTTTCTTGAGATTTTTTCTTTTTCTTTATGCAGAAAAAACAAAAATAGAATAAAAAATGATCGAAAAGTTACATGACATGCGTGCATATGCGTGCGCGCGAGAGAAACATTGATTAAAGAAAAAAACAACTTTGCTTATCCTGAGATTTTCAATTATGTTCGTTTTACCTGAGAAATCAGATTCTGGACTTCTTGTTCAGCCTTGCTAACTGGCATATCATCTTTATCAGCATCTTCCAGCGGAATATTTTCGTCAAATTCAGCGAGATCAGCAACAGCTTCTGCTTTTGCAGTTTTCGCTGCCTGCACGTCAAGATCTTCTTCTGCAGCGGCAAGAGCATTCTCGAAAGCACCCATTGCCACTTTCTCTTCTGTGTGTTGTGCCGAAAGAATACCTTGAAATGGTCCCGACGCTGTATCTTTGTGCCAAGCTTTTTCTCGGTCTCGATTCTGCTCCAACACTTCGGCCATTCGCATGGAGGCATCATTTTCCGTTTGATCAATATTGAACAAATCTTGAATAGTGGACTGTAAAAAATAATCCCATTGTTAATGATTAATAATGATTAAATATTTTTTCTTCGAATAAGATCGCTTTTATCAAAACGTTGAATAAGATTGGATAAGTAATATTTAATACTATTGCTTCTCAGAAATATTCACTGCATTAGACTTTTCTTTGTTTATACATAAATATTTACACTTTTGAAGTATGCCGTCGTAAAGTTTCCGCCTTCAATGGCAAGGTCTCCCAGCAATCGTTTTTGATTTGCTTTCTTCAGAATATTCTCTTCTACAGTCTTTTCACTAACTAATCTGAAACATAAATAAAAAATATATTGTGCATTTACGAGCAATATAAAAAATGTCAAAATCAAAAGTAAATATAGTAATATTTAATATAAAAAATATTAATAATATTTAATTATTATAATTAGATATTATAACATAATTAAATACTTTTAAATATAATTTCTTGTATATTATATTGATATTAATTTACCTGTAGATATGCACGTCTCGCGTTTGTCCTATTCTGTGACATCTGTCTTGTGCTTGAGCATCCATAGTAGGGTTCCAGTCACTATCATAAAATATTACCGTATCGGCTCCTGTTAAATTCACACCAACACCGCCAGATCTTGTCGATAAGATAAAACAAAATATTCTCTTGTCACCATTGAATCTTTCCATCAAAACCTGTGGATTATCAATATCACAATTTTCTATATCTTTTTGTCAATAACATATACTTGCTATACTTTTCATTAATTCTGAATATTTATATCACGGATATATTTATAATATATATTCCTCCAAAAAATTAAAAAAATAGAAAAGAGAAGTTCTCAATATAACATTAATCATATTAATTAGAATCATATATTTTTAAGATTTCGAAAAAAGAAATTAAAATTCCTAAGAGTTTTCATATTTAAATTTTTAAAAGAAGAGAAGAGAGAAATCTCGATATATTATACGTACATGTACAATTGTACATATATGATATTATTAATATATAATTGTCGATGATATAGAAGAATCATTACCTGACGTTGATCTACTCTAGTGGTTCCGTCTAATCGTAGATATATGTGTCCGTGAAAATTGAGAAAAGCTTCTAACACGTCCAGCATTCTAGTCATTTGCGTGAATATAAGAACCCGGTGATTTTCGGACTTAAGTTTTCTGAGTAACCGATCCAGTGATTGCAATTTGCCGCAGTCATATTGAATCAGTCTAGGATCAGGGAATTGTGTGAGCATGAGACTTGAGATTGAATGAAATGGAGCTAGTTTTGGCGACAATTGTTTCCGCAATTCCGTTCGCAAGCGTCGATCGGCCTCTAATCTGTGTGGTGACGGATGGGACACATGAAATCGAGGCATCGGAGCACGCACAGCCGGTACATAGACCACAAATCTGTATAAAATACGTATAATCTGTATATCTGTATAAATACATACAACACACACACACATACACACACACATATATATAAATATTGTAAAAATATTGATTATACATATATACATATATGTAAATCAATATTTTAACAAAATTTGTATAAAAATCTAACTAATTACTATTTAATACTAAAGTTTTTTATAAGCATATACTATCTTTTATAGAAATATATTCTTTATAATATATTATTTTTATTAGATATATATTTATATTTCAAAATTATTATCAACGCATTTAAAATTTCATTATATAAGATTATATAAATACAATTCATATAAATATCATATAAATATACACGTACATTGCATACAAACCTTTCGAAAACTTCTTTCAATTCCTCGACGATTTGCTCTGTGTTTTTAATAGCTTCTGCGAGTGCTTCCGTACAAGAGAAGAATTCTTTCCGAGTACGAACACTTTCCTTAGTTGTCGCACAATGTACCCAACCCTGATGCCAGCGACACGCTGTCACAGGTTTATCGATTCTTAATGCCATAAACAGATCTTCACCATAAAGAGGACATGCCGCGCATCTTTGTTTATTAATGTTCGCAATGAGAGATAATTTATCTTGTCTCCTTTGTCGTCTTTCCTCCTCTAGTTGCGGCTATCAAATATTAAGGTTTATTAATTGAATCGAATATTCAAGCGAAAATCTTTTTAAATGATAACTTAGAGAATTTCTATATTTTTAATAGAAATTTCTAATAGAAATATAAGAAAAAAATGTTTAACAATGTTTAAAAAGAGAAAAAAATATTTAATTGGAGTTAATTCTACATAAGTGCTTCAAAATCAGATCTATATTGAATTTCTCAATTTTTTCTCTTAATAGAATTAATTTACTAATTAAATATTAAATAATTGCATTTAATTACCAAGTGAAACTCAGACTTGGGAGGTTCCTTGCTCTGTCTCTTGCTGGCTTCCTTGCTAGCCTGCCTAGTGACGATACCACGTATCGATTGCGATTGCTGCTGACTGGCAAGTTGGCTACCGTTTCCACTTGATGATGATTGCGTTTGTGAGGCAGTGATATTCAGCGGAGGTACTCTCATGACTGGCCGACCGCTCGATGTCGTCACCACTCCACTAACAACCTTGTTCACCGTCGTTGCTGCCGAGGTGGAAAGACCCATCAGCGACTTCGACAGCACTGTGAGACGCGGCCCACTTGGTGTCATGACCGGAAACGAAACTGATAATACAAAAAAATATTCTTTTTATTTCTATTTTCTCTTGTTACATATTCTGTTTTCTTCCTTTCTTTAATTCGTTATTCGTAATCAGCAATTTGAAGAAAATGAAAATAATTGTAAAATTGCAAGAATATGAACGAAGATATAACGAAATTTTAAAGATATACCTGTGTTAGTATTTTGCTGATTTGAAGTCAAAATGATATGTCTGCCGGTGGAAGTCTGCACCAATTGTGCAAAACTAGGTACTGCTATCCTTTGGACGGAATCACCTTGCTTGACTGTAACAGTTTGCGTTGTCAATCGTTGAATGCCATCTCTAATACTAGCGTTAATCCTTTGAGTTACTGCTGTGGTCGGTGTTACAGTGGTATTTTGCAAATTGTGTCCTAATGTTGCCACAGGAATAGCTATTATAGAAATTAAATAATTGTTAGTTTATTTAATTTACAATTGCTAAAATTATATTAAAAAATTATATAATAATTATTTCCCGAATGAATTTAAGAGTATCTATTATATATCTTTATTTTACTTTAGATGTAAAAATATAATAGGAAATCGTTTGAAAGTTCGTCCTCTATTTTTTATCAAATTGTATTTTATATAATAAATATATAATAGAGTCTTAATATTGTTTTACTTCACAAGAAAGCCTTAATATTGTTTTACTTCATAAAAAATTTACTTTACTAGCGATGTGCCCTCAATTCTAGAATGCTTATAAACGGTGAGATTATAAACAAGCTGGCTTGAGGGACAATTGTTCTAGCATTACTGCAAAAGTGAAAGCCCAACGAAAAAATTCACAACGGCAGCCACTGATAGGTAATGCAACGTTTAATCAATTCTATTATATATACATATAAACAAAATGTATATATATAAATTTATAAAATATTATGTTTACTCTATTTTAAATCAATGAAAATGATGATAAAAAGAACCAAGATCATTTACCTTTTACACTACCCTGATGCGGTACCAGTTGCAAAGAATATCCTTGCAATTGTTGCCCTCCTGCCACTCTCAACGTAACACCTGAGAAAAATAATCATTATATTTCAAAATAATTGACAATATTGATATTTGCATGCTCAACACGTTCTATGTTGCATAAGTCATACATATAGAAAAATGTATGTGCACGAAAAGTGCACATTCATATATATATATATTAAAAATGTTTTGAATATTAATTAAATATTAATTATATTGTTAAAAAGTTCAGTTATTAATAACCTGCATTATAGAACGTGATTAAGAATTTTAATTGTTGAGAATTTAAAGAAACAAATTCTTCATGTATAAATAAATAATATTTGCTAATTTCTTGCATATTTCTGATTCAGATTATCTAAATTTTGATAAACTGTTTCAGATTTCTTTACATGTCACATTTTAATAAAAATATATAATTATATCTATTATAAAGCAGAATGGCTTTTAATCCGGGATAAGGTATCTCGTTAATGAAAGATTTCCTCTGGACAAATTTTATGTAGCTGATCGCGTTGTCTCTTTTTATGACAATAGAAATTCTACGGCATTAGAAATGTTATCTAAATCTTTAAAAATTTTTACTTATTATTTTATATGTACTAGCATTTATTATCACCATTATTTTGATTGTCTCTCTTTAAAATTTATATTAATGCTTGTGAATTTTGTTATCAGTTCAATCACATAAAATTAACGAACAACGCGATAAGATGTAATAAAACGTCCTTCTGGACCTACCTTGTCCCGGACCAGCCTGATTGGTATTTAATGACTTTATCAATGGAGACGTACCCACTCTTGGCGTGGGTAATACGCCGGCTAGATTTTTAAGTCTCGTCTGCGTTTGTTGCTGTTGCGGTTGTTGTTGCTGTACACTCGATGATTGCAGTTTTTGATTTGACAATTTAACGCTAATCTTAATCCGACCGGACGGACATCGTGGTATCTGTTCCGGCTGAACATCAATCTCTTTTATGAATCTTCTTGATGTTTGTAATTGTCTTATTCTGTGCGCGACAAATGCGCTGTGCGTAAACTCCAGGTCTAACAGCAAAAGATTCAGGCTAGATAATTGAATATGCTGGAAAATTAAAACAATTAGTAGAAAGTCGTAGATGATAATTGAACTTATTTTTGATAATCGAATACAAATATTATTACTACTTTACTTTGAGCGGATTGTAGTCAAATGCATTCCATACTAATGAAGCTGTCACAAATTCTAGCGCCTCCATTTGAAATGCTGAGACAGTTGGTCGCACTTCAAATAGATTCGGATGATTGCATACTTTTCGCAATTGCATTAGTACATTGATCACACTTAATAGATTCCCACTGGCGAGTGTTTCTTTCGTTCTAATAATAATAATAATGTAATAATAATATACAAATCGATAAAAAATTATCAATAAAGATAAGTAAATTGTAAGATATAAACAAAATAATAGCAGATTAATGTTTTAGTAAAATAATATGATTCAAAAAATTATAGATCTAGGCAAATATTGTGTAAAGAAATATTTCTCTTGCATATCATTTTTCTATTTTTTTCTGTATTTAGATTATTTGTTAATGACATAAGATTTTCATTTTTATTTATTCAACACTTATTGTGCTCAAGAAACGAAAAGAAAATTTCTTTTTAAAAAATGAAAAAAAAAAACTTGATTTTTAAGCATTATGAAATTCTTGCTTCTGAAACATTAAAAAGTACACAATAAATGAATTTACTTACTTGGCGCGCGACATAAAGTCATCATACAAAAATCTTTGACGTTTTGATAAACGGCACATAATCACGTGTTCATATTTTTTTGGTAATTGTTTTTCCACTTCAATTTTTAACCGCCTTAAGAGAAATGGCCGTAATACCTACAAAGGACATCTTTTAGTAAATCAAATATGATATAACATGATGAAATAAAAATATTTTATTTAATAAAATGAAAACATAAAATACTAAACATTAAATATATTATGTAAGATATAAAATACATATAAGTAATACAAAAAAGTAAATACTATTGAATTGGATAAGATAATTTTTATATTAATGTTACGAACTGAATTAAAATAAAAAAATAGGGAAAAAAAATAAAAAACTACGTACAAACCTTATGTAGACGACGAATAATGCTTTCATTGTATTCATTATTCCCCTCGATCATTCCCGTTACAGGATTACTAAACCATTCTTTGAATTCACGATGAGATTGAAACACATTAGGCATGAGAAAGTGCATAAGAGACCATAATTCCATTAAATTATTTTGAAGGGGTGTTCCAGTAAGTAGTAATCTCCTGCCATGGAAAGAAATAAAGATATAGTAAAAAAATAAATAAAAAATAAATAAATAAATAATTTTTAGTCTTAATTTACTTAATTTACAATAACGATTTAGGTAACTTTTTTGGATATTCAGAAAATGTAATTATTTTCTTGAGTATTTAAGATAATATTTTATGATAGATTAATTACCGTTCCGTCTGGAAATTTAAAAGCAACTGCCATCTCTGCGATTTAAAATTCTTAATATTTTGGGCTTCATCCAAAATAAGATATTTCCATTTTTTTCGTCGAAAACTTTGATGATCCTGTATTACTAATTTATAAGATGTGATGCATATGTGGAAAGCGTTTGGCTTTGTCCAACCTGCAAATATGAAATTTTTGAGAAATGTGAGATATAATTTTAAAGTCATATTTATAATCCAGTCATATATACGCGCGCGTGCTTTATTTTATATATAAATTTCTACTTTTAATTAAATCTCTCTCTCTCTCTCTCTTTCTCTATGTGTATATGTTTATGTATCTCCAGACAGGTTTCATACGATAGACAATGATCAGTCTTTAACATATGAGTTTTAAATGAAGATTTTTGTTCTCTCGCTATTTAATAAGACAGACATCATAATTTCATATTATGCCCGTTGTCGGTAGCGAGTGATATTTCAAATTGTAATAAAATTAACAGTAAATGCGCGCGAGCGCGTTCAACACACATTCAAAGAGATGATGATATTACCTCATTTCTAGCAACAGTACTTGCATTATTAATATTTATTACCTGTTCTTTTTTGTTTTCTCTCCTTCTGCGTGCCATAATATGTAAGTATCTTGAATCCAGGACACCATTTTTTGCATTCCATTTCCCAATTAAGCATCACGGAAGTTGGCACAATTATAAGATGTGGACCCCAGTTTCCTTTTTCGCAAGCTAAATGCGCCAATAGTGCGATAGTTTGTATAGTTTTACCCAGACCCATCTCGTCTGCCAAAATACCGTTTAATTTCCTTTCATACATGGTAACGAGCCAGTCCAATCCTATATGTTGATATTCGCGAAGGGAATGCTTCAGTAGAAAGGGTATCTTAGTAACAACCTAAAAATATTATAATGTTATATATTGAATTAATCATAAATAAAAACTTAATTCGGAATATATTTATTATATATAGCATATATATATGCTATATATAATACATCAGTTTTAAGAATCTTGTAGTGATTATTTTTAGTGAAAAGATATATGCATGCTTATTCATGAAAAAATCATCACTTTTAATTTTCCTTTCGGAAATGATGATAAACAAGATTACTGTTTTATCATCTTGGAATGAAAGGATTTTTTACGAATGCTAATCAAACTATTCCACATTTCCAATTTTATTCATATATTTCTTATATTCTATAATAAAATTTAATGAAAAAAAGAGATAAATATAAACTTACACTAGTAGTGAGCAAAGTATTTCCTTTAGGCTGGATGCTTTCGGCTAATGCGGCAACATTGTCCATCTTTTTACGAACAGCCGAATGATCGACTTTCTATAATAAAAAGAAATTACATGCCATGTAATAAGCTGAGAACGTAAATTGAAAATGTATTTTTTGCAAAAAAAAAATACATACGATTGTGTATATAATGAAAAAAATTGAGTAAAAAATAGATCAGTACAAAAAATATAATACAAAGAATTGAAAACTGTTAATTTATGTTATGATAAAAATGATTGAAAATCTATGATTTATTTTATATAAAGATTTCGACTTCAAATCATAATAGTCTGGTATCATTATAAATGTATATCATATATATTATGCATATTATATGAATTAAAACTATGTTCCCTCTTTCCCTCTTTTTCGCGCGCGCGCGTTTATTAATTATGTTTCTCCATACAGGATTCATATGATAGACAATAATTGGTCTTTGACACATGAGTTTTAAATGAAGATTTTGTTTTCTCGCTATTCAATAAGACAGACATTATAATTTCATATTATGTCTGTTGTCGGTAGCGAGTAATATTTCAAATCATAATCAAATTAATAAGATACATATATATACATATTTTTAAAGAAGCGATGATACCTCACTTCTAAGAAGAAAATTATCCAAAATAAACATAATGAAATATCAAATATTTTCTCGTAAAAGACATTATTTTTAATATAGAAAGTACATATTAAATATATATGAAGAACATATCATTATACCAAATCAAAATCATTAATATTAAAAAAATCAAATTGTTTTTCTTACCCTATTATCCGATTGCTTTTCCGGATCTTCGAGAAGGGATTGAAGTCCTGTACTTGTCTCGGCATCACTTTGCGTTTCAGACATTTTTTCGTCATTCTCGTCATCACTCTCTTCGCTCTCGCTTTCACTACTACTCGTTTGGTCCTCGGTTTCTCGCATTGCTTCCTTATCATTATCCTCTTTATCGGTACCTAAGTAAAAATAAAGAATCATTCAATCATACTAATTGCTTTATTTTTTAATACAATATATGAACACAATATTTGCGAAATTTTTTCAGACAAATGCCTCGGTTAACAGCATGAACGGTAATTGAGATAAAGAGAACCAATATCTCACACCATCAGAAATTGGTAATAGTATCATCATAAAAATTCGCAAACAAGAATTACGTTAACAAAAGACATAATAAAAGCTATTGGACTTGGAATATTAAGATAATTATCATAATAATTAAAAATAAATATTAATATTATCTTTTCAAAACATTCATAAATAATGTTTTCTTGCACATAATATATATTTTTTTTCATCCACACACATTAATTTCAATATACTTCTATATTTCGTCATTGATCTTTGCTTCTATTTAGATTCATCAATTATTAAATAGATATTTTTGTAAAAAATAGATTAATGATTAATATATAATAATAGATATATTATATATAATAATATATAATAATAATAGATTAATTATTAAAACAGAAAAACATTTAAAAACATGTATAATCTGGAACAATGAAGATAATAAATTTAAAAAATTTACCTTCACCCTCGGCGTTTATATCTGTCATGTTCGAGATATTGGCGTATTTGGCGGCAAGTTCATCGATGGACATTTCATTATCAGCCTATATCAACAGAATATTTTTGTAAATTTAAATAATAAATATCGAATAACTTATAATAATTTTCCATTTATATTCCAATATTAAAGTGTAAGGATACGAGAACCATATTGCAAATGTCCTGCTTCAATTCTTTGGATGACTTTAATAAAACCAGGCAACCATACACAATAAGCAGACTTTGCTGTTCCCACAACGAGCACACACTTCTGATAATGATACATCGAGAAGGCCGGCTTAATAAGTGTGGGGTATAAAGAATTATGAGAAAAAATTATTTATTTTCTTTACTTTAAGTTCATCAAGTTCCCGTTTATAATCAATTTCTCCCTCAAGCCTCTCCTCTTCCATAATAGTATCTTCTTCGTCCGAAGATTCACCGGATGCCGCGACGAAGTCTACATCAACGTCGACTGCCTCTTCACTTTCCTGTAATGAAGATTACATACAATTTCGTTCATTAAAATTCAAAATTTCTTTTATCAAAGGCGAGTTTTCTTCAATGCTCAAAAAAGAATGCGGGAAATAAAAAACCAACATTAATTGTATATTTACAAACGTACATTTTGTTCTCTCTTGTTCGTCACATTTGGTGGTGATAGACTCTTATTATGATCTTCCAAATAATCCGGCGGTAAATCTTTTAAGAGATCTTCCAAAGGTATTTCCGATTCTCTTTTTAATAATTCTATTTCTTCCTTATGATTAATTATTAATTTCATTTCCTCTTCAGCTTTAGCTATAGTCTCCTCATCATCATCCGAACTCTGATTTGGTTGGAATTCCTCTAATATAATATAATTGTCATGTATTTTTGTTAACAGCGAAGTTAAACTAAATCGATTAAGATATGTGCATTATCAACTATTCATTTTTAAGTATTATCCCAATGAATACAATTTAATCTATACAATTGATTATGTAAAATTAATAATAATTATCAATTATAAATGAGATTTTATAAATGTTTATATAAGACAATACTAATACTGCGCATTAAACGTACCATCGGAATGGTATTTTTCTGGTGGAACAGGTGAAGAAATACGTGAGCTATTTACGGAAGCTGGGATGCTCTGCGGACCATCAGTTTTATTGAGACCTTCTGTAAGCCATGTGGAATATTTTTCTGTTTGTCCCACAATAAAATTCAAATGCTGATCTAGTGCTTTCTTTCGTTTTTCCTCCAATCTTGTTTGCTGCTTGTATTCTACCAACTAAAAACAAATAGTCATAAACATCAATAAGAATTTTTGAAGTTCGAAGATTTAATTTATAACTTGTGAAGTTTCTTTATCAGCCTAAATGAACAAAAATTTTATTTAAGTCTAAATAATAAATGTCGAATAATTTATAACAACAGATTCCATAAATTTAGATTCCAACATTAAAGTGCAACGAAAAACATATTGCAAATGTTCTGCGTCAATTCTTTGGATGACTTTAATAAAACCGGGCAACCATACACAATGCGCAGACTTTACTGTTCCCACAACGAATACACATTTCTGATAATGATATATCGAGAAAACCGGTTTAAGTGTGGGGTATAATGATTCACATATTCACAATACAAATCTAAAAGATTTCTGAATTAATTTTCTGATTGCTTTTAATAAAATCAGACAAACATATATAACATACAGACTTGGCTATTCTCATTCAATAATTTGTCGAAAAGATTTAATAAATATAAAGCTTAAAAAGAATATAGTTAAATCTTAGATTTAATTTTGCGGAAAAATATCATATTGTAATAATAACATATGAACAAAAAATTTAATTGATTTAAATTAATTGTTTGATTAACTTTATAACTATATAAACTACTTGTTTACCTTTTCGACATTTGCCCAAAAGGTTTTGATCTCCTTGGCGACGAAACTGGCAATTTTCTTTAATCGCAATTCCTGTGATTTTTCTGCCTTCTGTGCTTGAATTGCCTTCTCCTGGAAATATTTTTGCACCATTCGTGCGCATTTTTTTGCCGCTGCTTTTTTCCATTTACGTTCCTGAGCGAAATCTGCGGCTAACCAGACCATCTCTTCTAATAAATAATCCCAATGGGCTTTGGTTCGAGTCGGTTCCTGTACTTTGGGTAGTCGTCGTTCCGACCATAATCCTTCCCGTTGTAATTCGGCGATCCTTTGCATCACATATGCTTCCTATATCCCAATAATCGTCTATATTTGTTATTTATACATATATAAATAAAAAATAAAATAGATATAAGAATGATATTACAATTCTCTTTGAAATCTTCATATGCCAATATATTTGCGTATGTTACTACAATATTTTATTAATATCTCACATATATTCTAAAGCTAATTTCATGTAACATATTTAAAGTTAAATATGAACTAAATGTTCTTATTTCATATTATCCAATCTCTTTTTTTCATCTCACGAAAATACAATAGAGTTATCAACAATTACCTGTTTAGCCTTTTCCACAATTTGTTCCTGATTATTCACGATATCACAGCTAGCACTTATTGTGCTAGATGTAGACAATTTAATGAGTTTAACAATAGGTTGTGGACTATTGAGCGGAGTAGTTCTCGTGTGTGTTTTCGGAGTGGCAACAGTAGTGAGTGATGACGATGGTTTATCCACTATTGGGCTCGTAACAGTAACCATATTTGCGGATTTTGATAAATCTGTTACTACTGGTGTTCCACCTGAAATGATGGCATTTAAAAATTGTTATGAATAATAAGTAAATTAATACATGAATCACGATTATAAATCGAAGAGCTAAGTGAGATAGCAATATTAAAATCGAGAAACGCTGCAGGAAGAATTCTAAATAAAAATAATTTTATGTCGTTTATGATCAATGTCTTATTTTGGAAAGATTGTTGTAGGCAGCATTTTGGCGATAATGTTTCTCTAAACAGCCACACTTCTCGATTTATCCCTAGAGATCACATCAATCGCTTATAAAACTATTTTAATATATTATGTAACATGCCATTTACATTTGTCTGCATCGATCTATAGAATTGACACCAAATGGACACATGGAACGTTACAGCTTGAGAAAAAGAGAAGAAAAAATTGAACTTGAACATTACATGGAATAATCAAAATTGTATGAAAAAAAATTTGATCATCGTTCAAATAAATCAAAGTCAATGATACAACATATATATAATGCAAAAATAATGTTGTAATGCGCTGAATTATCTCTGGAAAAAAAATTGGAATTGAAATTATTACAAAAGAGATTGCTCAAAAGCGAAATCATTGGAGCTGCTTAAAGACATGAAACGAACAGCAGGCGACCTGTGGTAATCACCTATAATGAGCGTGGGTGCTAGAGTAGAAGCGGATGAAGGATGAACGGTGACTGATGAAGATTGGATTGCCGCTCGAAAGGCAAACACCATGCCATGGCGGCCACCTTGAGGCCTACCTGGTATTTGTCCTAATACGCAAATGATTATTTATTCGGTATACAATAACCGGATTTCAATTTCAGACAGTGCTTCTTTTTTCATCACGATCAATATCGCTCCAACCAATGAAATAAATAGGAATTTACCTTGTTGATTAAGTTGGGCTACTGCAGCAGGTAGAGTAGTCGATATTGCTACTGGTGTAACACCCACACCAGAGATTTTCACCTCTGCGTTTTGATTCTGCGAGGAATTGACTGTGGATGTAACTGTAGTAGTAGCGAGAGTAGTAGTGGAGAGACCGGCTACGGCAATGCTGGTGATCGTCGTAGTAGTGGTGGTAGTTGCAGCAGCAGTAGTAACAGTTGACGATTGCGAGAATTCGGATATTGATGGCAATGGCTTCGTCAAATCCTCATTATCGTCATCAGGATCGAGTCGGTGTTGGCGTAAGAAGTGTAGATATTGCGGTATCGGCGGCCGCTTTTGCCAACTGTGATAATCCATCATATTACCACCGGATTGTAGGAAGAATAACTCTGATAAAGTGTCGACGTATTTCTCGCGCAGTGCAGGCAACCGTCGCATTTTGTGCTCCATTATGCGCCTGCGATAGCCACCAGCATCAAGTACGTCCAACTTTTCAGATGTTTCCAACTCCAACTTTAGCCGCTTTCTCACTGGTGATACTGATTGCATTTGTGGCTGTGATGACGACATTGGTGTCACGAATACATTACCTATAGAGGTGCGCACGAGCTTTGGCGATGTCGCTAACACGACTTTGGGGTTCTGTGGCCGTGATCCGGGCGATGGGTGTGGCGAGGCACCCGTAATATTGATACCCCCGGCCATCACTCCTGTCGCATTTCGCGGTGGGGTATTTGCAATGTTGACGATTCTCGTGACACCAACTTGTTGCGTTCCGCCCGCATTAGTTGTGGCATTATTCGGTATAACCTGTCGATAAAGATTGATTAAACAGAAATTAAATAAAAAAAAAATCCTAAAACTAGCTTAGTATTATAATTATATATTTTAGATTAAATGTACAAAATGTGATTACTGATTATTAAATAATAAAATATTAATATAATAAAACAATAATTATTAATTGAATAGTGTCAATAATAATAAGAATATATTACAAATTACTAATTGTATTGACATTAATGGTTAGAATTATTATATCAGATATACTAACTAGTGATTAATATATAATTAAATATTTAATTATCATAATTATAAGATTAAAATAATTAATCACAATGTAATTATCTATTATTAATTTATAATTATAAATTAATCAACAAAAGCATTTAAAATAATTTTATAAAATAAAATTGTATTTCACAGATTTTTTCTAGTTTTTTTCATAACAGGAAAAGATATATGTCTATTATGTACATTAGAATTGGAATTCTAGAAATGTAAATTAGAAATTTACCTGTGTAAGACCAGGAACCTGAGTTGTAATGACAAATTGTTGCCCGCTACCAGTAGCGAGTACATTGAGGCCTTGAGCTGAAGCAAAAACTTGCTGTAGATTGACAGTCTGTTGAGCTGTACCACCATTATTTTCACCATTATTAGCTGCACCCCGATTAAGGGGTGATAAAGTAGGTGTACCTTGCTTATCGGTCATTGCACATTCTAAAAAATAGAAATAGAAAAAATTAAATGAGATATATTCAATTTACGTCAAAGCAAAATAACAAAATTGAAACGTCAATATTTTAAGGATTTTCAAGGAGTGGATAATTTAACGATTCTGATATTTATTATATTAATTAATTTTTTATTTATATTTATATAATTTGTTTAAACAGGTAATAATTTGAATATTGAAGTTAAATAATTTTTCATAGAATTTTAATTTATGCATATTTTAATAATTGAAATTAAAATAACTAAAAGTAGAAAAATTATTCTGATTAAAGTTAAATTATTGAAGGAATAATAAATATATGTAATTAATGATTTTATTGTTGAGATTTGAGTGATATATAAATGATAAGAATGCATATACTAAGATATTATTTGTGAAAAAAAAAGTATAGAAAATTAATAATAACTTTGATTGCAATTGATTCTTTTTTTAGTAAGGTTAAGTCTTTTTCATTTGAAATTAATAGAGAATAATAATATACAATTGATATACAAAACAAAGATAAAAATGCAATTTTTTTCAGCATATATATATATATATATGTAAAACTATATAAATATAATTTAAAAATTTTTTAATTTAAAGACTAGAAAGATGAGAATAAATATAAAAAGTATTAATAATAATAGTTTATTGAATAAATTGATATCTGGAAAGCTATATAATTAGACTGAAGTATTCAAATAATCTTCAGCAACTATATATTTGGATGTAAAAAGAATCATATAAAATTAAATTATAATTAAAATATGAATAATATAAAATTAAAATATGCAAACATGTATACAAGCATATATTTAAAAAATGAATAATAATAATAAACAAATTTTAATAGACACATATATATAAATCAATATAAATGTTGACTTTGAAATATATTTAATTCTAAAGCATAACGATTAAGCAAAACGATTTATAATTGTTATTCAATTGTAAATTCTATCAATTCAATAATGATAATAATTTTCAAATTTATTTCCAGTAAATAAATACATCGAAGAAACATGCTAGTAGCGATTAATAGATAATTAATTCAATAGGGAATTTTTTTAGTTGAAAGAAACTATATCGATAAAATAACTCGGAAAAAAAAGCGGCGAATTCGGCGAAAGCAGTCTCGTCGACGATTTGTAAAAAATGCAAGTATTGCGCAGGGCGCGACATATATATACGCGAAATTTAATGTCGTGCATGATTACGGGGTGTCGACGGTTGGCAAGTGTTACGAAAAGATGGATGTCATCGTGAAAATGCAGACATTCCGGACCGGTAAATCGACCAATAGTTCAAAGTCAGAACTTATTCAAGAACATCGTAAGACCACGTATTAAAGAATTGTTACGTCGTATCGAGATGGATATTGGCAGCAAAATATAGGAAACGTAGAACGGAAGAGCAGATGATAATCACAAAGCATCGGCATTGCAAAGACGTAGCACGAGGAGAAGAGCTTGCTTCTGCGAAGACGCTTAGTGTTGACGGGTGGGGAAGTCGCGCGATGCGGCATGATACAAAGGAAATCTTACATCCGCCATATTGGCGTTAGCTCCGAAACGGCCTCGACTTACCATAATGTAATCACAAATTTTCACAATGTGGATGCGCCATCCACAAGAATAATCGTCACACTCGTAATCCGTATGAATCGACTTGCAATTGGGTACTTCACGTAATAAGCAAAGTATGAGCTATATCTAATATTTTACGGTACATTGTCGCACTGCACAACTAAGGACGCACACGCACTTCTAAACATGGCGACAGCTCCCAGACAAATTTTCGCTCCGGGTGAAACGAGCTAGCCAAGTTACTGCGTCTACACGTGTTGCGCATAGATGGCGCTATGCGCTCTCTCATTGGCCGAGCATGACTGCTGCTCGAGACAACGTGGCATTCGTGAACGCATGCTATTGGTTGATCTATTCGTAAGTTCAAATTCGTCATCCGAACTCAACCGATTGTACTTGAGCCTAGCTAACCAAGCTGGATGCGAGATTCGATCGAAAATTAATAATTGGATCTTTTCGTTTATACAATTTTTTTCTTATTTATATTACACATATGTATATATATATATATTTATTTATGTTATACATCCGATTTTATGAACCATTTTAAATGAACATATTATAGTATTAGAAAACAAAATGGAAGATAAAGCAGTAAAATTAGTACAGAAGTATAGCTAAAATAAATGTCTATATCATGTTTTTTGCTTTTTTTCTTAATGAAAAATTTTAATTGCCCATATATATCGAATATAACAGCTTAATTTGTATCTAAATATTAATTATTAATATTTTCATATTTTATTGTTGAAATATATTCATAACTAATAATTTTGTTTAATTAAAAATGGAAAATTATATTTTTATTAATTACTTATTTTTTTTAACTTTTCTCATATCAAATATTTCGTGAAACATGCCGCAAATTATTATAAATTCCCTTTGATTGAGACATGTGATCATTTTTTTTTTGTTGAACTAGTATATTCTAGCATATTCGTGAATCTTTAAAATCATGAATTTAAAGAAGATATATAATTTTAACTTAGTGGAAAAAGAAAAATGAATCAATACAAAGCGATATAGTTGTTAATAAGATTTGATTGAAAAGTACAGACTTATGATGGCTGAATAAAGTGCAAATGATATGCATGACAAAAATTCATGTAATTCGCATATAAAGCACAAGGTCAATTAGAATAGTTCATTAGAATATATTAAATATTAGTTTTGTAACACGAGATAACTATCCTAGCAAATCAAACACATTAAACATATTAGAAATTAACTCGACATAATTACACGTGGACAGAATCAAACGAGAATAGAGTAATACTTTTAACGCAATGAAATAGTAAATTTGAAAATAGATTAGACTTGAACGATTAGAATGAAATCAGGATAAAAAAGAAAAGACATGCTTTAGACTAGACTTCGAGAATCTTCTCGTAAGCGAATTGAACAACCGGCCACGTGTCCTGCTTCCGACTCATTTTTTATTCTTTTAATAATAGTTAAAATAATTAATTTCAACTCACGTACTCGTGCATTTATTTTTCTTTTCGATCAATCCATTATTGCCGAGATTGCTGATTCTAGGGCTCCACATTGTTGAAAATCGGATTGTCGCTGAATTATTGTGAGCATGCACGTGCGTCTCTTACGAAAGAACGCATGTTTCTGTTGAGTAGTATTTTTGCACATCGATAATATCGCTACGTAGAAAACGTAGATTGCCATTTCGGCACTATGCCTCGGATTTCTTCGGATTAGTGGCAATATTTAATCTTCGTCAGTAAGCACCAGGATGAGCGAGGAACATCACACACATCCGTCGCTATCAATTCACGATACTGAAGTCGTTCACCGTATGCTAGACGGCTGGAACACGCGCCTTCTCAATTATCATTAATTGTTCATGTCACCGGAAGATCATTTTGAGTTATGTAGTAGGTTTGAGTTATGTAGTAGGTTAGTAGAAGATTCGAAATCTTTCTTGGGATGTTTTTTATATTACATTATGTATGCCCTCTTGAAATTAGGTACAGAAGTTTGATCAGTATCCAAACATCTCATAAAGAGAATCGTATCTAGATATTTATGCATATCGTGACTGTTGATAAAAATACAAACAAAACAGATTGCAAAAATTCTATTATTTATTATATACAATTTATGTATAATTACATAATTACATAATAAACGTAACATCTATATGAATAAAGAATGAAGTAAAATTTTAATTGAAAAAAATATACTTATATAATAAGAAGGATTTACAAACATAATTTGAAACAAATTAAATTAATAACTGATTGTTCTAAATGAGGAGAGTCACAAGAGTATATGTTAATTTAAATAAAATTTTTTTGAATAATATTCAAATATAACGAGGATATACATTATTTCATATAAATATTAATTTTAATTCGGTATTCGAAAATTGGTATTTATAATTTTTCGCTCCGTGTAACAGAATGATACTTATATTTAATTCTTTTATTTTTTCATATTCAAATATTCAGCATTTCAGATACCCAAGATTAAAAAATGGTTAAATTAAATACAAGTATACATTTAAATTTTTCTGAGATAGTAATAGAGAACTTGCGACGAAGGAATGTGATTACGATTGTGGATTTTATCGCTACAGATCCTGTTAAACTAACAACATTCACTGGTCTTTCACATATGGTGTGTATCTAATTAAAAGAAAGAAAAATATTTAAGAAAAATGAGTAAAAATTTGTTATAAGAATATGTTTATATTATTATTTATATATAATATTTTATATTATTATTTATTATATAATCTACATATATATGCTTGATAATTGAAAATAATTGTATCAGTATTTATAGGATATATTGCAAATGAAAAAGGATATATTGAAAAAGTTTGGTGGTACAAAGAAGAATGCAAATGAGCTTCTTATAATAGAGCTTAATAATATTATGTCAACTAGTATAAGATGGTATGTTTGAGACAAAATAACTGTCATTTAAATAGATGACTATACAAAGGCAATTATTGAATACTTGAAACTTCATTGAATACTTGATTACTCTAAAAATTTTTTTTCTTTTTTTTTAAAGGAGGAAGTATTTCTATATATATTTCTTTGTAATATTTAATACTTGTTTTTGATTTTTTATTGAATAGTCTGGATGAGTTGTTAAAGGGTGGTTTATATCCTGGTCAATTGTGTGAGATATGTGGATTGTCAGCTTCTGGCAAGACCCAATTATGTTTTACGATAGCAACTAATGCCGTTGCTAAATTAAACATCGTTACATGGTATTTAGACACAAAAAGAGATTTCTCTAGATTACGATTTGAGGAGATTCTGAGAGCAAGGAACTTCACACAAACAGTAATAGAACTAAATAATAAATTAAAAACAATATCAATGTAATAATAAGTTAGATCATTATGGCCAAATGACTTTGAATAACAAATATATAACGTAAATATAATGTAAATATAAAAAAATTGTAGCATTAGAATTATAAGTATAGAATTAGTTTCTCTTGAAAAAATGTATATTATAAAGTGCAAACTTTTTTGATTATATGTTGTTTTCAGATTTTTTGGTTTTAATTGTCATTACATGAATATCAACTCTTATTATTTTTTGCTGAATATTGACTTTCATTTTTTCTCCCAATTCCAATTTAATCTTTTTTCAGATCATAGAAAATGCATTGCAACGTATAAAGGTATGTCACATACGTTCGGCTCGTCAAATGATACAAGCTTTACGACATCTTGTAAACCTCTGCAAAACGGAACAAGATTTTGGAAAAGAAGGACTTCTTATAATTATTGACTCTTTACCAGCAATCATCTTTAAAGTATGGGCATATCTTTATTAATGATTTATATATTTTTCCTCACTATATAAAGTATATAGTTTTTAAAGTATTTTATTTTATTTTTAGAACGATATCGATAGATGTAAGAATATTAATATAAATTTTATTAATAGAAGATAATCTTTCATTATGATTTATTTTCTAATTATTTGTTCTTTAATTTCAATTCAAGATTTAATTTTTAATGTATTTAATTTCAATTCAAGATTTAATTTTTAATGAATTTGATTTCTTAATTCGATCTCATAATTTTTGTTAATTTAATATAATCTCTCCTACAAGGTAACACGGGACATGTGCCATAATGATCTCGAAACGACTTACGAACTCGACGATTTGGCTCAGATGTCTCAGATCCTCACAAAAGAATGTCAGGCAATAGTGATTACAGTGAATTCGGTTACTCGATGGGATTCTACTAAACAAGATGATCTCAACATCTTAACACCGGCATTAGGAAAACATTGGGCAAGAATACCTGTTACGAGATTACTATTAATAAGAGAACATAATGAAACCCGGAAAATTACCGTTTGGAAGGATTCAAGACTCAAGGAAAACTCATCCTGCATTGTGAATATAGGCGATGTTGGAATCACGATGCAATAAAATTAGAATTTTAGTTTCATTAGAATAAAATTAGGAATGTAGAATATTAATTAATGGAATATTTTATAAGAAAAATATTCTTCTTTTCTCCTTTGTAGTTACGAAATTGTAAGTGAAAAACTGAAGTAAGATATTAATAATGATTAATATAATAATTTGATTATATTATATTATTCTGTTTGCATTTCGAATTTAGAAAATTATAAGCCAAGAATTGTAAGTAAGTTATAATGATATCATCAATAATGAAATTAATAATGATTTTCGTAATACATAATCTGATTTCATTATATCATTTTTCTTATATTTTCAATGCGGTGAAATTTTATAATTTTTATTTACTTACACATTCATCAAAGTAAATCGACTTTTGTCACTTTAAGATACATTGTATCTAAGGGCACCAGAATTTTTGACGAGGATTAAGGATTATATTTGAATGAAGTAATAGTTTTCTCACAAACACTTTGTATTTTCGCAAAATAGCGAGAATTGCCATTTTTGTTTGAAGAATACTTAATCGTTCATTTACAAAATATTATAACTTCAATGACCAGCAAGATAAATACACAAAAATTAGTACAACACAAACGAATAGATTATTTTTATATTATTCCATATTATCATTAGTCTAATTACCATAGACTAATTATAGAAAAAAGCATAAATGTATGATAAATAGGAAATCTAATGATAACACAAACTATTTATCGTGAAAAGGTATTTTATCGGAGACGATAACAATGTATCGGAGACGAATGTATTTTATTATTTATTTTTTACTTATTTATATACCAATGCAGTTTCTTATTCCCTCTCCAAAAGGTATGTAATGCATCGGATCTCTGTTTCATCAGCTTTCAACAGCTTCATCGCTGAATCTCTCTGGACCATATACTTCTGGTTTCGGATATATCTTCGGATCATGATGAATCGCATAGGTAAGTATAAGAATTTTTTTATTTTTTGGTATAGTTAGTTTAGTATTTTTGAAAGTGTAATTCGATGATGATTTTCTTATTATTACTGATGCTAAGGGGTATTTCCGTAGAATTTCTAAATAGGAAATAATATATAATAGCACACACGCACGCGCGCGCGCGCCACAAACATATACACACATACACAAACACAACATACATATATATTTCACATTAAAAATCAATCGATATACCGGAAAATAGTATCTAGATCGATACGCTTATAATTATGTTTTATTTTATTCTCAAATATATGCTATATATAGAAAATAGATAGCGTAAGTTTATGAACTATAAATATTTGAGAAATTTCATATTTTCGTATATTTATCTTTAAGAACTGCGTTTAGATA
The DNA here is from genome assembly GCA_020341155.1 of Eciton burchellii. Lineage (NCBI taxonomy): Eukaryota > Metazoa > Arthropoda > Insecta > Hymenoptera > Formicidae > Eciton > Eciton burchellii. The sequence continues at coordinate 2,478,289 of JAHMML010000015.1, forward strand.
GGATATTGCACTTATGTTCTCAAAAGTAAGTTCTTCGTATGAATTTTGTATTTCGCTTCTCAATTTATCTTGGATATTCTGATTCAATGCTAATTCGTATAATGCATTAGCTATTACTACAGAGGATGTCATGACTAGTGTACAAAATCCAAATATTTGCGCGCCGTAAAACTGGTCCGTCATATCTGCGAAAATATTCCGTATTTCAAATGCTTTCAATTGTACTCAATAAATTGGTAAAAATATAAGTTTGTGACATAATACATGTAATATTTTAAATCAAGATTATTAATTTATGTAGAAGTAAATTATGCGATATTGGAGCTTTTTATTTATATCCGATAGAATAATTCACATGATGATTTTTATTTGCACACGCTTATAATACGTAGAAAAATCTTAATTATTGCTGCAATGCCTTAAAAATGCTTGTATTCTACAAATTTATTATTTAAATTTATTAATTTTAATGTAGTTATCATTATTTACTATAATATAATTGGCGGGTAGAGCTGCAAAGCTTATACTAGCATATAACATAACAATATTAAGGTAGACAAGTATAAAAAGCGATTTACCAATCTTTTCACTCAATTTCTCAGAATTGTTCTTTAATTGCATGAGCATATCGACGAAATCGGATTTAACGATATTGTGTTTCCTTCTATACTTCATCAAGTCGACAATGAAATTCGTATAGAAATTTGTCATCTTATTGTTGCGAAACAAACGATAACCAATTAAATCGTACAGTTGCGGTAATATCATACCGAATATCTTTTTGATTAACTGATTTCCTTCTGTGCCTCGAAATAGATTGCTATAATTCAAAAACTCATTCATTTCATTCGTTTCTGTTGATAAAGTCATGTTCAACATTCATGTATAAATTGCCGATTATATCCGCAGTTAATCTGGTTGTTACATCATTGCAGTTTATGTAATCGTTCTTCAATAACAATGCATCCATATAATTTTTTAAACGTATGAAGGATTCTTGCATTGAATAAAATATTTTCTTAAGTTTGCTAGATGTGAATATCGTTGACAATCTTGATCTCAAGAGATTTGCCACTGATGCAAAAAGAAAATAAAATTTTGCAGTGGTTCCGCCTCTGCACGACATTAACAATATGATTTTTAATTATTTGCGTAGACATTTACGTTGAAATAAAAGATATATCTATTTTATTGATTTTTTATAAGGTGATGATTATCATTATATACATTTAGAAAGTAAGATATTGCTCGATTAGAAAATGTTGCAGAATTTTTTATAAATATATCCTTTATATGCTTCGGATCTTTTATTAACAGCATTGGCTGCCGCATGTTGAATATTCCTGAATTGCGTGTTTTTATAATTGTGATATATATGTTTCCAATAATATCCATCGTAATTTTTCTTGAATGTAAAACTTTTCATCGTGCCGAAAAATAGTTCAAGATCAGACCCAGGCACGTTGCGTTCTTTCCAAAAGTTATATGTCTTGGTCAAATATCGATAAGCCAGGAATAACAAGACGACAAATCCACGTGTTATTTTAAATAATACCATTTTTATGTGATTTCAATAACTAAATAAATGGAATTTGACCAAAAGAATTCTCTGAAAAGACAAATATAAAAATATATGCTAAATATATACATTAAATTTATATATATTACATGAATGAAAAACGTATATTGAGTTTTAAAAAAAATTCATGAATATTTTTAGTAAATTTTTAGATAATCATTACTTATGCGCACAGTGATCTATTCAGCCAGATATATTGATTTGTTCTAGTATTGTCCGCGATAATTTCATGATATTCTGTTCTTCCTAGAACTACTTTATAAAAGAATAAAGAAGATGAAACAATAGATTTTTGTTGCAATAAAAAAATGTGTGTCATACGATGTACAATAGTATTATAATTTTACATGAAATGACATAATGCAAAAATGAGAAATCATTTTTTATCGCTCTCTTATGCAGACATTTCTGAAAAGCGGATGCAAGTTTCTATATTAAGTTATTCTAAATTAATTTAAATATGAATCGAAGTAATCAATCACAAATTGGTTATACGATTATCAAAAGAGAAGTTAAATTTATTAAATAGAGTACATGACGATAGATTGATGGCAAATATGTGTCTTTTATGATGTTATAAACGTGATCGCTGTTCATATTTTATTGCCAATTTTTCATTTATATCGAATTTATCGAACTTTATTAGCTTTAATGGAGGATGTTAATACGAGTGTACATGCTTGCTGAATTATAAATTTTAGTTATAGTGTTCTCAATGAAAGAATACTTCTTACCTGTCCAATAGTTGCGTAACTCGCAGTATTGAATAAACAAATTAATATATCAATATCAAAAAATCATTCGTTCATCTTATCTTGCAATAGCAGCATATCTTTGTCTTAAAGTTGCTCTTTATAGCTTAATATTAGCGGTTTTGATGAAGACTTATAACTTGTATTGAGAAAATTGTGAATGATATAAATGATATAAATTTCAAATAATATAATTAATTATTTAATTTTTTTCACTTGTTTTATAATACTCGATAAATAAATAGATAAATAAGAATATGTTCTATATTCTTCTCTTTTTCTTCTCCTTTCTAAGGAGAAGAAAGCGAACTTCTAAAGCAAACTACTATTATTATTATTATTAAATCATTATTATTTTCTGTTTTTATACATATGACAAAATTGTTAACAAAACTGCAAATGCAAGCTGAATCTTATTAATAAACATAATACGTTTAATCTGTTTTACAAATGTAGTTACAAAAGAATTAATGAGGAATTATTTATAGAAAACACTGATAACATATAAAAATGAAAGAGAGAAAAAATAGATATTTACCACAATGATGTATTACATGTGTATTTTTTCTAAAAATACTATAAAATACTATAAAAATATAATTCTAAAATTTCTATAAAAATATCAAGCAATTTAATGCTACATTAATTAAGTGACATCTCGACGAGATATGATAAATAAATAACAAAATAAATAACAGAATAAATAACAGAAGCTATAAAATCTATTCGAATCTGTAAACAATTTGCGCTCTTTCTCTTTTCGATAATAATATCGAATGTATGCGACAGCAAAATAAACATTTAATTAAATTAGAATTTGTTCCGATTTATTTTCCATTTCATAACATTTCCTTGAATTTTATAATAAAATTAATGAGCTGCACATGACATGTTATTGTTATGCTATTCTGTTTGATAAACTTTAAATAATATGAGCGATAATATTAATCAGCTTTCGTATTGAAATTCATATATTCTTCAGTAGTATATTCTAAATATACTATATATATTTGTTATTGATCAATAACAAAAGTATAAAAAAAAGAAATTTCTTATATCGTACTGTTAAGACTATGATGCAAGAATATTTAGCGTTTATACTTTAATAAAACTAAATTTTTATTCAATTTTATTCGATAAATTCAGAAAGTAATTTTCTTTTTGAAAATAAATTTTATTTTCTTTCTGAAAATAAATTTTATTTTTTCTTTAACAATATAATACATTAGATATGACGTATAAATATATAAATATATAAATATATAAATATATAAATAAAGTTCTAGAACTTAAATTAATATTATGTTCTTGCTTATTATCTTGGTTATTCTTGATTAAAACATATTCTCATGTAATACTTTACTTAATTTGTAAAGATTATATAAAAATGTACAGTTATTATATAATACGGTATATAATACGGTGTTATTAATATGATTTACGTTGATATTTTTAATCATTTCTAAGAATTTTAAGAATTTCTTTCTCTGACATAGGACAGATAAAAGCAAATAACTCTCACGAATTTTTAATTAATAAGAGAAATGCGTTGGTAATTTTTTCGTTTTTTTCCATAATGAAGATAATTCAATGCAAGAATAATGCAAAATGTCGCAAAATGTCGCACATCGATCTAAATCCTAACATCACATCAGTCTGGATAATTTTGTATTTCTGCCGCATGAGGTCACTTCGATGTATCAACTTGAACTTAGTTCAATATTTTCCGTCTCTGATCTCTTCTCAATAGCATCCTCGGTTTTCATGCGCTTTATGTGCGCGTTGCAGCGCATTGGTGGCATGTCAAAATCCACATGGCTCCTTCTGAGTTTCTATATCAGTCTATTGGATAACGCAGCCGGCTCGATAGGCGATAGATCGCAAGTGTACAATCAATGTCTAACGCTATGTCGCAACAGCCGTTGCGAAGATGGTAATGACCGCGATGATAGTTACCGCGATTTTTTTGGGCAATTTAAGATAAGGTATCAGCGACGTATGCGGAATACTACGTAGGAATGTTGCCGTAATTCCCTTGATATCTTGCATTCCTTACATATTTCCTCATTATGTTCTTGAATGTTTTTGTCTAAAATGGAAGTTAGATCTTAAGAAATTTTTTCCTCTTATTTGAAATTACTGCTTGATAATAGATTATATGTATACCTTGTGTTCATATTATAGAAACAAATTTTAAGGAACGACCACCTTTGTCATTAATTTTGTTCAATTGGTCCTGCAAGGAGGACTGCAGTTACATCTGTATATGGAAGGCTGTTGACGCTTTTGTATTTCACGGATTGAAAGTACCACAATTTCATGGGAAAGTAAGCATGATATGCGAATCAGAAATCTTGCCCAATTAATGAAAATAATGTTTAATGATAATGTGATTATATGAAAACATAATTTTTTAATAAAATAATTATTAATGCAATTAAATTATAATAAATAATTAAAATTTTAAGATTATTTAATTAGAATTATATGTATATATATTTCTTTTTATAATGAATGTTTAAAATATTTTTTTATTTGTACATACACAGTGGCCGTTTATTCGCCTATTTGGATGTCAGGAACCTGCTTCGGTTTTATTCTCCATAGTGAATTTTTATGTACATTGGACAATGCAATCAAAATTTAAAAGAAGAGTAAATCATACAAATCCTATGTTTTATGCTTGGGCATATTTTAATATTGTTAGTATAATTACGTTATGCTCGATTGCTTTGCATCTTATTCTATCTAAAAAATATAATTTTTTTATAGATATGCTTAAATGGGTGGTTTTGGTCCGCCATATTTCATGCACGAGACAGGCCATTTACAGAAATCATGGATTATTCTTGCGCATTTAGTATGGTACTTACGCTTTTATATTGTATGCTTTTAAGGTAATATGCGATTAATAATAAATCTTTTAAATTTTTAATTAAAATTTTTTAATATATATATTTTATATTATTTCAAGTATTAAGAAATTTTACTTTTAATGTTTTTAAATCAATTTTAAATATTTAGAGAAATAAAATTTCAACACATAAATAACTGTTTAACTGTTTAACTGTTTAATATTTAAAATGTTACGTTAATTAATATTAAAAGTTGATAATTATTTTTAGAATAACGTGTAAGAAAAGTAAACCGTTCATTATAATAACTTGTGGATATGTTAGCATTCTTTGTGTACATTTATCACACTTGTGGTCAGGCAGAATAAATTATGGCTATAATATGACATTTAATATAGTAATAGGTAAGCTTTAGAGTACATCTTTTTTTAGTTTTTACAATATTTATATTAATATGAATAAAAATAAAAAATATAAAAACTTAGAATCATTATGACATGCTAGGTTTTACAACTTTTGTGATAATGATGCTATGGTGGTACGTTAATCGCAAGAAGTTGCCTTATGCCTACTTAATCGCTTGGTTCAATATAGCAACTGTTCTTGTAACTTTACTGGAATTGTTAGATTTTCCACCTATCTTCTGGATATTCGATGCTCATTCTTTATGGCATGCAAGCACAGTTCCCTTAACAGTATTATTATATAGGTAATTGCACATATAATAGTTATTATAATAGCTATTATAATTATATATATAAAATAATTACCATTTATATTATTTATTTATAATTTTCATTAAATAATATTCATTAATTCATTAAAAGATGCTCTGAATTCTGAATTATATACAAGATTGAGTATAGTTGTACTAAAAGATATAGAAATTTACGTTTATTATATAATTGTTTCTCACTATAATTGTATAAAATATAATAAAGTTGTATTCATAAGCATATGTAATTATAAGTATATGTAATTGCATATAAGTATATGTAATTATAAAAACTATATTTGTTCTGCAGGTTTATAATCTCGGACTGTTCTTATCTGGGAATATATTATAACAAATCACTTTTAGTTATCCATACGCAATAAATTTTTAACATAAATTCATATGTTATGGGATTCATGCGATCTTCTAAGATATTCCATTGGTGAGCTTAAAAATATCAATTTTAATATCAATCTCTTTATATCCAATATATCCAATATTTTTGTATTATATCTTTTTCCTCTAAAATAGAGAGGGATAGAAAATATATAAGAAATAGAAGGTATATAAGATAAATAATTTTGATTTAATATTAGAATATAACCAAATTTTATTTCATAATTAATATTAAAATGCATCGACATATACATTCATTTTGTTTACTGGATAAATATAGTTTATCGTATAACATCGCTAAAAAAGTCTTATATATAAAAAGAGTATCGTATAACAAAAATTTTTTTTAATATTTGTTATTAAATATATAAATGTTTCTTTTTTTTATAGGGCAGTGTAACAAACATTTCTTGAAAGATTGTAACATCATTAGCTCTCGCGACAAAATTGTAGAGCTGTTGATCTATTAAATATAAATACGATATTGTTCGTATAAAATCTTTTCCTTTCCTTGTTTTTGTATTCTATCTGATATATATATAATTTATTTTATATTTATATCAGATATATTTGTTTAGTTTGCTTTCACATTGTCACATATTGTAATGTATTAATAAAAATAATTTATAGTTGATCATGTACAGACATGATTAAATTTTTAAAAAAATATTTAAGTACTCAAACTTACATAGTTATATGGAAATATATTAGAAATACAATTTGACCGATTATCACAGAATATTAATTCTGTTCAATCTTTTTTCCAACTATCAAAGAGCAAATATTTTACATATTTCATATTAATTGTTTGCATTATATTTAAAGCTGGTTATTTTTCTTTGCGATTCCTCTTTCTTTTCGCGATAAAACATTTCATAGCTTTAATTAATTAATATAATTTATAAAAATTTCATGTTTTGGAATAATCTTTAAATAGAGATATTAAAATTAACATACTGAAAAGTAATTCTATTATATATTGGCAGTACATTTGCATTAATGGAAAATGCGTTTGACTCCTTTGATATTTTGCATATCACAAGTTGATTTATATGTTTTTAAGCCTTGAATATATGTTATCTTTTAAAAATAAAATTTGCATTTAAAATAATGCAAATAAGAAATTAGCTCTACTTCAATTAATTTGTAATAGCAGAAATGAAGATATTTTCATTTGAATTTGACTAATTCCTTTCATTTCATATTAAAGTTGTTTATAGATGTATGCAATGGCACGAGTAAAATATGAATATAAATTTATAACAGCTATCATCTGATTACAAAATTGTTTCATTGCATCATTATGCAAACATCATATGTACATATATCTTAATGTATATTGATTAAGTATTTTTCAAGTCACGCATGTCTATCTGTTTGCTTGAAACAAATCATAGTCATTTGTTATTATCCAAACATCATGTTTCTTCGAAATTATTATATTTGTAAAATAAATGTTTGGACAATGAGGATTTATGACATTTGATGCATATGACACAACGCCTTACATGAATGCCTTCAAAAAAGATTCGTCACATACGTATAAAATGTATTTAATATAACAATATCACAATCTCATCAATTTTCGCGTATTTAGCTGCACATGTGTACATAAAATATGCATTCCAAACTTAGTATAAAATTGGAAATGAGTTGTGCACTTCTCTCTTCTATCATAAGTACTTAAACTTAAGTAATTATGACAATTTTTAGCAAATACTTTGAATGTTTTGTTTGTGGATCTCAGTGTTTGAATAACGCCTCGCTTTCGGGATTGTCGTCCCTGTGTTTCTCGAGATTACCGGACAGAGTTGGATCTGGTCGCCGTCTTTTGAAAAAGCCCAGTTTTCTCAATATTAATGTAAGCAAAATAAACAATAGCATACCCGCTACAGCTGCCACTATATATATCCATATCGGAACGGGCTCGGCTTCTTGTTGATCCAACAGATCTGGGTAAGCGATTGTCTCAGCCTGCATGACAATGTAAATTATTTAGATTCTATCTCTTTTATACTTAATTCTCTTATATAAAATTTTCAATGTTGTACTGTGAACTTTTAATATTATTCACATTTTTCTACTTTTGTATTTAATCCGAATACATATTCATATGCATATTTAATATATACATTTAAATGTATTTAAAGTAACTGAAATTTTCCAAGTTTCAGCTGATACGATAACAGTTATAATATTTTAAATATCATGTAAAAACGATGTAATGCATGAGATGTGGACTTACAGTTGCATAATCGTCTTTCAAGTTTTCTTGCTGTATCACAACATTTGGAGGTATTACTATTTTTGCATTGGAGCCTATTTTAACCATATCCACTTTCGGATAATCCTCGACCAATGTAGAATTCCAAAGTCTGAAATGTTATTTCTTTAAATGTAATAGTTCCAGTTTTAAGATATAATAGAAAATATTTAATAAACATGGAAGATAATATTAAAAACAATATTAGAATTTATATATATTATGATTTAATGACAAAGATATAAAAATTTAAAAACAAAGAGTCAATACCTCGCTTTAACAGTTATGATAGCTTCCTGTTTTCTCTGCAAATTATATATATAGCATATAATGTCGAAACATTTTGCTGTTCCAGCTTTGCAATTCTGAAACATGAAAATCTCTTAATAAATAATTTTATTAAGAATTTTGCCTATAAAATTATCATTTTCATTTATATTATCAATATCAGAAGAGAATTATTTTTACCATTGCAACTATGCGATGCCGATGTCCATCTTTATCAATAATTGTTCGCGTATTTACAACTTTCTCCGTGTCTCGCGTTACTCTTATGTGATTAGTATGATTGTATAAAATTGATAATTGTGTTGGATATGCATGCAAAATGCCATCGGTATCATCAAAACTAATGCTATCTTGTAGCCTTAATGGATTGACTACATGTCCCGGTGGCAATATACATTCACCATCTCCCAGAGCTAAATTGTTTAATATGTATTAGAATACTATAAAATTTCATTCGTATTGCATTATAAAACATTAGCTAAATTTTTAATAAATACGTTTAATAAAGTGTTACGATATGAATAATTTTAATAATTTAATAATAAAATATAAAGATATATCAAATATATAATAAATATATAAAATATATACGAAAACGTAATGGAAATAAATTATATAATTTTTCTTTATATTCTATGATTTCTTTTAAAATATTTTCATTATCGTTACTTCTGTTAATACTTTCGTGATATTGTGTTTTTGTTACCCTGTATAATCGGCATCTCTTCCAGATATAATAGCCATTTGCCATGCGCTTTATCGTTCGCGACTTCATAAGGCCATGAAATGCGCACTTCAACAGTGCTAACTTTCCATGGGCCTTCATTGAACACTTCGTAAATATGTGATACCTTTGGTCCTACTTCATTCAAATATTTAATCGCAGATTCACCGACTACCGGACCACCATAAAACGCCCATTGAGTCTTCGCACTCCTATAGGTAAACACTTATTAACATTAGTATATAATATGATGTAAATATTATTTAATTTAACTTAAATAAATGGATTTAATTTACAGCAATTTATTTCTCTCTATCTCTCTCTCTCTTTCTTTCTCTTTGTATGTATGCATGTGTTCGTATATGCGGCATTTTATATCATATTCATAATAAAAAAACTCATAAAGTAAACATATACCATGTATATCACAATATATCATGTTAAGATATTGTAATTAGCATACATTTGAAAAAGAAAGAAGAATTGAGAAAGAAAATACTATACTATATACTATATTTGGTTATATGTTAAAATATATTACATAATAATTACCCTTTGATCGAGAGTTCAGCGCGTTTCAATACCGTAGCTTGCAGCACAGTAGCTCGCTTCTCTCGGATTTCCTTCGATGTGGAATTTGCGAAAATCGTGAAACTTAGTTCCGACTCGCTATCCTCGAGACCTTTGGGATCGAACCTCACTTGTATATCTACCGTTTTGTTTTTCTTGAATGGATTGCCAATAGAACATGATACTACAGTTGTATTATGCAAATTGCAGATTACGGAATCGTTACTCTTGCTAGCGATATAATTTAAGCTCTGCGAATGAACGATGAATAACTGAGCCTCGTATGCGGATTCGCCGATATTTTCTACGTTCACCTCGACTACTATCTCTTCTCTTTCGCCCAAAAGTAACTCGTAGAAGTCTGGCTTTATGGAAGAAGCTAATAAGATAATAAAAATATATATTTAGATTCTTTTGTAATTTCTATTTCTATCTAGCTTTAAATTTTTTCTTTTTTGTTTATATATTATATATTTTTCTTTATTTTATATACGCAATTAACATATAAATACACAAAGTTATAAGAAAGCATAATTTTGTCTAATTCTAGACAAAAGAAGAAAATCCTACCTGATAAATTTAATTTAGCTGCCACTTGTAAATCGCTTTCACAGATGTCATTGTTTCCACAATCTTTCTGAAATACGGCTTCGAATACGCGCGCGGCTTCTTGCTGATTAAGTATTGGGTAATTTTGTATATCCGGTAAAGGAGCACCCTCGGGAGGCATGACTGGTTCCTCTTGTATCAGCGAATAATTGAGACGAAATTTAATAGGAGATTGAATGTCGCGCGTGTTTTCCTGTTGTACAGATTTTCTCAAATTATTAGTTTGTATGCAATACATACAATGAATGAAAATTTACCTTCAAATAAACAATTTCTTTTTGACAATGTTTCAAGCTCGTTGTATCAAGGGTGACTGTTCGATTAATATAATGGGGACGCGAGCCACCACCAGTTTCAAACCAGATCCTCGAGAATTTCTTAGCTCCAGTATAAGTCTCAGCTTCAATATAATAATTTAATCTGAGATTCTGCATAGATTCTTCCTTCACTAGCGACTTTGTTACACAGCAAGCCTCGAATGAAAAACTATGAAGTTTGATAAAATTTAATTTTTACATTATTAATGATAATTGCAGATTTTATCTAATTTGCACCTTTTTTCCATATTGATTTCTATATAGATTTGATTTCTTCAAACCTCATTTGTTATGCACATTTGTTAAATAGAAATGTATTTGTAAGTATGAATGTGATTACTTACCATGTATGATTTGAATTGGGATCAGCCGAACATCCAATTTTATTAGGATCAATTGGTTCTATCGAATCCTGATATGTGCCATCCTTCTTCATATAACGTATGTAAGTCGAAATATCGATGATTTTCTTAGAACGGAGAAGTACTACTGCATCATTCTCATATGCTCCAACCAAGAGATCCGAATAACCGTTATAATCCATATCGATACCTCCACTTAATGAGTAACCAAATGTTTTCAATGGTGTAGGCACATCTTCCGCATGGATTATCTATTGAAATACAATACAAACGACGATTTAAAATAACGAAATAGAATTGTTTAGATAAAGTCAATTGGATCATTAAATCAACGAAATTTATATCTAATTGAGAGATTAAAAAGCAATATATAGAATTTTAAGAATATTTATTACTTGTGATGGTATCTTAATTATACCATTCTTGGAACCAAGATAGATATAGATCGTTCCTTTTCCTTCGTATGGCGCACCGACCGCAATATCCTCGTATCCATCTTTGTTTAAATCACCCAAATTTGTCAACGCAAATCCAAATCTATTGTTAATTCATCGGATTGTTTAATGTCAATTTAACGATACGATATGAAAATATAATAAATTTGATGAAACCTCGATTCCTCACGACCGACGAGTTTGACGGGAGAACATTTCTCACTCTCTTTGTTTCTGATAGTTCTACATATATCTAATGCAGTATAAATGTAGACGGCTCCGCCTTCCGCTTTATTGAAGTAAAACGGCGCTGCGACAATCAGATCAGTAATTCTAAAATATAAAAAATATTAGAATTACAAACAAAAATCTATGTATTAGAAAAAATACATAATTATCTTATGTTGATGTAAAAATAAAGATATAAATGAAACTTTGCATAAATGTACATAAAATTACATTAAATTATTCCAGAACAATCAACAGCAGAAAATATAAAAAAATTTTGTTTTATGTATTAAATGCGACATTTGTCGCAGTCGTTTTACTTGTCTCCATTTACATCTGCCGATGTAATTTCATATCCGTAACTCGAGGCGAATTGTTCGCCATCCAGAATAAGAGCGACGTCCATGTCTGGTTTGTAATCGTTTCTAGTGAATAGGATTACCTGACCCGTTCCATTAGAACGAGGTGCGCCGGATGCATAAGACAAATCTTTGCCGAAGAAATTTCCAACAGCAACAGACATGCCTGCGATATAAAATACCGATAAAGGCAAATATTCACGTTGCGTAATACATCATTAAGAATTTGCATGTGTTGCACGTGTGTACGTGAAATAAATTGATTCTTAATTGGATATTTAAATGCTAAGATATGAAAAATTAAATAATTAAATTACCTAAGTAATTAAATTGTTTAAGAAACATTGCATTTTACATTTAATCCATTATAATATTGTTTACTCAATGTTAAAATATTCAAGACAAATTTAATAAAGATATATATTATACATACCAAGATAGCTATATTTATTTACAGGCGAGAAATCTTGCATTGGCGCGTTATAAACTGTGTTATCTCGAGTTAGGAATTCGTCGGACACAGTGAACAGATAAAGGGTTCCTCTCCAAGTGTGCGGTCCCGGAGTACCGATGACTACGCGATCCTCTGCGGTTAACAAACCACTGGTCCCAGCTTGACAGTAACCGAATTGCTCATGTGCTCTGAAAATAAAAAAATTTTTATGTATAAGTTTCAACAAGTATCATTGCTATATAATTAAGATGTTCAAAAATTGAAAGTTAATTTCATTTATATTACTTGTTTGTAGGCTTCCCGGAACATGGTTTCTTCAAATCGTCGTACTTCAAATCTTGAGTCAATATATAACATTGACCCTGACCCCATTGAGAATCGGCTGTCTTAACGATATGCCGATGCGCACATACCTGAAGCGAAATATTATGAATTGAGAATTACAAATAATGTATATTGATGTTTTTTGTTTGATTCTAGACTCACCAAAACTTTACCACCAGCTCCTTGGCTATGTACTGTAACTCCTAACCATTGATTATCCTTTATTTCGTCATTACTCGGCGGTATTAGATCATCCGATTCCAAATCTGTAACAGATATTATAGTTTTGATACTTCTGAAATTTTAAAAATGGATTGTATATCCAAGTATCAGAATGTCAAGAAATTAGCTATTCTCAAAAATATTATTTGTTTTTAACAGTTAATATTTTGGGATTTGGAAATTATATATTGTAATTATGCCAATATAATTTATATAACATATGTTATTTATAGTAAAAATCGAATAATTTTCAAACTAAATAAAATGGAATAAAATAAAATGAAAATATTTGGTAACCTGTGATATAATAATAATAACAATACAATAAAATAAAACAAGATAAAAATAATATCAGAATAATATAAAAATGTTCATGAAAAATATTTTAATAAAAAATATTTATTATAATAACTGGTATAATAACAGCAATATTTAATTAAAAAATTACAGGAAAATTAATTATTTGCAATCAAATTAATAGTTAAAGAATAAAAAAATTCAGTAAAATATAATGACAATTTTTTATCATCAATTTTATCTTATCAAAATCTATTTAATTATACTTAAACGTAAGTTTAAGTATAATTAACGTCGGTAAATAGAAGCATATTATACTTGTTCATTGGATTAATTATATTATGCATATTCGTATTATACAAGATTCATGCAATAAAAGATAAATGTGAATCAATATTATAAGCGATAACTGCATCATCATAAGATGATGATTGAAGAATAAAGCAATAATAAAGCACAATGTTAGAACAAAAGCAATAATATCAGTCCATGTTCATGTGTTAAGAAAATGCTGCAAATAATAATGTATAGCAATTGTTAATCAAAATTGTCACAAAATATTTCATTCCTATCTCGCATTATTTCACATAAGAACAAGCTTTTATGGGAAGATATATTTCATATCGCATGCTTTAACTTATGGTATTTCGTATTCGTGAATATATGCAATTTGGATCGCAAACTGCTGATGAAAACTCTCAAACTTTTCATTCAATTCATTCTGCAAGAACTCTGCTAAGGCTTGTACACTTACTTGAATCATATAATTCGTATTCATATGATCTGTTTAACAGACCATCGCCCACTGGTTTACCGAAACATGATTTAACAAAAAAACATCTTATTATATGTAATATTAGATTGCACAAAATTGAGTAGGAATGAATATAAAATGATTGCTAAATAAATAATTGCAATGACCTAAGATATATCGCATTTTGTTCTTATAAATATCTCGATCCATTGATTATAAGGCATAAATATATAAATAACAGCTCAATGCTTCAATGTTAAAATACCAAACAGAATTTAATAGAGAGCGCGCGCTACAATAATATACAATAATATTATATATTAGATTTTGTTCACGAAAAAATTATAAATACATTTCCAGCGTTATAACGATAATACGATAAAGGAACTAAGGAATAATATATAAAACGTACTCAGTCGTCCATCCGTAATAACTTGAGTGCAATCGTGCGTAAATGTCGTCAATGGACATTGCCATAATGCTCCCGATCGGTTTGTCCCTGGTTGTCGATTTTGATCTAAAGGTGCACCTACTAATATCCTGCAAAAATTTCTTTTCATTATGATTCATTATGATTCATTCATGAAATATCAAGAAAATCAAAAGTCTGCTTTCGAAACAAGCAATAGATAATAAATATAAAATTAATAAATTAATAGAGTGTCATAAGAAACGTTATATTAATTTTCTTTCTTTTTAGTAATAATTTCAGATTAACATAATTTTAACTCTGAGATAAATCAGTGTAGTTCCACTTTGAAAGAATTAATGAAGAGATAAATGCTTAACGAAGAAATGATTGCAATATCATTTATTTCATTTTCTATAAATAACAAATTACTATTATTGTTAAGAAATATAGTGTTCCTTGTAATTTAATCATAATTTTGCAAACTTTGTTAATATTAACATAAAAAGTTCTTGCAAGGAGATATATAATATAAATGTTGAAGTATATCGTTTGCATAGTATTCGATTCTTTATTACTAATAATTAAATTCTGAATTAATAAATAATGAATAAATAATTAAACAGTTAAATGAATTTATTACCTATCATAACTGTGTTTATGTTTATACCATGGGATTCAGAAAAATTAATAATCAGTAAATCAGTAAAGAAAATCAATAAGAAAATGAGTGAAAACCTGTTGAATATAATTACGGTACCAGTATATTACATACCAACTTATCGACTTTGACAATGAACTTTCAATCTCTATGTGTTCAGCCACCGAATAACCAAAATAAGAGCCCTCCAGGCCTCTTTTGATAACAGGTATTCGTGGTTCGAGATTAAAAGCATGCGTGACGCACGCACATAGAGCTATCAACAATACCGCATTCATTTCCATCACTGTTTTAACTGTCACCAGCGATACGTATGTCATATATATTTATATATGATATACATACATATACATATATATATATATATATATATATATATATATATATATATATATATATATTCAAATTGGCCTTCTAAATTGGTTCTTTGTACACAACCGTGTCGCTCACTTCACTTCTTTGTCATCACTGTCGGTTATCACTGGTGCCCTTTACGTACACCCTTCCTACATTTTTAAAAACGCATAATTCGCCCACGCATACTTTCACGAGGTTTGGTGCAGTCACGTTACAGTGTTGGCCATGCACTATTACGTAACCAAAATGTTTTTACTATTAGGGACATTCTATGATGCGATGTAGGTTAAACAGTTAAGCGAATAGATTGATCGGGATTAAAGTGAGTCCTGATTGTGATTGGTTTGTTCGCGATCAATTTGATGGGATACCATCGGATTCACATTATGTCTGTTGCATAATATATGACAATGTTTCATAGAAGATGATTCGTTTGATAAAGATTCTAAGAAGCAAAGATATCATTTGCTATTATATTTTGACAGAATAAGATCTGTTATTGCACTGAACATCGAATGCTGAACGAAAGAATCAATGCAAATGCAACATAAGGCCGGAGATCTAGTGATTTCTCTAAGTATGCTGATTCGCAGCGCTTTCATGTCAACTTTGATCAAAATAGAACTACATTATACATATTCTTTTGATCGGTAAAATTCGTTGTTCAATCCATGATATATTCTACACACATGATTTATGTATCAGACTGTTTATAATACGTGTTTCAGATACAGACTTAATGATTCTACTCATTCTACTTTCTAATTATATATTCTATTGATTCTATTAACTATTCTATTCTATTAACACAATAAATATTATTATCTGTTATATTATTTATATACACATGTGTACATATGAAATATTATTTTTATTATAAAAGATAAAATTAACAATTATATATTTTATGTAACGTTTTGCAAATTGTTTATTTTTTTTATCATTATATAATTTAGCTTATATATATATGAAATTAAGCTTATAAGTAACATAAGAAATTAAAGTATTATATGTATAATATTAAAGTGGGGTGATGAATGTTGACTTTCATTTTAAGGTATACGTATACATATAATATCTAATTATAAAGGCGTTGCGTGACTTGCGTGATCAGTTTTTAGTCAGTATGATGGATATTCATATTTTTGATATTCCTGAACAATATACATCGATTATGATTTATTGGGATCGCTCAATAACTTATTAAAAAAGTTCGACTGTTCCACAGTTAAAGAGCGAATAAAATTCTAATGTTATTAGAATAACATAACATTTTACTTGTACATTCATATTGTAAAATGCGTATATTCACATAAATATATAAAATTTCGGTATATATATAATGGTGCATGATAATATACTAAAACAGGATTTGAAATCTAAAAAATTATTTTTGCGTAAAAGCGTGTATTCTAAAGCAATCCATTAAAAAAATTTTGTTACTATGTATTTCAAAATAATTTCGCTTAAAATTGTTTATAATTGCTTCGAATTATTATCCATACATATATTTATTTTACATGTCATTTTATTACTATTATTAATAATTATTTCTTCTAAATATAATTTGTCTAAGAAACATCTTAGACAAACTGTTTCTAATATCTGAGAAATATATATGGTTGAAAGACACAGAATGTGTGATAAAGTAATAAAACTTTCCATATATCCCCGAACGTTCCTTGTTAACTTTCTTTGTGAAGTTTGTTTAATATAAGAAATGTCAACAATATTTCTTGCACTGAGATGTTCATTCGTTATTCGAATAAATCATAATAGCAAATACAAATCATTACAGAATCAGTACAGAATTATTGGCAATTGTTCGTTACACTTATTAAATCATTAATCGTTTCACTTCAGGCATAAAAACAGAAATGGAAATTAACATACGATATATATATGTTGCATTAATATTGATTTATGTATATATATATATATAAATTTTATAATTTTATAAAATTAACACACATATATGTACACACATATATGTCTGTTAATTTTTATTTCCGTTATATATATAAATTATAAATATAAAATATAAATTATATATGACAATATTAGTAGTGGTAATAATAAGAAATGAAGTTAAATAAAGTTGATCAAAATAAACAAAAGTTTCTTCAAATAGCGAGCACAGCTTTAATCTCCAGGGAGTTCTTCACGTTCGGCTCCGCTTTCTTCCTCCACAAGGGATGAGAAGACGCGCGCATACCCGGAACTGATATTCGCGCACGTGCTTTTTCGCTGGCAGATTGATCCCTGAGTGCACGATGCTGTTCGTGTCTTCCGCACACACAGTACACCGACCTCGAGTCATCATGAACGTGTGTGCCTTCGTGTGGGTCGCAATTCACCTGTTGTAATACCTGCTGCATCCCTCTCAGGGACTTATATCTCCTCCCCCTCTTCCACAATACTAATTACGGTAATATATATGTATATATATATATATATATATATATATATATATATATATTTCTCTCTGTTTCTCTTTGGATGTTGTACATTCAAAAAAAAAAATTGACAATTAAGAATTAATATTTTATTTGATTTTCGTGTATATTTATACTTGACAACAACGAGCGAAATTTAAATTAATTCGATCAATAGGATTTATAGATATAGAATTGATAGATTGAATCGATATTGGTCCTATGAGCTTTGTATTAAAATATTGTTGTATCATCGATCACAGTATCGAAAATAAAATATTTGAACAAGTTGAAGATATAAAGAAAGGAATTGACAATGAAATCTATGTATCAGTTCAATTTCAAATATGAAATATGCGATATAATTATGTATTTTTTTTTAGAAATAAAGATAAAAGCTAATGTTTACTTATAAAATTAAATTAATTACTTCGTCATGCTGTATATTGCTTCATAAATATTAATAGCAATTTATAATCGCAATATTTAAATTCAATATAGAGTTTTATAAATTGAAAATGGATAATCAATTAAAAATACGTTGATTTATTTACATATTTAATTAAAACAAAAAATTTCTTTACTTAATAGAATTTCAAGCTTAATTATAAGCATATAATTGCAAAAATAAAGAAAATTAATAAAGATGTTTCTCGTAAATGCTTTTACAGATGAATTAGTAGATATTACGGTATTAAAAGTTTAGTAAAATTTATAAAATAATATCTACTGAGTCGCGGGCGAAGAAATGGCTAATGTAAACAGAGCAGCTCAAATCCTTGCAATAATCTTAAACGCAATATCAATTTGTGTTGTTGTAATACAAAGCAACTCCTCGATAAGACTGAAGCTAATTAACTAAAACCGCTAAAAGACAATTATAACCATATTCCGTAATGGAGTCGTACGGGACGGCATGTCCTTAAGGATCTTATTAGCTAACAGCTACGAAAAGACGGAGTAGATTGCAAACAGGGTCGGATTTCAATATCACTAGGCCCTACTATTCGATATTTCGAATGAAACGACATTATTTATATAAATATTTATATCTACTAAATTATTTATCATTAAAGGTACTAATGATTCATGATTTCATTTATAGATTTCAAGCAATATTTCTTTCTTTGTCTTCTTTATAAAAAATATAAATTAATAAGAAAGTTAATTAAAGTGAGAAGTAAATATGTATAAAGATTGCGTATTATTATATTTAAGCGTTATATTCGATTCTTAGGCCATGATTTTTAGTGTTTTTGCGTAAAATGTGAATCTTATTCGTGTAAATTATAATTAAGAAAATTTCTTGGATTGATATTCTTCATTAACTTCTCCTTCGAAATTTCATTTTCTTCTTGTTTAAATCTTTTATTATTTTAGAAATTTATAGATTTGATAAGACCATCTTAACGAATAATCCAATCCTGATACAAATACGAGAAAGAGGGAGATAGAAATGTGGGGGAAATCGCCTACAGTAATCTAAATAGATCGGGTAAAGGAGATGGAACCAAGAAAGAAGAAGACACGAGCGAGTGGGGAGGAAAACAAGACTGAAAAGTCACGGAGAGGGGTAGGAGATCGTATTGAATCCATCTGATTATTCTGTACACGGCACTGTGTCGCGGGACACATGATTTCACGTTTTTGCGAAATGTGCAAGGTGCTACCATCGGTGACCTTTAATTTAGTTCTCCCGCCAGTGCATCCTTGAAACGCTGTTGCAATTCGCAATTTCCGCAGAGGGCATTCTGGAAAATTTGCCATTTTAAATAAGTGATTGTCAAGGATTTCGACAATCGAAGATATCGCTGTGTTCTACTGAAACAGGTAATTCCGAGTAAAATATGCACGATATATGCGAATATAATTAAATAAATAAAGATAATAAAAATAGATTAGATAATAATAAAGATAATAAAGAACATATGAATTTTATAATCGCGACAAAATCATTATCGTAGTATTCATATGTGAAATCGAGTCTTTCCCCAATCGATTTTTCGAATAAAATTTTATACTATTTCGTTAGCCAACTACTTTTACTAGACACGCAAATTCGCTGAATAAGAGAAAACATTATTTATATTCCGATACGGGAATAAAAATCAGCTTTTTTATTAAGCAAGTTAACTAATTAATTTAATATAATTACATTCATAGTTATTAAGATTAATAAAACTTTAATCTAATCGGCTAACAATCTGTTTTAGATCAAATTAACAAAACATTTCAGGATATAAATATTTTTAATATCGAAAATTATCTCTTTTATTATCGACCAGTGTTTCCGTTATTTGTACTGCATAAATCTATTAAACAACGTTTGTGGCGGTTATATCAAAGCAATATCATGATAAGTTTTTTCATACTTCTCGGTTTCATGCCTAACAATATAGAATATATCCCGTGAGATTCATTCTTGACTGACACATAATTGTCAAATTGAAACCAATATATTTAAGAGCGTTAAATAAGATACAAGATTCAATCGAGAGCATCAATGTTTATTTCAGGATATTTTTCTAATGACTCTTCTAATGGCTCTTCCGAAAGTACGTCGTATAAATAGAAGTGCAGATGTGCCATGGAAGCTATTTCATATAGCGAAATATCCCGGTTCGATTTATATGACGCAATTTGTTCGAAATGTCAAAAAAATACCAGATGCCATCGAAAATTGTGTACATTTGACAAGATATACAATCAAGTTGTAATTATACTTTCACGCTATTCCGAGATTGAAATTGAGATTGAATATCTACGATATTCCTATGTCATCGCGAATTTCGAGAATCAATTGTTTGAGAGAGATCGAAAATATTCCATGAGTTTCCTTTTTTTTGCAAAAACGAAAAACAGATTTATCAAATTATTATCAATTAATTGATCAAGTCCGACAGATTGGCTTGTTGCAGGAATTATATAATTAGATGTTATAAAAATAAAAAAGTTTTATTCATTACTCAAGTTTTGCTCATTCTTTTGTTTTAATAATTTCTCTTTTCAGCGTGAAGAAATAAGAAAGCAACAAGGACATAATTTTTTTTTAACAGATATTAACTGATTTGAAAAAATTACACATATAAATTATTAGTCGATAAATGTTGATCGATTCGATGATTGTAGTTAGTCATGCAATCATATGGATATAATTTTTCATTTCGAAAATTTATCATAAAATATAACGAGCGTGATCATCGACATTATTAATTCAACAAATTTTTGCTCGATGTTACATAAATTGCAATGCCGTTTCGAAAAAGTTCCTACACATTGATGTATCGATATGATTCATACGATTATTTATATATATATTTTTTATCAAAATATATTACAACAAGATGTGGGTGAATCTATATAATTTTATTTATTTTTTGATGATCCTCTTATTTTAATGACCTAATGTAAAAGATATTTGAGCATAATTGACAATCTAGAAATTAAAATGAACAGAGACTAAGAAATGCGTGTGAGGGATCTAATCGAGCGGATCCTTTGATGCGATATCACTTTTAATGATAGTACAGATAGCGTATGTTCGTCCTTCGTTATTCTAAATTATCTTATCACGTTGTGGCTTTCATCGATCAAAGCAATTAAAATGTCCAAATCTTTAAACTTAGATTCCTAATCTAGAGAATAAAAATTGTTGCAAGTCTTATTATACGTCTTATTACACATACGGAATAATTACAAACAATCATAAAATGGCTTGTAATCACGATAAGATTAATAGAATCGTACCAGAAAAATTCTAGAAATTTTAAAGATCCTCGCGGTGGAAATGCGTTTTCAAGCCGTAAATAGTCGAAGCTGGGATTTATCAATGTTGTTGAAGCGTCTTAAAAAGCGTCTAAATAAATCAGCGGCGCATAGTCATCGGTGAAGCGATATACGTGAGCAAAATAATAAATCGTCTAATAATAACCGTGCTCTTATCCATATGGGAAGTTGATTTTAATTCAGGGGGCCGCGAACGCTACGCACGGGCCCCGTCCTTTTAGTGAACGAGGTCAGTGATCATGATGATCGAGGCACGCGACGAGCATCGCGAAGCATCGTCGAAAATCAAGAAGACAGAACGTGTGCATACTATAGGCGTATTAAAAGTGCTTTAACATTCACTAGATGCAGATTTTATGGAGGTATCTTTGGAAAGAATGCATCATGTCTACAAAAATCCAACGAAATACTGTCACACACAAGAGCGTCGTCTGCATATCTGAGAGAAATTATTATTTTGAAAAGGCAGGTATACACGAAGATTCAAAGTGCATCATGCTATGGGGATCTCAAACATGCTACTAATAAATGCTATGCAGACGAAGCTCTTGCGCGACAGAGTGTATTAGTGAAAAATCATATGTCTTCAGTAACCGACAGGATCCATCTGAAGAAGCATGTATGGGCTAATCCTGGAGAACCTGGCCGAATACATAAGGCAGGTTTACGGCGAGGACAGATGGGAAGAAATCCGTAGGCAGGCCTCTGTGGATCAACCAAGCTTCAGCGTCCACCAGGTTTATCCCGAGAACTTGATACCGAGATTAGCGAAGAAAGCGATTCAGGTATCTTCAGGATAGCTTTACGTTTCGTCATATTTCTAATAGCTCCAATACTTCTAATAGTATTCAGTCGAGATGCGCAATCTCCATATCAATATCGTGTTTTGATATATGATGCGAAACGGAAAAATCGAATACGTTCGAAGAACGCGAAATGTATCTCGGAAAATATTCAGTTCTTCACGATGAAATTCGTGTTAGAGGTAACTGTTAAAACGAAAAACTGTCAATATGTGTTCTTCTATTCACACTTCAGGTACTCGGTGTGACCGAGAAGGAATTCTTCGATCAGATGGGTGTGCACTTTGTAGGATTCGTTGGTCAATACGGCTACGACCGCGTGCTCTCAGTTCTTGGACGGCACGTAAGGGACTTCCTCAATGGTCTCGACAATCTCCATGAGTACCTCAAATTCTCCTATCCGAGAATGCGGGCGCCTTCGTTCATTTGCGAAAATGAGACGCGACAAGGTGAGCACAAGACTGTCTGGAAGTGGCTTGGCTAAACGTTGTTAGAATGTTAGTTGTTAAATTCGAGAATATTGTCAGTTGCGAGGATTCGTTTTGGATTCTATGTTATTGTTACGTCCGAAATGACATAAGACGTAAAATAAAACATGATTAAGCAAAATTGATAAAATTGAGTATTTAATACTTATTTGCTTTGGAAATTCTGATGGAAATTCTGAAGACTGGCGAATATGTAGGTTTGACCCTTCACTATCGGAGCAAACGACGAGGTTTCGTCTATTATACGATGGGTCAAATAAGAGAGGTGGCCCGGCATTTCTATCAGAAGGAACTACAGATCGAATTGGTGCGCGAAGAAGTGCTATTCGACACTGTGCACGTTACTTTTCAACTCACCTTCGATAATCGCGCTTTCACGCTCGCTTCGCTTGCAATGACCCGCGAGGAGAAACATCTGCCGATTGGGGCGTGTGTGCTCTTCGAGATATTTCCTTTTTGTATTGTTTTCAGGTGCGTATTAATAATTATGCTGCATACCCAATGATATTGTTATGTCGTTATGTATTGTAATATCCTGATAAAAAAGAATACGATAGTGATAAAATTGTCCCGTTTCGAGACAATAAATTGCCTGAAATAGGTATTAAATTAATTTAAGATTATGTAAAATAAATAATAAAAAAGCTGTTAATTAGTTCAATGATCGCGATTAATTTAGCAATCGTATATTGATCCGACTTATTGTTGTGCCGATAAACAATTTGTTCGATAAATATGATATTTGTTTGAACAAAAATGATCTTATGAATTTTATCAATTCGTTTCCGTCTTTTCTTTCAATAGATTTTTCTAAGTGTTCGATTGAAAGTCGAAGTTTTGAATTTCAGCTCAGACATGATAGTTAGGAGCATTGGTAATTCATTGATGGTAATATTGCCAGATCTAGTTGGCAAAAAGATCACCTATTTCTTTGATCTTGTTCGCCCACTTATTGCATTCAAATTTCAATCGGTGAGTTCGACAAATGCGCTTGAATTAAAAAAATTCAAATGTCTAATAATCCGTAATAATGTATAATAATTTTTTCATCTTTTATCTTTTATTTTATTTTATGAATCTTATATGACATTTTATTTTTATAATATTTTGTTATTTCTTATTAAATCTATAATTATATTTAGATATTGAATCGAACGAACAACATTTTTGAACTAGTCACTGTTGAACCAGTGCTCACGGAACGATTGAATGATCGGCATAGAAACGAGATTCTCTTGAGTGATGAGCTCGAAATTGTGGAAGACAAAACTTTACGCTTGAAAGGTACATCTATACTATCAACTCAATATTAGAGGTTTACTTGTTAATTGACTGTTAAAAGCTGAGCTATTACTGTAAATATCAGTTTTGTTAATTGAAATTAAAATCATTTTGTCTTGATATAAAGTGAAGAAAATAAAATAGATTATTTATGTCAGAAGAGAAAATTCTATGTACAATTCTATGTATTATTTATTTTTCAGGTCAAATGATATATATGGACAATTGGAAAATGATGATGTATCTTGGCACGCCTGTTATGCCCGATCTGAATGCTTTAATAGCGACGGGTCTCTATATTAATGATCTTTCAATGCACGATTTTAGCCGGTAGGAATTTCTTCAGTGATTTTTAGATTAATTTAAATGGATTTGCCATTAATAATCGTATCTTCACTTTGCCACGAGCTTATAATATCGTTGAAAGCTAAACTCGGCAATTCCGTTATAGTTTCAATATTAAATCAAGTCAAGAAATAAAACGCATCTAATACTTGATAATGATTTCATAGAGATCTCATGCTCGCTGGGACTCAGCAATCCGTAGAATTGAAACTGGCATTGGATCAAGAACAGCTCAAAAGTAAAAAATTGGAAGAATCCATGAGGAAGTTAGACGAAGAGATGAAGCGTACGGATGAATTATTGTATCAGATGATTCCTAAGCAAGTTGCGGACCGTTTGAGGAACGGTGAAAGTCCGATTGATACTTGCGAAGTACGGTTGAGAAAAGCAGAGCGAGAAAATTGAAGCTTTAAGCCTTTTTATTTGTTTATCGTTTTAATTGTTTCTCTGAAGCAGGAATTTTCCATAAAAATATTCTACAGAAATCATTATATGTAGTATCATCGGTATCTTAAATTGACAATTTTCTTCTTCTCAGACGAATGGTTACAAGTGATTAAAATATTTCGATACAGTTAGTTCGATATATTAGTAAAAGGGAAAAAGGATCAAATGCGTTCAAATCGTTTTATTCAATAATTTTTATATCTAATTATAAATCACAAACAAAATAATTCTGTAAAATTATGTATTACATGAATAAGGATATTCTTAGGTCATCAAATTAAGTTATCAGTTTATTAAACCTTATAAAACAGATTTTATATTAAAATGTTTTTATCTCGTTTTGTCTGGTAGATGTTTGATAGTGTATCAATCTTATTCTCGGATGTGGTGACCTTCACTGAGATCTGCAGTAGAATCTCGCCGATGGAGGTTGTGTCTATGCTGAATGCTATGTATTCACTGTTCGATACCTTGACCGAAAGAAATAGAGTATATAAGGTATACATTTCTCAAGTGTTAGGAAAGAAAATCGATTCTAATCTGTCGAGAAATTTGTTTTAATTTTCTTATGTGTATTGATTCTTGAATTCCTATTTTGTTCACGTTTCAAGGTTGAAACTATTGGCGATGCTTACATGGTAGTTTCTGGTGCGCCAGTAAAAGAGAGCGACCATGCTGATCGTGTATGCGATATGGCGCTCGATATGGTCGAAGCCATAACCGATCTTAAAGATCGCTCGACAGGTATGAAAAAATAAACGATGATTAATACCTTTCTTTTTCTTTTTCACATTTTTATCGCATTCTCAGTTTTCTAATCCTTCTCCGATAGTTTTCTAATAATTTCATAATTTCGCCTTTTCTTTTTGAGATATCTTCAATTTTTAGATTTAGTCTATAGCTTCTGTCCTGTACTTTGATATGTGGAATGATTTGACTATATATTTTTAAATGATTAAATATTAGACTAAAGGAAACATTAATTCCCACAGGCAATCATCTACAGATACGCGTTGGCATTCACAGCGGCGCGGTCGTAGCTGGCATCGTTGGTTTGAAGATGCCGCGATACTGTCTGTTCGGCGATTCTGTTAACACGGCAGCTCGTATGGAAGCGACAAGCCAGGCCATGCAAATACATATATCTCAATCCACTCAGGAATTATTATCGCCTTCGTACAAGGTCAAAGAGCGCGGAGAGATCGAGGTCAAAGGAAAAGGTAAAACTATCTGGAACTCTAATGGTTGAATGCTTTAAGATTGTTTTTTAAACGTTGAATAATTGGAACTTCATCATCGCATTGATCACAGGTACGATGAAGACCTATTGGCTGGAAAAACGAGAGCGTCGTTCCATCGGCACTAAAGGAATCACTATACAGGAATCTCAATGGCACAGGAATTTAGAAAAAAGAGTCTCTACAGTAGGCGTGACAGGTTTAATAAGCCCAAGTATATTTGACAAATCGATCTTGGGAGATCCGCAATCGAGACGAGGCTCATCGAAGATATCATCCCCGACCCCTGCAGGATCTTCGGGATTCTTCTCTGAGGAAAGAAGAATATATTCCCCTATTACTTTTCAAGATGTTGCACGACGATCAGTCGCAAATTCACCGACCAAAAATGTGGAAGTGCGAGGTAGAATCTTCTTTTTTTATATTCGTACATTGCGATTTCTATTTTAATTATTTAATAAATGAAAGAAAGAAACAATTGTATGGCAAGTAAATAATTTTCCGTAAAAAAAGAAAAAACATCTTAAATACATTAAAAAGAAAAAAATATATATATACATATATATAAGATATATATAAATATATACTGAATATATACTGATATATACTGAATTTTTTGAATTTTATTTTATTTTTTTTAGAGTGTCGATCGAATTCTATGAGCGCTATGACTGTTAGGAACGCATCGGATATGTTTAGCTCACTCTTGAGCGACACGGAGGAACACTTCCGGCAGCACCGCGATAGTTTATCACCACGTGCGGAGGATCAATCAGCCGATGTATATATAAAACCAAAAGTGAAAATTAATACGATCTCGCATAGCGAAGAGAATGTTTTAAATCCGCGTATAGATTTATCGCAACTGCGAAAAGACAATGCAATACCTGGTGAGACTAACGAATGCGCAGCGATCAACAACGATCTCAGTAATTCGCAATTATTGACGCAACAGGACCAATGCTGTCCAGGATTCACCATGCCAAAAAGCAACAAGATGCGTCATCAAGGAAACAATTGCGCTATTTTCTAATGCACGAACCGATATAATAAATAAATAAATAAATATATATATATATATATATATATATATATATATATAAATTAGATCTTAAGATGTTCGAAATATCGCTGAAGATCAGGTTATTTTATGTTCCAAATTCATTGTCAATTTGTGTTTTTAAATTCGGATATCTATCTTCTCACAAAATCCTATTTTTTATATTTTTGTGGAGATAAAAATGTTTTGTCATTTTTGTCATATAAAAAATCGATTCAATATCAGTTAGGAGCTATATTAGGCGAAGGATGTAACGATAATACGATGCATTAATGGATATATCGGCACATATCGTGTAACATAGCGTAATATATATAAATATCATTAAGAAAATCGTAAAATCGAAATCATGATAAAAAAATATTTAATATGTTTGAATGTCTATTCCACTTAAGCTTGATTTTATTGTCAGTCAATGTCAAATTAAAATAATCTTGCAAAAGAGTAGTTTGTTTCGCAAAAGAATTAAATATTTTGTAACACAATTATATGTTAAAAGTATTTATATACATGTAAATTGTACATACGTCACACAGTGAATTATTAAAACGTCAATATTAGATTATCTATCTCTCTCAATGACAATATATTTCTAATTGTTTGACAAAATATGCTAAATAATAAAAGAAGAATGTTTTTTGTATTAAATTTATTTTGTCACATAAGTATTCGAAACTAATTTAAAAGATTATGCTAATTTACGAGATACGTTAAAGAGAACAATTTGATTAATACATTAAATTTTATTGATAATGTGGCAATGAAAATTGTTTCTATCAGCATCTATAAATATATGATTTAAATGACCGCCCAAAATTGTATGCAATGGCATCCTGGCACATCCATGGCACATGGAAATCAAAATTTTATCTCACTAGAGCAGTTTTTAAATATTACTTTCTGCTATATAAAGGAATATTACTGACATCGGCTTATCATTAAAAAATCACAAAAATATACTATTATCTAAAATACAATGTATTGCGTTATATAAAAATCACATTAACGATCTGGACAAATTCTTAATTGTCACGCGTCGTTGTGCACGATACTACACTTTGAGTGTACTTCTTTATTCGTTGACAGGATTACTAATGTTTACTTTCGTCTTTAGTCCATATCTGGCGAACAGAAAAGTAGAATAATTTCATGAATCATTGTGAAGCTGAGTGGTGAACAATGGAACACACCCTCTCTTGATATCATGGCGGAGATAGTCGATATGTCCTCTTTGTGTCTTCTATAGATGGTCTAATCATAGTATCTCACATTAATGTTGTGACGTGTTATATTTTTTTTAAAAGCAATATCTAGCAAAGTGTGCATCGTCTGTGGAAGAAAAAACGTTGAATATTGCAGGTAAATATTTCGCGATATATTTTCTTATGTACTCGTTCTTATCAATTTCAAGCAGCGTAAGCTTAGCGAGGTTAGGTTAGGTTAGCAACAGCACTTGCTGAAGACATCGCGATGCCAAAGCGGCTGATAATCTCGCCGTTTATAAAAAAAATTCTGGATTTATTCTGTGCGGATAATTAGAGTTTTTCTGAAAACTCCATAGATCTTAATGTGAGTTGGGATTTTATAGTTACACGTATGCGTACAATATGAGGAATTCGTAGTCGCTTGATTCTCACTCGCAACCTTGAGTTTACATTAAGCGAAGGTTGCGATGATTAAATTCTTTTGAAAATTTGCATAATTCTTATTCTCAATTCTTTTTTTATTCGAATTAATTATTTTTTATTAATTAATATATAATTCGATGAAAGAATTCATCGCACGCGTGACTGTATGACGTTGCATTTATAGTGACTAGAGATTAGAATCATCAATACATACATACACACCACGCGTGCGCGCACGCGCTCAGATACACAAAATGTATCAATAAAATTATATTTGAGCATTGTATCAAGTAAAAGTAATCGGATATAATTCTCTTAAAAGTTTTCTGGCCTTCCTTTAAAGATTAAATTATTGCAAGATTCTCTATTAAATTTTTTTTAACCTTAAAAGTAAAAATATATAAATGGATATTAGGAATGATACAAAGATGCATAAGTATGCTCTTGTTCATATTAATAAAATTATATTCATAAAATCTAGATGTAAATTATTTATATAATGCATTAGTATAATTATTAACATATATAATATATAGAACTTAATCAAAGATGATATTTTATAGTTTGTTAAATATATTATCCATAATTTTTCAAGAAAGTTTAATTTAAATACTTAAAAAACTTAATCAATACGAGAATTTAATTTAATTAGTAATTAGTATATGATATGAAACAAAATTAACTGCTTTCTTTAAGCCAAGTTTTACAAAATCTTTTTTGTTAATATCAAAAATATTACTATTTTTATATTAGTTTTCATATTCAAAACTCTGTTTACAGTGAAGGAAAATGATGCAAGATGAAGATTTAAGTGGTCCAGCGAGGCGGAATGTTATCAGCCAAGGAATAACAAGAATATCACAGGTTAAATAATTAATCAATATTTAGTAGTTTAATAGTAGTATTTACAGTCTATTTTATATTAAACGTATTAAATTATCAGGAATAGTCAAAAATTGAATATAAAAATTTATGATTTATTTTCATTTCCATTATCTACGTATTACAGTTGTCCAATTATATCTTATCTATTATTATTAATCTGGGATTAGTGCTTTTTTAATTTGATATATTTATGCGTACTATGTAATTATGAAATGATTTCTTTACAGATATATCAAAGATATCTAGATATATGGACTCCACATGTAATATCAAGATGGATATTTGCTCTGTTTCTATTAGTACTTTTTATTCTGCGTATATTTATCTCGCAAGTATGATATCTTGCTTTGTTTTGTTAAATTATACAAGCTGAATCCCTTTTTATATCTATACTGGCTAGTACTACAGAAACATTTTGTTTATAGGGATGGTATATTGTCACGTATGCATTAGGAATTTATCACCTCAATTTATTCATAGCATTCCTCACTCCAAAAATTGATCCTGCTATGGATTTCGATGGTGAGTATTCTATGAATTTGTAAATTTTACGTAATCGAATTATATATGCAGAGTCATATATATATAATGAACTTGATTACAATTAAATGCAATGAATTGATAGATTAGAAATTACAGTTTGAGAATATTGAATTAGAGAAATTATAGATTAGAAATATATTAATAGATTATTGATTCTGATGAAAATTTAATCAGAGCAATTTAAATTATTTCAACTTTAATAATTATAGATGGGGATGGTCCAGAGTTACCTACAAGGTCAAATGAGGAATTTAGGCCGTTTATCAGAAGATTGCCTGAATTCAAATTCTGGTATTCAGTAACAAAGTCCACGGTTGTTGCCATGATATGCACGTTGTTTGATTGTTTTAACGTACCAGTATTCTGGCCGATACTCGTTATGTATTTCATAACATTATTCTGTATAACAATGAAACGACAAATAAAGGTAAGAAGTCATGCAATAAGATTTGGGATTGGATAAAGAATTTTTGTAAAATTTTAGCTTATCTTTAATTTAATCTATTTTTAACTCTTTATTTTAATATGTTTGTCATTAATAAATTATAGTGACAATTTTATGATATTGTTTAGAAAATTGTGAAAATATGTTTTGAAGAAATTGTTGAAGTAACAATCCATTTTAATAGATTATTATTTCGAAGATGTAAATAAATAATCTCTGAATTAATTTTGGCACATAGAGAGATAATTTTCTTTCATCTAAATTATAAATTTCTTTTTTTAATTTATTCTATATGTTGTTTTTCCTTTTTCTAATTCTCCTTATATCTTTTTATTCTGATAGTTTTTTCTTTGTTGAACAGAGTATTTTTTCTTTGTTGCAGCATATGATCAAATACAGATACTTGCCTTTCACACATGGCAAGCCAAAGTATCAGAACCACGAAGATACTTCGCGATTAATGTCAAAGTGAATAAAAATAAAGGATGCGCTTGTATTTGTACGAGAACGTAAGCGCGTAGATTTCAATTTTTCCTAGACCAACATGGAAGACACTAACAAGAAAAAGAAATAACTCCAAGAAAGAGCTCTTTTTCATGTTAAAAGAGAAGGACATTGCCTTGAAGAAACGAATCTGCATATGAGACGTAACTCTAAATTATATAATATACAATATATATAAATATAAACTGAATTTATCATAATATATTTGTATTATAAAACTTGTACAAAGTATTGTTAGCTTTTATCTCAGTAAAGGAAAACCGAGAGAAGTAATATGGTCACAATATCAATTTCGAACATTATATTCAGCAGTTGTCAATGTAATGCTATGGATGAATGTAAGAAATTCGTATAAGCATAAGAGGATTAGTATGATCAAATTCGTTTCTAGTTCTAGAAAAAGCATCCGTACATGTACATTCCGCATGTTCATTTTTTCATATCTTCGTTAGAGTAAGCCGCTATTTTCTCGAGTTTTGTTTCAATTTTCATAATCTATTCTTGTTTCTTCAGTCAACATTACAACGCAAAATATTCTGTAAAGAATCAGATTTAATGAGAATTAATATAAAAAGTTTGATCGTGTCGCAATATTTCGTTTAACAAATTGATTTCGCATTTTGCCCTTCTAAAGTCCTTGAAGAGTTATTTTATAATTTGATGGTATAACAAGTTTCATGTGCATGTCGTGCAACGATTTGTTCTTTGGTATTCATAGAACAATAGCATATGCAGATGATTTACTTATTGATTCATTATTATATTACGTAATTACATGACATAAAGATTCTTCTTTTGTCATAATAATTGAGCTATTCAAAGATATTAAAAATAATTTTCGATTACTGATGTACTAGATGTTAAATCGCATTAAAAACAGAATTTAAACAGGAAATATCTGTGTTAGATGTATATTAGGTTGTTGCCAATGAAATTTGCGTTTTTGATTTTTAACAATTTAGCAGAACTGGAGTGTGAAATATTCCTGCATCCTTTTTATTCTTTTTGGCCTATCATCCACAGATTATAATATTTTTAAGCATCTCGACAGCTTTCTGACCGGGAAATTGTTTGAAAGAGATGGCAGTAAAATTGTTTTCAGAAAATTTGTTGTCTCTGATCTCTCCAGATTTCTACCGGAAAGGCATTGAAGAACTTGCATCGCGCTGGAAGAAGTGTATTGAAATAGATGAAGACTATTTTGATTAAGAAAGTATGTATTAAGTTTATAATATAAATGTTTCAACTAAAAAATCAAGAACGACCATTTCATTTACAACAACCTGAATAAATTTCATAATCATCTTGATTGTTAAGTTCTTGTAAAGATGATTTTAGAAAATCTGTTTTATACTTTAATCACGGAAATATCACGTTTAATTGATGGAAAATGTTAAATTTTAATCATGTGTATTTCTAATTTAGTACGCTTTAATGATGTAGTATCCCATATTTCTCTTTCTTAATATTCTAGAATGAGAGACAAGGGACTGTGTGTAACTATGTTTATATATGTAAATGCAATGAATTTATGATGTAATATTATACATTTCATATGCCACGAGGAAAACGATGTTCAGAAAACGAAGATTTTTAGTACGTTTTGGTACGAGATTTTATAAACAGATATGAAAAGATTGGATTTATTTCACTGTATATATATAGCGGAATATTTTTTTAGTTGGCAGTTACACACATTACTTTACATTACACAGATGCTTACGTAAACTCATGTAAGATGTAAGTAGACATTGACTACCACATTCTTAAGAAGAGAAAGTAAAGTTTTATATACTAATATTAAATACATTATATTATCCAAAGATGCGTAACAAAAGCGTTGTAGGTATATGAACTTCGATAACTCTTTCGTTTTCACAAATTTTATTTACATGCAATTATCTATATTTATATGTATGTGTACATTTTTGAGAAGACGTTCATAAAATTTAAACGTCTATAAAATTTATGTATGTTGGCTATTATATCGTGTAAAAGATCGATTTACTTAAAATATGTGCAAACGAAGAATAAAATTTTCAATAAATTTTGTCATTTATTCTTAAAGCTATATATATATGTACACATTAATTCATGTAATTTATACATCTTGTCTTTACAGAAACAATTTTAGTTTTAGTATTATAACATTCATAAAACAGAACACTTATTAAAATATTTCAGTTATATTTATACTTAACATATCTATTATAAGTTATTTATATATATATATATATATATATATATATATATATATATATATATATATAATATGTATACATGTACATGCATAAACATATAGGTATAATGCACGGCTGATATGTGATACACTTTCGAGTATGTTTCAGAAAATGTGCTATTTATATCATCAGGGTTCCTAAACTCTATTCATTTATGACCGCGTGTTTATCCTTCAGGTATTCAGATACTTCAAATGGTTCTATTTATTTCATAAATTTTCATATCTTAAGAATATAAGATAAAGTTAAGAATATAAAAATGCACATATACATGCACGCACACATACATGCACGCACACAATGTACAAAAGGAATAGCAAATTTTACTTTTTTATTTTATATAACATAAAAAATAAATTATACTTTTCATGTTATATAGCTCAATTTTATATAATTATATTACTTTACGTAAAGTTTATATGCATTATTTTTTCTATTCACAAAATCTTTTATATAATTTTCCTTTAAACAAAATCACAAATTCACAAAATCTTTTATATAATTTTCCTTTAAAAATTATATATCACGATAGTTAATGGGATTAACTATAAAGTATATTATTTATTATTATATTTATTCTATTATTAATGCTATATAATTAAATAATAATAAGACAGATTACATAACATGCAATTTATTCTGTTGAATCGATAAAATTCGGGAGAATTTATAAATATTAGGAAAAAATAGATTATGAAAGGTATTTATCTTTCCTGTTCATC
Organism: Eciton burchellii; assembly: GCA_020341155.1. Lineage (NCBI taxonomy): Eukaryota > Metazoa > Arthropoda > Insecta > Hymenoptera > Formicidae > Eciton > Eciton burchellii. The sequence continues at coordinate 2,513,068 of JAHMML010000015.1, forward strand.
TCTTAATACTTAGTTTCCGAGATAACAGGAAAGCATGTTTCCAGTCACACGGGTAGCAAAATAATCAAGCCTCAACAAATTTTTATCATAGAAAGAACATTTGGAAGAATGGAGGAAAGAAATGGCGATACTATTCATCAAGCATATTTAATATCAATAATTATTGTATAATTTATGATAATATCATTGCATGATGCTTTTTTTATTTCTGATATTTTATATACATATGTGTATTACGTAATAATATAATGCAATATATTATGTTTCTATAGTTGTATTTTGGAAATCATCATCGAGATTATTTTGTGTCGACATTTACCGACAAAAGATAAATGCATATAACAATTTTTTTTAAGCAAAGGTGTGAACGGTATTAACTAGCGACTGTTGGTAAAATTGTTTACAGGCTATTGATAGAATATTGAAAAGGAAGAGGAAGTAAAATCTAAGAAAATATTTCTAATTATATTTTCAAACTTATTGTCTAAATATTAATTCATAAATTTTTGAAAATTTTTGATAATACAATTATTTTTATTGGTAAATATAATTTTTCTTGTTTTACGCGCATTACGTTAACAAAAATAAATATACACATAAATATTTTGCACTTTAATGTAATATTTTTTCTGCATCGGTATAATTAACACAATTAAATTCAATTTAATTTTATATACGTACAAAATATGTTCTATATAATTCAACATGGTGATGTAATATTGAGAATAAAAAATGCACATTTTTTATTACATTGTAGTAATATTATTATTTCATATTTTCAAATCTTTTAAAAACGTATGAAAATTTAAAATAATATATAAATGTATAAAAATTGCATATATTTGTCAGATAAACTTCCCGATAGCAAAAGATTTTAATTATATGTATGCTAACATATTAATAATAACTTTGAATGTAATAGAAAACATTTTGTTAATATTTGGTGTTTAACCTACATATCATTAGTTAAATGATAGATTATTTAAAATTATCTAAAATATATTCAATGTATGTTATAAACTTAGAATTAAAAAATTATTAAACTTTATATGGATGAAAATGTATATAAAAATATTTATACGCACATATGTATGTAAATATACAAACATAATTACAATCATATATCCGAGCTTATATAAAATATAAAGTGAAAGATAGGATAATATACATACATATACACACAAATAATACATATTTCATGAGATCTACGAAAATGTTTTATGTAATCCCACTTGTTTGCATATATATGAAACTTTTTAACACCAATTTTATTTTATAAACTTTTTCTATTTTAATTCTTAACGTTATATTTTAATATAAATAATATCATTTATTTGCGAAATATCGATAATTTTTCCTTAAAATACTATTGGAATGTGTTTGTAATTAGACAAACAGCGTAAAACGAATTAATTGAATCAAAAATTTTCTATGTATTATCCCGCCAAATACAATTTTATGGATATTTCATGTTATTTAGATATTTCAAGTGCGATCTCTCTTGTTCATATTATAATAAAATCAATTGCATTTATATATAAAATGGTAAAATTTAAAACAGAGATTATATTTTTATACACTAAATTCTATTCATTTTGATATGAATTCTATATTAATATATTCTTAGCATTATATCTCTTATTTTGACATCATATTTATATGTATATATTTTTTATATACATATATAAATTAATTAAATAAGTTAATTAAAGTTAATTAAAGTGTTATTATAAATTCAAGTTTATTAAATTTAAAATTTGCAAATATATCACACATATATCAAAATGCATATATCAAAATTTAATCAAATTACGAAATTAATTATGCATATTAAAGCTTTACACATTAATCATTGATATAGTATTCTCTTTTTCGTCATTTGTAATCTCTTTTAGTAACATTTTAATTTTAATTAAATTATTATTATTAATTTTACTAAAAACTCGCAGGATTTGTAATAAAAGAGATATGATTAATTGGTCTCTATTGATTCGATTATGATCGTGACGATTTATGCTCATTTCTAGCTATGTACAAAAATTCTATGATCCAAATTTCAGAAAAGAAATTCCTATCGATTTTTTTGATTTTATCTATATTTTCCAAATTACATTAATTGAGATTCTGAAATTGCGTTATATTTTCTTTCTCCTTTTTTATCTTGATATCATAATATGATGGAAATGTCGAGAATGGAAGAGACATTTTTCATGACACATATTAAATAAATTAATATCATTTGCTTGTAATTTAATTGCTTTGTTTTCTTGTTATGTTCTTCACATCAAGAAGCCTACTGAAAATTCACAGGGAAGAACATTAAACTCCACTTTTCGTATAGTCTAGGAAGAACATAGTCCATCAACGAAGTCGCCCATATCGCAGCTCGTCGCAGCACGACGAGAGTTATCCCCATTGCGAAACTCTTCCCATGAATTCCCTTCACTCGTTCAGGTTCTCCGAAATAACTTTCTTAGATTTATCAAGAAACATCGTGGTAGAATTTGGATCTATTACTATCGTAGTAGTAGTTTCACTCACCGTGGACTCTCGCTTTCGATATGGATTCGATGGCTGGCAGTTTAATCTACAACAATGTGAGTAACAAAATAAAATGTGATTTGAGTAATTTTTATACAAAAGATAGGAATTATTTTATATATATATATTTTATATATATATTATATTATAAAAAAAATATATATATATATATATATATGGATTAATTTTTTATGATTATCAATTTTGCAAATTAATGCCTTTTGTCTTTTATAATTTTATATTTCCTAATTATTGCTTTATAATTGCTTCATAATTGCTTTTGGTATTACCAGATTCTGTTCAGTAGGAAAATAGTCTGGTTACTTTTCCGATATGTCACTTTTGCATTCGTAGCTTATTATATTTTCGTAAATATTTACACGGAATTGTACCTTATGCTCTCTGTTCTTGAACGAGGGGACCAATTATTGTATCTTCTGCGAGTACCGAGGTTTCGCGCGGTGCTCCATTGCGCGATATGATGCCTGACTGCGTTTTGCACTTCGGTATTGAGAAAACAGTAAAATAACGCCACGACAAATCCCTGTAATAAAAAAGTATTATACGAAACGAAGCTAAAAGTTTGTTCCGAACAAAAGCGTCGGAACTGCGTCGAGATACGTAAGAATATTCCATTACGATCGATTAAGTAATTTAATTATCTCGATCGAAATTTTCAGCTTTTCCTCTTTCTCACGCGAATGTTATGACATCTACCTGCAAAGAAAGCATGAGCGCTCGCGTGTAGGAAAACGCATTTGCAGCTTGGCCTTCAGTTGGTCCCGCTATGACCAGCACATACGTCACTCCTAGGAGCGGGATCAACACCAGAAGAGCTTTACTGGCTTTTCGATATTGCTGGGTTTCCACATTGTTGGGGGACCACAGTTTTGTCATTATCACCTGCGTCATTATCACATAGGGAATCAATTTGGGAAAGTAATTTGGGATGCAATGCGTTACTCGAACGAAATTAATAAATTTTCGTTCGCACTCGTGCGGATTATTGTCATCGTTGGTGTTTTATTTCCCGAAGTTATTCCGGAAATGATTTCAGTTATGCTATTATTGCATGATATTTTCTCTATCTTGTACTTCCTTCTCGTATTTTCGTAAATCACGATTAAAAGTCTCGGCGCGCAGGAGCAGACAATTTATTACTGGATATATACACCGAGATGCCAATCGGTCAACTGCTTTATTGTGTTTTTCCGCGCGAGATCACCGATTATGTTAAATTGAAACATTATCTGTCATACATATACTATTTTACTCGCACGTGCTCGCAAGCGGTTAAAAATATTAACTTGTGAACCGCTAGATTAACGAATCACAATGATAGTTCGTTAAAATTTTTTATTGAATTTTGTTTCTCGTATCTCTCAGGATTATCACGATCGTAATTTATTAGTCCAATTTTTTTGTTATTAATCCGATATCATATCTGATATCCTCGATATTTTTTAAATTTTTATCATGATTTAATTACATATCGCCTTTGTCATTAGCTTCAGTTATTTGTTGAAGACAATTTTTTAAAGAGCGTCAGCGTTTTCGTTAAGACTACTTAATGAGGTACGAATGAAAAGCAGAAGGAAAAATGAGGTTTTAACGTGAAATTAAAAGTAACGGATATTGATATAAACATGCAAAGACTAAACAATGGAATAGATAGATAGAAAATTCACTCTTCAAATAACGCTTCGAAGATGCAAGAAATATTTCGAGATATATTGTCAAATGATACTCACCCACATAATCGTGCAAAGGATCATCACGTTTATTACAAGAACTATTATCGCAGGTGCCTTATAAAACCAATCGTAATGATGAGGTATCATCCAGGGACAGTGTCTCCAGAGTGCTACTTCCTGCCGATGTGCAATCGTGTTTGTAATTAACATACATTTAATCGCATTGTCGATGGATCGTAACTGGATTTTGTAACTAAATAGACAGAATCGGAAGGGAGGAAGGGAGCTAGAGACAGAGAGAGCTCATCAGGTGTACCTGCCGCTTTCACTCATATACAAGTCAACTTCAAAGGTACTGCATGAACGCTTTGATATTTCGATATAGAGCGCTCGTTCATTCATTTACGTCAAAATAGCCATTAACGAACTTAACGAGTTCTCGGTGGCACGTGGACACGACGGTTTCTCGAGCCCCGAAAATTGTGCTGATAATAAAGAAAGAAGTTTCTCCGCCGAACGAACCATAAAATAAAATAAACGAGCTTGCGTCGAACGTCCGAGACGTACGTGCTGAATGATATATAACGGCCATGTATAAGCCGTCTCGTACACGTTCTCCACGTGGCTGTACTTTTCCCCCCACCTGTCTTCGCGCGTCTCATCCCTGTCACGTTCTTTGACGTAGCGTTAATAGACGAGCGTGGCTGAAATTTTGATCGCTGATACGGTATATGACGGTATACGTTATCAGTATCGGGCTCGTCACATGTCGCTATCAGGAAATGAAAGATTTCACGCGCAACCAGACGGAAATTCCCTGTCAAATTCGAGACACTTGTTTGCATTTGTACCTGGTTAGTCTGGCTCGCGGCGTTCTGATCCAACAATTTGGCGATTGCCCACATGGCTATCACGAGGAGCGGAATACCTAGAAATTTAATTAATTTTGATTAATTAATATACCATAACATATACCATATATATGTGTGTGTGTGTATTAACATGTATTCTTTATGCTATTCTGTTGATAAATTACAAAGAATTTAATGATCGCGCAATTAATAATCTTCAATCTGATTACGTTTCTTTCGACCAATTTCGTTGGCGCTGAATATAATATTATGTGTATTTTTTTTTTAAATATATGTGTTTATATATAGTTTTCAATATTCTGATTTGGTATTCCGCCAAACATGGAACATATTTGTTCTTTAATAGTAATCGTTTCTCTTTTTCGACCATTCCGCTGTTATTCTATTCTGATTAATGCTGATAATAAGCAGTTCTTTTAATAGATTGTTAGTTACTTTGCAATCACTAATCTGATTATTGAACTGATTTCGCGTAATTTTGTCAGATATAATAAAAAATGACTTTTTCGACTTTTTAGATTAAATATTAATAATTTACAAGGGTTTTGTAAAAATGAAATCACAAACGATTCAAATGATTTTTAACTAAGGATTAAAATTATATCAATAATAAATATATCAAATGTCAAAATACTATTTTCGTATATTCAAACAAACCAAGGCATGGCCTTGGCTAAATACTCCTCAGCAATCAACTCTTGTTTACTCGTTCGTGAAAATCGTTGTCTGCATAAGATTCTAGCAATTAATTAAGTTTATGGCTCAATCTGCTCGATACAATTTAACTGAGGATAACATATAATATCCAATATTTATTCAAAATAAATAAATAATAACGTTTTGATTTATAATAGATACTTAAATAAATATCAATTAAAATGAGTTAACCTTAATAAAATTAACGTTAATTAAATAAAATGTAAAAATTAAATTGATTACTTAATAAATCTAACGTAATCTTCTATGATTAACGGTGACATGATAGTAATATGAGGTCAAAGTTTCCAATTTCGATTACTCACCCCAGCCAATTATAATGAAAAATCTTAGCTTGATATTTTCAACATTGAATGCTTTCACAACTAACAGGTACAGATATAGACCTACGCACAAGAATAATAGATCACAAATGCGTTATATCTCTCTTATAAAACATGCAATCTTATGAAGTATAAATATAGATCTTGTCATAAAATTTTTCTCATTTACCGAAATCATTTTCTAAAGCATTTTTGTAATGTTATAATTTTTTAAAGAAAATTGCGATTAAAAAAGAATAGCAAAGTATTGCAAAGTTGTATCAGATTCTATCATATAAATTTCAAATAAATAAATTAGAATTGCTCCTAGAACAAACTATTAGTATTTAATCCAGAATTCTGGAAATTCTTTCGAAAATAATTTCCAAGCTAAAATTCTCGTAATCTCTTTTCTTTAATTTTGGGAAATAAGATTACGAATTTGCTGTAAAGACGATTGGACTCATGTTAACTTAAAGCATTACAACATTTACACATAATTATTTACACATTTACACAACATTTACACATTTACTTATTTGACATATCTTACTTACCCTCGACAAACATCCAAAAAAAATTCGTTAAATGGAAGTAGTGAAGGAGAGAGAAAAGCGTCACGCAAATCGGTTTATTTGACATCTAGAAAAGGTGTAAAAATCATATAAAAGTTAGATAAACGCTTGAACAGACAGATCGTCAATAATCCTCTACATGCATCTCTCTGTCCATATTCTTCACATTTTCGTATTCCCGCTCGTATTCTCACTCTTGCTGTTGCTCTGTATAGCAATTTCATTTTAGCAGTCAAAGCATAAAATTAATGAAATTAATATTACAGCGTGATGGATCAGAAGCAACGCTTCATTAAATTTAAAGTCATTTCACGCAACGTGTACAACGTAAAACATACCGACATTGTTATTAATACAAATTCAAATTGTAGAAAAGGGATTTCAAAATCAAACTCAACATTGCAACGTTAAACAAATGGTTCGGTTGTTACTCATTACTCGAGCTGCAAAAAAAGGTATTCCTTTAATCAATATTTTATCATGAATGAACGAGCTATCGCGATAGATTCGCGGCTTTAATGACAAAATCGCCGATATATTAAAGCATACGCTTATAATATTAAATATTTTAATCAAGAGGATACTGTATACTAGAGTGAGACACGTATATCCATATCTATCTATGTTCTGTTTGTATGTAATATACATGAAATATGAATTGTTATAGAAAGTGTTATCTCTAAGATTATATTATTATATGCGAAATAAATGCTTGATTGTTTAAGACAATATTTTTGCTTAAATTCAAGATAACAAAATATTTACCAATGTCTGACCAATGATTTCAAAACTGTTTTTTTAACATAGCTCGCAAACACGTGATGTTCATAAATGTATGATAGATTATGTGCAACGTGTTTACTATATAGCAACATGTCGCTCCTACATACGGACTTCATATTCCGAAGTGGTATAATAACGCGATCGATGTAATTAAGCTCTTCGAGCTCTTTACCTTAAGCACCATAGTGGTCAAGATCCATATCAAATCGGTCAGAATATACGTGAACATTAGATTCCCGTGTATGTGATTTCTAAGGCCCCGCAAGCCTCTGCAAAAAAACGACAGAAAATCGAAAAAATTGAAGACTTCTCTGTCAGTTATTTCAAATAGCATGGATATTATACAAATTATAGGTATTATCAAAAATGTATACGAGATGATAGTATGCGCAAAGTTATGTAAGATAATTCGATCAGGTATAAGATACATCTCTATGTATGTATGTGCAAATTTACAATTTACAGATACTCTAACGAATCCCAAATTGATTCTCTTTTAACAAATTTTGGATTCTTGTTTTTATTTATTTTATTTCTTTTCCCTTTACTTGTTGTTCCATTTCATGTGCGAGTTATGTATGAACGAAATCTTTATTTAAAATTTAATAAGCAGATTTTTGATATATTAAATTTCAGATGTTGTTTGTTTATCGATCTTCTTCAACTGTTTATTTCTTCATTCATTGAACGATGAAATCTTTAGCTAAATCGAACTGTCTCGTGTTTGGCCTTGTTCAAATAAATATTATCGCGCCGGTTAAACACGATGCATAGTAAACAAACAAATATGATAATTAACCCAATTGATATAATTGTCAGCCATAATCACTAATTATAGTATATCTATAGATAATTTGTTGTATTAATTACAATTAATATACGTAAATAATTGCTTTAGCGTTGAAAATTATTACATTATTAACTACATTACATTTTGTAACATCAGCATTTTCATCTTCAAATATTTGCGCTCTGCAAACTCCGTTTTGCGGAATTTGTCGCTTACGTGGTCAATGAGTGGATTAGAACGTGCTGTATAATGTCGCACAGTTAACGTAATATTTGTTTGAATAAGTTTTGTTCGTACAAATTCGATAGAAAAAGTTTCTTCTCGAGATTATCTTTAGCCCTGTTAAATATTGGGGAGAAATAAACCAGGTCTTATTTAGATACTAAATAAGATAGCATTTTGTAGTAATGCTTAAGGTATATAGGGATCTCTACAGGATCTCTTCTATTCGAGTAAATTGAAGACGAAAATACGACATCGGTGTGCCAATAAACTGGTCACAGTCATCAATATTATCCGTCTAATCCTCGAAAAAAGTCATAATGGTATACTTAACGATCAAATGGAGATGCTTTCGACGCTGCTACGCGAAAAATGGTTAAAACAATTCTGAAAATGTCGAGTCTTTGCTCCACGAAAGTTCATAAATTCGTACATTATAAGGCGATGATACACACTAAAGCAATCTCAATTTCGAAATAAACCGGTCTTATTTCAACTGGCACGGAATTACGAGCTACGATGGACGTTGCCACATCCCATTTTCGGACATTCGTTTCAACCGAGAGCATTTCAGCTCCGATTTTCCTCTGTCTTCCGGAGTTTCAGTTCGCCCGCCGCGATTTATAAACTCTCTTAAATGTTGGCTTTCTTTCACCGTATTTTATTTTTTATTATATAACATTATATTTCTTATATTACATTTCGTGTTCGTTACGTTATTCGCTACGTCATATTGCATCGCAAGAAAGATATACAGAATTTAGAATTTTATATGTAAAATATGAAATTTTGGATATAGGATATACACAAAAATGTTTATGGCTGTGAGAAATCGTTATGCCAATAAATTAAAAGACGTAAATAATATCCGGATAGAAATAAAATAAAAATGAGGAAAGATAAAGTGCTCTTCGGTTTCAATCGGCGAATCTTTTAACGATCGGGAATATTTCAATGCCACAGTTAATGACATAAAATATCCCTCTATTTCATCAATAATATTAATATAATATAATAGAAATACACGCGAGAATCCAAGATGCGTTCGCGAAGTCGTGCGTTCTCCAATGCTTTGATAATTAATACGATAGAGGAAATTTGAACGTCGCGATTCTGTCTCGGCACATTCTTCAGCAGAGACGATCATTAAGCGATCCGCGCGAATTTCAAATCGCGTTAATATAGATCGTTCTACTCACGTGCAGTGGAATATGAGGACTGCCACTATCAGAAAAAATAAGGAGAGACTGTAGCCGATGAAGTACAATGTGGTCGTAGTTTCCACTCCGGGCTCGACAGCCGGTAGTCGCAGGTCGCGGCACAGGGAATAGTTGGAGTAATTAGACCACGTCCCGTTAGGCCAACACCATCGACTAGCATTTTCTGAAAGCATAAATAATCTCATTTAATATATGCCGCGATCTATCGTCGAGATACGCCTTTGTTCCTTTATCAGGAAAATGCATGTCGGCAAGATGCCAACGGCGTTCAAATTTGCCTCTTGTTTGCTTGTTTGCCCTTTTTTCTCTAGCAATTTTGATCCTGCTGCGATGGATCTTATTGGACCATGATACGGATATCGGCTGCGTTGCATTATTCACAATCACAAGGAAAAACATTGAACGAATCGATACGCAGAGGAAAGAGGTCATAGCCAGAAGTAAGCTACTGGAATAGCGATATCAGTGGCATAGCGATAGCAACAACGGTGTCGTTGCGTATCGAATAGCTTCCTTGATCCATTGTCCGGATCGTCGATGGCCGATCGAGTCAGCAAATCGGATAATAATGAGGAATATTACGAACAGAAATCAACGGATCGTTTTTTCTCGTGGAAATAGGGTATTGATCGTTAAAAGTCGGGATTTAAATGGATCAGTGATTAAAATCACAAAGTTTTGATCCAAAGCTTAATTTGTATCCGGAGTACCTGCTGATCCCTCCATTTCTTCGCTGTTATTAATTGCAGCTCGGCAGTACGCGATTTCTTGCCTCGAAATAGTGATTGACTATTCGTAACGATGCTTTGTTCTGAACAAGTTTGCAAAACTTGTCGGCACGTTTCTATTTATGCGAAACCGTTCGCATATACACGTATAACACCCATACAACAACAACAGCTGGTGGAGTCATAGAGCGTTATGGAGTCATAGAGTATATCATGAAGTTTCGTAATTATTCCTGAAAATTAATGCACTTCGGACTTGGTAGCTCGTGTAACGTGAGCCACTAGTTCATAGCGAGCGAACTTGGCTCGGATAACACAAATAATAATTAGAATTTGGATTATCGTTTACTTCAGAAAGAGGAAATATCTGGACAATGAGAAGAAACGGCCTCAGTTCCGGCTTTGTCGCGTCGCGTAAAATCGCGATGCAATCTCAAGAGTCTCCGATGAAATTGTTCACAATGCAAAGGAAAGATCATCGATGCGCTTCGATGGTTAACTCGCATCGTAAAAACCAGAAAAATCGCCGAGGTTTTATTTCAATTTCAGAACGCGTATTGTTCATCCGAATTTTACGGTGCTACCATTCAAGTTGTACGCTTTATCCAGACCCCGATGTATAAATCACAGAAGTGTCCTCCGTTCTCTCAGTCGTGCAACAAAGGCAATGCTGAATTAGAGAAAAGAAAGAAGAAAAAGATTTTCGTACAAATGTATTCGTAATATTAGCCCCATTATTGTGCTTGTTTTTCATTGTCTTTCGCAAATTTTAATATGTTCGATATATTCAATTCTGGATATTTTGTTTCTAACAGAATAATTCTTGTCTTCATTGATATTTGGGCGATTCTTCGAGATAATCTCGGTTTATATAATATTTTACTTATTGCGTTCTTTATTTATATTTAGTATTCGCGTTTACTGAAGAAATTTCTAGAAGGAAACTAACTCGACATCAAGAAAGGCAGTAGCATTACACGAGCAAATAAAGCTGATTTAAATAATTTATTAATGGTAGTAGATAAACCTGATATACATAATTAAACATCGTATCTGTGACAATGATAATGACCATGATGGTGCGCAATTGCATTCTTAAGACTATATCAGCAAATAAACAAACAAACTCTCTGTTGTGATAATTGTGATAACCCAAATTCTTGTTACAATTGCAAAATGTCGTTTTGTTTATGCGTAAAGAAACGTGATGGGGAATAAATTCTAAAGAAATTTTAAAGTAAACGTAAAGCAAGTATTTTGTTACATATATATTTTGTCACATATGCTCAAGACCTCAAAAAGAAACGTATTTAACGGATGTACATAAAGACAAGAGCCATGCAAGAGCTTCGTTCGTATTTCGACAATGAAACATCCGACGAAAATGACGAAGCTCTCGCTGCGCAAAAAGATAGATTCCAAGAGAATGCAGTTTTTTGTATCTTTCTTCTATATCTATCAATCGCATAAAAATAATGCATAACAGTCGCATAATATCGCGCGGCGTCTGTTCTGGCTTATTCATATGTTCCATTATTGATTATCGAATTGTGTTGATACCTGGTAAGCATCTGCCGTAGGTGTATCCCGGCGACGGTGCGTACGGAAATATTAGAATAGATGCCGATGATTAAATGAAGGGTGCGAGCCTGCGCATGCTCCTGGGAAATTAAAGAGGAAACTTGTTGAAAGGAAAATAAGTCGTTTGTAGACAATAATCCGCCGCTAGATAGATTTACACTGCCGCGCGGTTTATCGTTACATTTTAGAGAGCCATTTTCAATATTTCAGACCATTGCGCGCCCCAATTGCGCGACCAATTCGTGTTTAATGAAGCAAACGCGAAAGGTGTTTGTCTAGTCGCGTGATGGGCAAATAAAAGCAGATAAACTTTGACTGGAGACAAATATAAATTGGTTTTTCCTTCACGTTCGCTGTAATCTTGGGATTAGCGTTTCAAAGTAATTGGAGACATTGAAGAGATCAGACGCTGAAGAGATTAGACTACTGTTCCAATGGGAACGATGGATCATCAAAATGCATGCGAACGTTTTTCTTTCCTTTGTTTTCTTTTCTGCTTTCTATTAATGATAATGAGTTTTCCACGTCATTTATGAGGATCTAGCAGATAATCATGAGAAGTAAAATCGCAGGATAATAAGAAAACATAATAGACATCCAACAAGAATGAATGATGAATTAATGAGACTTTTGCTGTTATAAACTTTTTAAGCGAGTCTATCAAACGGATATGATTTTCATTTTTCGAGATCTTTTTCTGAGACACATTATTCCTCGATTTTCTTAGCGTGCTTTTAATGCAGTTCACGATCAAAAATATTTTTTCGATATGAGAAATATGTGGAACCAAAAATTCAAGAAGCAGCGAACGTGAGTATTTTTAAATTTGTATATAATATTGTTTATTAAACATTGTAATTTAGCTTCGAAACCTTCAATAAATATCTGAAAAATAAACTCGTAATATGGAATGCATTGAAAGCAGATTATATTTCGCGTAAATCTTTCATGATGTACGTTATGATACGTAATACGTAATGTATAGATATATATATACACACAAATAATATGTAGGTGCTATCGAACAGAAATGCAAATAAATGGATATCTTGATGCATAATGAAGCCGCATTGCGTTCACGGCGAAGCTACATCAAAGTTACTTAAGCTCGATAAGAACGATAATGACAATAATATTGACATTAAATCGCAAACGAGCATGTAGTGTGGCCTATAGCAATGGCATAATTGAGATCAGCTGATCGCACGAGAAGATCAAACGGAATGCATTCTTAAGATAGCTCTCGTTATCTGAACTATTTTCAAGAAACGCTCTCGCGTGCATTAATCTTGTTTGCTTCCTAGTTACTTCCTAATCGCCTCCAAACGAACTAAGCTTTATAGAATTCGACTAGAACTCGATGGACCATCGATCAGAACGGTTATCGAGTTTGCGAATAAATTCACCAGAGAGGTTCGTAATGTGAACCAGATTCTCTTGCATGGTTCTCTGTCATGCAGGTGGACGTCATTAGCAAAGTCCGCGATTTAATTATAATCTCATTAATAGTAGTGCAAGAGTTGATATCCCTCTCAGCACTTCCCTTCCCTCTCGCTACACGTGCGCGCATACGCACACAGTTCTCTCGCGCTCTCGACGCTAATAAATATCGACGCCTTCCTTTTAGATTGCACTTCTGTGGTAATGCGATATCTGGCTAACACTGAAATTCGATTAAACGTTTTGTCGTTCCAACTTTTAATTAGCGATCCGTTCTGTCTCTTTCGCGCGTTCACTTTTGCATTCATCTTACAGAGTATACGACACGACAGGTAATTTTTACATGCCCGCAAGCGCGTGATTTTAATCCCATAATGACGGATTCGCCGCAACAAATTAAAAGTTACGCTTCTTTTCTTACCGCAAAAGCGACAACTTGTCAACATGCGTACGCGACGAACTAATTTGCGATTGGCAAGCAATTAGAGAAAGAATAACACAATCATGTAACCGATTACTGGGGTAGTTTCGAATGAACTTTTGCATAAAATCGTGTGATGACTATTAGCGTGATTGTTTCTAACATTGTACTTTGTTTCTTTTGTTACTCTTTTCATCATCGGTCCCCTTCATCAATGAAGTATCAATTAATTAAAACGACAAGTTCGCTTGTATAAATCTTTACTAGCACAATCAAAAAGTTTCAGTTATATAGTAAGTTTCAGTAAAGTTTCAAGAAACTTACCAGTTATACAACTGAAACTTTTCGGTTATACAAATAAAACTTTTTGATTGCACAAAGTAAAACTTTTTATCTATACAAAGCTCATTGTACTCGTTGCATCAAATGATTTATCCATCATGTGAAAAGTAACGCGATGGATACAGCTGCGCGGATAATGCTCTTCGGATATGCCCTTCCGTCATTTCTCCCGTCCCGTTTATTTGTCTTGCTCTTCCAACTCTTCGCTCGAGTGAGCGTTCGTTTGTGCATCGTGCGAGCTCCGCTACTAAACGCTTTAGGCGGCACCATACCCTAGAGCATTGTTCTTTTTGCGTTATTGTGACGCGGATGCGCGAGAAATATTTCGCTGCGTTTTGCGCTGCGCGTTAAGCGCTAGATAGTGCGAAAGTTTAATATTACATACAAATAAATTTCTTGCTTCTCATAAAATTCAAAATTCAAAGTACTTATGAAAGTACAAGAAATATTTCACTCAACAAAATAGTTTCCATCCTGTTCGATTTTTTATCGTGCAGCTAATTGCGGTAGAAACTCGAGTCGATTTTAAGTCGATAAAATCATCAATGCTCGAAGTACAAGAGCAAGAAATTAATTCGTTATATACCTAATAAATTTCAAAATTCGCAAAGTATATTTGCGCAATGCAAACAGACAAAGTAGAGTGCTGTGAAGTAAAACTGTACATATTGTAAACTGTACTGTAAAATATTGGCAAACGGAACAGGAACGCTTCCAAAAGGCGGCAGAGCTTCGTAAATCGATAATACAAACGACGAGCCGATTTTTAAACCCGAATTTTTCGAATAAAACCGAAACGATTCGCTCAAATAAGCCTTTCAAATGCAATATGGCGGTATTATTGTTATCTTCGGTGTCTCTGGTACGGTCGAGTTGTTGTTATTAGCGTGCGCATCGGTTATTCTGTATTTAATGCCTCCATTTGGAAAATCCATCTGCCGGAAGATCTGAAATTACTTGTATTACACGATCCAATGTTTTGTTATCACTCGGATCACTAGTTAAATAATAATATGCATACCGAATGTTGCATCCAATGCGCGATGGCAATTCGGGAATCCGCTGTCGGGAGATTGTCTTAATGGATCGTGAACAGATTGCTGAAAACCGGCGGTTTAATCATGTCGCGTGTTTCTTCTCTCGCTCGAGACTTCCCGAATCTCCTTGAGTTTGATTAGCGCGCGATTGCTTTCGCGTTCGCGGCACATAATATCATTATCCTGGTCCCCGTGACACGTTGTAGGACAACCGTTCCTCCTTCTCCTCCCGATCCGCATCGATGCCTAATTGGCTGACGATAACAGAATTACAATCGACAGTAACGTGTCGAAGCTCGCTCGCGAGTCTCCGCTCTCGCGAACCGCACGCGAGTCTCGACACTCGCTCGCGAGTGCTGCGCAAGTAAATTTATGGCACGCACTTATGTGCCTTCACGTCTCTAGGATCGCGAATGCGTAATGTTATTACAGCGTAATAACGGTCCCCCTTGCTTGCGGAATCGGGCAATTTTGCGAGTAACGGGTAACCAACGAGGGATAAAGCTTTATACACGCGAGGATCGCTTTTAATAAATTTTTTTCGCTAAAGATTCCCTCCCTCTTGCTATTACGGAATATTATGTATAATGGATGTATATTGTATGCGCATCGGTTTGTAAGAAAAGTTTGTAGCATTTTCTAATGTAATTTCAAAATAATTGTTACGTGTTTTATTACATGTTATATGTATAAATATTTATTCTGCAACATATGCGCTACTTTGTTCTATTGCCGTTTATTATATTTGCGATAGCATCAGAATTTCGTCCTAGAATTATGTATAGAAAACTTGTCGTCTATGTCATTAAAAATATTACGACAACGTTATGAACTTTTGTTACGAACTTCCATTTATATATAACTTAATTTATCAAATAGAATATTTCTGTTACATGATAATCAAAAGCAGGGAATCTTTAATTAAACTAATTTATTGAAATTTCTTGAAAGTACTTTACATTTCATTATGAAAAAAACAAAACTTCATTAATTAAATTAAGTAAAAGAAGATGTCTATCATTTTATAGACATTTTTACAGAAGTGCACGACATTTTCGATATTATGAACTATTTCCATGTGTATGCATGTATAATTCGTAATATGAAATTTATTTCTGTAAAATAAACGTCTTCCTTCATTCACAACATTTAATTAATCAAGTTCAATCTTTTTAATGAGGTGCGTAGCATCTTCAGGAACGATTTTAGAGAAATTCAGCGCGCGTGTTAACAAAAATAGAAATTAATGAGTAAGTAAAAAAAGGAGCTTCTGCTTTGCGTCATTTATCTATGATAACGTCATTACATCTATGACGTAAATATTAATTACATTAATCCAAGTAGACATCATATACAAATAGTATAATTACATATAAATATCCGCTGCGGAGAGTTCTGTGAAAAATCTACACGATATGCATATCGTATCGCGTGGACAACTTGTAAGAACCGTTTATTCCATTGCGAGTTGTATTGCTTCAGCTTCGATTCGTAAATGCGACCGACAAGAGAGTTGTCTATCGCACACGCAACGGCTTTTTCGCCGATTGGATAATAAATATTCATGAACGATACGTTACGTTAATTACCACGCCCATTGTATCACGCCACGGTCGGTCGATAGTCGCAGCTCGTAGCCGCGCTTGCATATCGCGCGAACTGCATCGTAAATATCATCCATCCGCCAAGGATTCAGTCAATCATAAAAGATACGGCTGTTTACCGGTAAGCTACCGCCACTGCCGTCGTCACCGCCGCCGGTTGAAAGTGGCGCCATGCAGTACGTAGAGCCGTTCGATAAAAGTCGATAGATCGGATTAGGAGCGACCGGAACGACGACGAATAGCGTGAGCATTAAGGATAACGCGCTTAGAATCTCGTTGCGTGCGAGTTATTAAGAGATTATTAAGAGCTCCCGTTTTTTTAATCTCGTCGCTCGTATATATGGATGTATAGAGCTGATCTCGTTCCTTTGCGAATTCATGCACGAATTCATGTAATAGTTATACGCCGGTTTTCTTTTTTTATTTTACAGCGGATACATGCAAATCATATTGAAATCGAGCAGGACCTGATGAAGAGAGAAACGTTTATTCCGGTCTTTATCCCAGCACGGTATATTATGAATTATTTGATTTTACCTGAAACCCAAACGTCATTCGTAATCGATGAATTTTCAATAAACGGATAAAAGATCGATGGAAAGTGGAAACTTCATACATCCGAGAACATTTCTATGAAAAATTTATGCATGGCTCATCACAAGATAGCGCCGCCACAGTTTTACTTTTGGAAACATATCGCTTTGTTCATTTAAACATTGATGCTTGCCCTTCTGTTCAGCGTTTTATTTGTGATTTCCAGAGAGCAGATCTCGTCGTTAGTGATAAAACTAGCAATGAATCTCTACCCACGGTAGTTGCTGAGAATAATTGAAGCGAAATATTATTTACAAAACTTTAATAATCATGCGCGTGTGTGTATGTGTGTGTGAGAGAGAGAGAGAGGAACAGGATGGGAAAAAAACGAGAAAAAAAGGGAGATATAAATTTCATTTTATCTTCTTTTGCTCAGAATTTAAAAGAAAGAATAAGAAGAAGCTTTAGTCTTGTTGGAATTATAACTTCAAATAATCATCATAGTTCGAAATTTTTTGTCATTTCTTCCTGTTTATTCGCAGAATATGAAAAACTCTCAGCAAGCTAAGATGAACTACACTTTTTCATTTATGGATTTCAAGCTTAAGCTCAATTTCCTATCGATATGATTCGATGAATTCGTTACTGTACGTTTGCGTATGAAAAGTATTTTATTTTTTTAAATCTGATATTCCTGCCGATGCGATTTGATGCACGTTACAAAGAAATTTATTTAATAATACATTTAATATCTGTAAATTAAATTTTTAATTGATTTAACATACATATATATATAATTTGATATTTATATGGATGAGAAAATATAATTTTTAAAAGATTTGTTAATAAATATCTTAAATAAACGTAAATATTATAATATTTGAAGACAATCTCCGCGTTAAATAATTTTATATGTTAATCTTTATGTATTATTACGCAATATTAAAATTTAAATATTCGTCAATGTCTCAAGTGAATTGCATGACCTATGGTCATGGACAATTGGTCCTTTATCTCGACATAAACCGCTTATTGATTCGCCGTGTGCACTATTCAATGAACGTAGGACTCTGTCGATCCGACATTCCACGCACACCTGATGCTAACACATTCACCAGTAACGTGCTAGTTAATCTAAGATTCGAAATTGCATTTCTGCTTCAAGTTCCCAAACACTGATTCGTTCCGTAATACGGCTTTTTATTCCTAACATAATTTTTCAGTTGAGATTATTTTCCATCCTGATAAATTCTCAACCACTTTTCTTGCGTTCACGATAAAACATCCGCCATATCACCGAAGCTGCAATTTATTCTATCGGAGATCAGTATAAGGAACGCGTTGATGGACGTGCATATATCTTACAAATATCGCTCGCTCTACTATGATTTATAGTTAACGCTCTCTTTCACCTTGAACATTTTTCATTCGCAACGATCCCGGGCGATCCCCATCGGGGGTAAGAAGGATGCTATTGATGGTTAATGCATCTAGCCGATCTTCTTTACGATTCTGTGAAGTTCTCACGTTCAAATTGGTACATAGCGTTCTTGCAGGTATCATCTGTGTAAACTTTAGGTTTTCTATGGAATAAAAGAGCAAATAATCCAAGCTTTTTACGCTTGTCGAATCGCCAATCTCTCTCTCTCTCTCCCTCTCTCTCTCTCTCTCTCTCTCTCTCTCTCTCTCTCTCTCTTTCTCTCAGTTTTTTCTCGAATGATCGTCTGGAGAGACGAAAGGCGCGAAAGAAAGAGATTAAAAAGATCAGAGATCTCTTCGGTCATTGTTTCTCTTTCTTGTACATATGGAAACGACCCTCAGGAGCGCGATTAGATACCGTTGTGTATCGTTGTGTAACAAACTCAAATAATTATGAGTGAAATGAGTTGCGCAATTAAATACGCAATTGAATTTCATTCCGAGTTTAAATTGCATTCTCATAAGCCGCTCTCTCATAAAATCTGAATTAATTGTAATTTTAGAAAATACCATGTTAATCGTGATTCTATGTACATATAATCATTTTTAAATCTATATACGCGCAATCTAAATGAAAATAATTATCGACTTGCATATTCATCTGATACTTATACTCGAGATCATGCCCTATAAATATTTAATTTATTTTTTCATTCTGCAATCTAGTAGCGACATTATTGCAGCTGTAGTTATTAATCTGCATGAAACATTTTATTATTATATCATATAACATGATAGTTAAAATTGTTCTATAAATTGTTCTGTTTGGAGATACATATCCAATTTCGTGAAAGTGAAACCGAATTGATCCTCGTCAGCTAATAAATACATAAACTTCTTCTAAGATCACGGCGCGAATTTTACTCGAGACGAAAGATTAATTTCACTCATTCATATTTTTAACTTTGCGCGCAGACTATAATCCCGTTCCTCATTACAAATTTGGCCCTAACAGTTCCTCCATTATCACGCATTTAGTTGGCAAAAGGTCGATCATTCAAAAATGATGCGAATTATTAATCGCAGATCCATAACGGCAATACGCGTGACACAGCACACGTACACGGATCGCGAGTATAAATACACATTGTACACGGTTGTACCATTAGGTGCAGGCAATTAAGAGCCGTTAAATAATTAGTGGTTATACGAGCTGCGGGATACCGTTAATTAGATCAAGCTTATTGAACATATATATCATACAACGCAGCGGCAGATGAACGACAGATACGATAATTTCTCGTTGCATTCTGCAACTCGGAGACATTTCGAAGTCGCCATGACCGACAAACGGAGAAATCGAAATGGTGGAAGTCCTGAAATATAAGCTGTTCAATTCACCGGAGATCGACCGAGCATGAAAATGTAATATAAAGCTTTCAAGTGAGTTCTCTCGACAAGAGAGAAAAATCGAAGCGTTACACGAAAAAGTACGTGCGATACAATTTTCAGCTCATGAAACATTATGCTGACGAATCGTTTAAGAGTCGTCATAAAATGTCGTCATAAAACTTACCATACGATTATTACTTCCGTAAAAAAAATGTTAAAAAGTATTAAAAAATATTAAAAAGTATTACTAAAATGACAATTAAGTTGATAGCATCGATCGTATTAAGCGTAGTTAAACCGATTAAATGAATCTGATTAAATGTTTCTTCTAACTTTTTAACTTTTAAATCACATTTTATTTTTTAATAGAGGGAATATCTGCGTAAACATTTATGAAACGCTTTTACATGTTAATAGGAGTTCCTCAAAATCGCGTTAAATCTCAATTCAAAGTGATCATATTAAGAACGGATGAAACTAGAGCGAATCTCTCTCTGCACACCTAATAAAATCTCAATTACGAATAATTTACGAATAATTATTCATGCGCATTTTTTATTGTTCATGATATTACGATTAACTAAATAAAGGAGTAAACGATTTTCGCTTCAGACCACGCGGCAATTGAAAAATATATCATCGGATGAATGTCTCCCGAACATTTTCGCATTGATTTGATTTCTGGCACAAATTGCCTGAAGCAAAAAACCACATTGGCAAATAGACACCGTAAAGCATTCCTATATTGATAAGGCCTGAATCGAATCTTCTGCGAATGAACACGATTCTACAACTCTCTCTTTTTATCTTTCATCATACTCGAATATATTTCTTAGATAAAAAACGAAGAAAAAAGTTCGTGGACACTAGCTTTATAATTACTATATCCCATCGGTGACATCGGTATGATATACGCAAGAATGCAATTGATACTTCGGTCTCTTTTTGATATGTATGAATTAAAATTAACTTTGTGCATTATGCTTTTTCTCTTCGTTGAAATGCTTCGTTGAAACCGAAACATCTCGGACTGAATTATATTATAAAATTTCAATTAATGGAAATGAGTGTTGTGTGCACACGTCAAACGCGCTTCTAGGCTCTTCTACGTGTACATATTCTTAAAGATTCATGCTCCATTTCACAAGCCTCGTTGAAACAGGGTAGCTGCTGGTTCTGCTCTTAGGGATGATTTCGTTAACCGCGAGAAAGCGAACGGCGTCTTAATTAATTTAACTCGAAGCGGGGGTCTCCCCCCTCTCTCTCTCTCTCTCTCTCTCTCTCTCTCTCTCTCTCTCTCTCTCTCTCTCTCTCTCTCTCTCTCTCTGTAGGATCTCTGAAACAAGCCCAGCGGTTCTCACAGTGTCTCTAGATCTTTTTCAACGCCGACTCGAGCGACGAGAATAAGCGATAATCCAATTATCGCATCCTCGACAGTTTGCCGAATGTTCGACCGCTCAAACTTAACTTCCATTCCTTTTATTTCGGGAATCGTCCGCGCGCCCTTACTGTTGCGAGAAACACAGGAACAATTCATGCGTCGTACACGTCGCGAGAATCAACATCACGAGCTCTTGGCCTCGTTTCCCTTCCATCGAGTTTTTCGACTTGTCAGAACAAATCGGATTACGATTTTTAAGTTACATCCAAAGTCACGTCTCATGCGTTTTCGCTTCGAGTTTCCCTGCAGGCATGTTCTCCATTCTCAGCCGTCCTTCTCGCCGCGGTCGCCATCGAATCGATTGGCTGCTCGCCCGCGATAAGACGCAAACTTAGTTACGTGATCTTATGACCCGTGATATACCATATGATTTTGGCAAAAATATAGCCGGCATGCCCGGTAACAGCAAGTTGCTTAGATCGCTCCTAACTCCATCGCTCCTAACGCCCAATTTCCCGGTTGTTTAATATGCAGGCACGTATTCATGAATGAATCGTATTTACGAATTCAATTCGAACTCACGAGGGAGTCCTGTTGACGGAAAATTTCGTATGTTTCTTTAATTCCGTTGTCAACGCGGGACTTCGGCAATGAAATGTTCAGCCACCTCGTATCTTTAATTCAACTTCCATCGGCCAAGAATGAAGAGAAAGCTAGTTTCCTCGATTCGCTTGCTGACCAGCATAGCTCTCGCTAACTTGATCGTTTAACATCGGGAATCTGATAAAACGCATCGGATGGCATCCGCGAGAGAAGTTACGAGCGGGGATTTCGCTCGTCCACATGTCCGCAGCGCGGATTCCGATTGCTTGCGGCTTTTTTAAATCTGTGACATCTCGCGATCCGGCTACCGGGACAACCGTTGCTCGCGCGGGGCGATGATCAAACGTATCAGCGGAAATCGTGTTTCAGAACAACGACAGAGTAATCTCACATTGGAAGCCCTCCCGTATTCTCTTTCATTCTTTATCGTAAATCGTTGTAATCGCTGTTTGCCTTTTCCCTCTGCCTCTTCTTTCCCTCTTTCTCTTTTCTTTCTACTTCGCGCAGTTCTTTCTGCTGTTTCGTGTTTCCTCTTTCCTTACTTTGTGATTTCCCTTCCTACGCCTGTCCGTGTGCTTCCTCTATCTCCCTATCGAAAGCCCTTTGTCTCTTTTCTTCTTGTTCCTCTCCCGTTTTATTTCTTTTTTTTTCCATTGTTTCATTAGTTACGCTTTGAGAAAGAATGATTATTGACGTATATTACATAAGGTTACATTACGTTAGCATCAAGGAGAAATTGATGCTGAAGATAATTAAACATTTCCATTCCGGAAATTTTATTTGGCAGCATGAAACATCATTAGCGCGTCTAATTGACCGAATTATACCCATTATATGCCGCAGAGAAGAAAAAGGAGTTTCAATCGGACCGGAATTTCGGCGTTATTGCCGAAACGCCATTTATCAAACATCAGGAGGCATAACCCTCGTGGAACTGCTTTTTCTTTTTCCTTTTTTCTTTTCAGGTTAGTTTTCGGAAATCGGATTCTGAAACAATCCGAAAGTTTAACAGAGCGATAAGCAAAAAAAGGCTCGCTTTTTGTCCTCCTAATAGATTCGATAAAAAGTCATGCGCCGATGAAAAAGCTGCGCCATTCCGGATGTGTAAAAGTTATTCGGAGCGATCTCGAGACAAATCCCGGATGAAAGGATTTCGTTCGCGTTTGAATGAAATTCAGACTTAAATTGCTTTCGCCTGGCAATTGCAAACGATCGTTCCACTACCGCTGAATCCGCCGCCGGCGCTGAGCCGCGATATAATGCGCGCATTATACCAGACTTCGGGATGCTGAACTCGAATAACGCTCACATCACGCGAGTATCGAGATCCGGCGAGAATCGACGTTCGATGTATCCCTGCGAAGAGGCAACATGCGGACGCGAGCCGTTTTATGGATTTCCTCGCCTCGCTCCGCCGTTGTTGCATTGTATATATCGCGCGCGCGTGTTATTAAAGCCCTCTCTTTACGAGCCGCGAGACATATCACTTGCCATCGGACTCCTTCGGTATTTCTACGTCCCCACGTAGGCGCGATTATGTGCTCTGCAATTAGCTGGAGAGAAGTTGTTGTTTGGTCGAAGTCACTCTATCGTGAACGCCTTGTCGTTGCATGGCTCTCTAGAAAGCTTCTCTTTATATCGATCCATTAATAGCCAATCGTATGCTTTTCTCTTCCTTTTTTCTCTACCGAAGTGTTTTAAAATTCCAATTTTTGCGGTAAACTCTTCACTCTGTTCCACTCCGTCAACTTCCGAATTTTGGGAGATGGAATCGGTAGTTCCCTTACATGAGGAATTTAATTCTCTTTATCTTTTATTTTAATTAAGGAATCCGAGAGCTTCGAAGGAATTGCAAAGTGACTTCTGCAAGTTTTAAAAGAAAATCCTTTTGGATTTTCAGACGGGGAGTATCGCGATACAGCATCCACTTAGATGCTGTATGCACAGTCTATATAGGATTTCAACGAGATTGAAATTATATTTTTCTTGATGATTCGCGTCGTTCCTCTTTAAATCTTCCACGATAATGAGAAAAAATCGAATCCATAGTCGACGAGTCGCGTATTCACGCAGCGCGAACTCGCGTTCGCAAATCGATCGATTCAGATGGATGGGGCTCTCGAAGTTCTCACATCCAAAGCGGAAATAAACAGCGCGCTTGTGAGCTAGCGCTTTAATTAAAATCGATATTTCCAGAGCCCTTGCACTTTCTTGCGATCCCCGCGATTTGTTTATCCTGGTTTATCCACTTCATCGAGATCTACGATCAAAAAGTCTCTCCGTTTTTCTCTCCAACAAGAAAATGGAATATCTTCAAAATTGGCTGCCCTCAAATCGCCAACCGGCGAGTAAAACGAACGAGCAAAATTTGCGAGATTACTTATAAAATAAGAGAAAGATTTCGCTTGAATTCTGAGAATGATCTAGTCAATTTGAGTAAGAACGCTGTTCATTTGTCATCGACAAGAATAAATCGTTTGGAAAGTTCACAGCGCCTACACAGAGGGAGAGTATTAAACGAGCTTTACTTGAAATTAAATCAGCAAAACTACAAAGCGAGAATCGAGAGGATTTTAGTCGACGTAGAGACGAAATTAAAACTTCTCTTTTGAAGTTCGGGATTCGGTTACCGCTATCGTCTTTAATTCTTCTTTTCTAGTCGCAGTGCGAAATTTGTGGGAACCAAAGAAGAGGCTGTTGTATTTTACGAGGGTCGCCACCTGGTCTTCTTATCTCCGGTCATCCCATTTCCGCTCGACTCGTCATCGTCCATCA
The DNA here is from genome assembly GCA_020341155.1 of Eciton burchellii. Lineage (NCBI taxonomy): Eukaryota > Metazoa > Arthropoda > Insecta > Hymenoptera > Formicidae > Eciton > Eciton burchellii. Next base: position 2,538,041 of record JAHMML010000015.1, read on the forward strand.
GGATCGATCGTCAGGATCACAACCGAACCTAGCATTGAAAGCATGTTCGGGGAACCTCGAAACAATCAGCTTTAAAGCAGAAAGGCGACAGTGCAAAACGCTCAAGCTTTCAGCGTATTGCCGAAGAATGTACATCTGTGAAAAATGCACATTAATGATTGAACACGCTTAGTCAAAAGACCATGAGGCTTTGAAATTAATCCGCTTGAGTCAAGCGATACAATCTTAAACTGGAAACTTGCGGGAATCAAGGCCCGATCTTGACCAAATCTTGCTGTTGGTTTGAAACTTGCGGATCTTGCCTTGGCAAGGCGATATCAGCTAACTTATCGGCGAACTTGGGTCAAATTAAAGGAGGTGATCTGCATCGAAACAAGAGCTCAGTGCCTGGGTTAAGCCAAGGATCGATACGATCAACGGATTTTACTCATGGAACACTTGCCCATCTCATGGAAGCAAGTTGTAACTGGATTCCATAATAAATCTGAGTACCTGAGATGCATAAGAAGCAGGTTTCAGTGTGTGCTCATTCGTCATATCCATAACGAATTCTGTTTAAATGACAGTCACGAATTCAAGCAGAAAACTTTCAACATGAATATCGCAGGAAATGGATTAAGAGAAAAATAATCCGTATGCACTATAAAATTAAATTAAACATTTTACGCATATATGTGTGTGTGCGCGTGCGCGCGTGTCTATATGCGTGTGTCGCGTCTATTGAAACCCCGCAAAAGCGACGCGATTAAAAGTTATCAGAACGGGAGAGAGATATTATATATGTTGCACGATATGTGCACATGTGGTTTCCGCTTTTACATTTACATTTACGGACGAGATCACGCCGTGAGAAAAAAGAAGACATGCGTGTATCTTCGCCGTGCAGGATGCACGGTAAATGAATGCTCGCTAACTTCGTCTTCGCTCGAACGAATCGTCGAGTGTCGGAAACGTGATGCCGAGTGCGTGATCCGATTGAGAGGAAATATGGATCGCTCATTTGAGGGACGATTTCTCCGCAGTTTAGTCCTCGATTTGAACCGCTCTGCTCACTGTTTCAGTCCGCTCCGTTTCACAGAAAATCGTGTTCCGCCGATCTATCTATCCGATGTCGATTACGCTGTGAAAACGACACATGCACACTCACGAGTGTTGTCGTAGGGTATTCCGTTGAGCTCGTCGAAGCAAGGGATGCTGGCTAGAGTACCGGCAAGTGTCCGAGGCCAGCATAGTATAGTGTCCCAGTTCACTTCGCATTCCTGCCTGTCCTGCCTCTTGTTTTCGTCCTGATGCTCGCGTTCGAGACACTTGAGCTGCTCGGCGTTGAACGACTCGTTCAGCTCGTTAATGTAGTTCAAAATGTTCAGAACATAATTACCGCCGTCTCGGGGCTTTGTGTCGTTTCCTGAAAACCGGGCCATGTCCGATGCACTCCGATCAACAGGTCGATACTCCGACGTACGTTGTTATTTCGCCGCAAAGTCTCTCTGGATTTAGAAGACTATCTGGAAGGCAGAAAGAGAGAGGAAGACAGCTCTATTCAGATTCTTCATGATTCGACTTGAGGAAGCGTCATGCATTTCTATGTCCCTCCATTTGCATTGCATTATCTAATTCTACTTGAGAGATGTACGATATTTATGCAGATTGGAGTGCATTGCGAAATAAAGAATGTCCGCGTTAAAAACGTATAAATTATGTATATATTTTTTCCAATTAAAACGCGACAAATACATTTGCATCAAGATTTACGCAGATTTCATGATGCTTGATATTGACTGATAATACTATTAATAAAAGTGCACATTTTTCATGTCTTATCTCGAACTTTATTTCCTTCTCCAAAACCATTTCTTACTTGATTCTTGCGAGAGGTCATTTATTACTGTTTCTTAATATCAAAAGAATTTATGATTTCAAAAGTATGCTACGACATTAAGTACACATTTTGAATACGCGAATATGTGCGCATGTTTCGCGTCACTTTATCTCCTTTACTACCTTCCCGTCTCTTGAAGGAAACCATTCTCAAGGACACATATAATAGCCAACCTGCATACATATATAGTACACGGAACAACAAAGTTCCGTTTAATTTATATCATTATACTCTCGCCATCGCCATTATGTCTTATTAATACATGGCATCGATGCTTCAGTATTATATCTCCTGATTTATCATCAATCATATTATCGAATCTCCGGCATTTCATCTTCCTCTAACGGGAGATATTTTAATCCTCAAATGCTTTCATCTACTGAGGCACTTAATTTCTACAGGATAAAGCCGAAAACGGTTTTGTTCTTTCTGACACGTAATTATCTCCCCCCCTTACCATCCGCTACGAAGATAGACATTTTCTGCGAGAGATGCTCTGCTCAATAAAGAAAGCGAGAGAGAGAGAGAGAGAGAGAGAGAGAGAGAGAGAGAGAGAGAGAGAGAGAGAGAGAGAGAGAGAGAGAGAAAGGCAGTATTACAACACCAAATACTATGTGAAATTGATCTCTGAGAATTTCCTATCTTGGGAATTCGTAAGAATTTCGAGGGTATCGAGGAAACAATGTAACCCCTTGCAGAAGATCTTCGTGCTCTTCTTCCTAACGATTTGCGATTTGTCATCCGGTCCGAAATGCTCACGCAAACGGTTGCGATCGTTCATCACGGAGCTCTCAATTCACGAAGATGCCAATCCGGAAGCAAAACAGAACCCTCCGGAATCAATAATATTAACCGTCAATGGCAACAGTCACCATAGACGTAATTCGCTATGGAAGCTGCAGCAATGCATTCTCCCATTATTCGTGGGTTAAAGTACCTCTTATGGTATCTCGGGACGGTGATTCTGGAGGCAGAGGGCAAACGTAGCACTTGTAGCGATCAAAAGCTTCAAGAGTCAGTGTAAACCGTTAAAGTTAAATCGCATAGATCTTCGCGCTATCTATCTCGAAATGATTCGTTGAAATCATGCGATAAATACATGGAAGAGATGCAATATGAGATGCGTTAATGAGAAATATATTATGATATGTGCGTGATGAGAAACGTAATTGGTAATGTAATATCACCGAAATACAATTAGCGTTTTCCAGTTTTTCTCTGCTTCGACAGCGATTGATTGTAGCTGTTGCGGCGCGTCAACGATTTCGATGCTGCGGAGCGTAGAACACTCGCGCGATAACCAACGAAACTGACGGATCAATGTCGCAAAAACATGACAAAAAACACGCTCGAGTTCTAATTTACGAAGGTTCGGTTCTGTCGACAAGGGACAGAGAGTTGCACCGAGGGAATCTCGTTTGCCGAACGCATCGTAACTTGGTAACTCGTTTGCAGTTTCATTTTTCTCCTTTTTTCATGATTCCCACTGTTTGATCATCCCTCTCTCTCCCCTCCTTCCCCTCCAATCTTTTGGGAGGAACGTACGAGCGTTTCCTTTAAAGTGTTGTGTGCTTTGCAAAAGGTACAGTCAGTCTCGGAAATCTGGGATTTTAAACAGAAGAGCATCAAAACAATCGCGAAGAAGTGTAATATTCTGAAAGGAAATGACATTTTGATATTTCGCGAAACTATCTCGCTGAAACGTATCAGCAATTGTTCCGTGCGTTCATCAAACGGAACAAACGAAAGTACTTGAAAAACTTAAACATGCGATCAAAAGTACAAAGGAAAATATTACTTCGAGAAGTAAAGTTTAAAAAAATGGCGCGACGCTAGCAACAGCAGATTTATAACGTGGAAGCGGTGAAGATAAGATCTTATCGGCGAAATATTTATTTGCGCTCGGATGCAGAAACTCGCGGATTCGAAAGAATCGCAAAATACTCTTCAACTTCCGAGAGAATATCATTCGTTAATATTAAATCCATTAATATAGAAGCGTTAACTTTAAACTCTTTAATATCCGCACATTTGACACGAGGAAGCCAAATTTATTCGATCTGAAACATCATTAATCTTTATTCCCGCCCAGTTTCACCCTCGCCGAAATATCCTCCTGATGTGCATTTTCGCGACAGCTTCTCAGCTTTCTTAATCTTCGCGAGAGACGCGTTACTTCGTACTCTAAGAATGAGTTCCGGATCGCTAATTTAAAAGCGATTACCGCACGGCGCAATCGGTGAGAGATTTATCGGCAATTCAACCTCTTCAGTGCCTTCGAGGGTTTTATAACTGCACGGGAGTGAATTTATTTTCTCAGCATTGGAAGAGGAAGAAAGAAATAACGCGATCCCTTAAAAAGTTAATAAAATGACGTAGCATTTACTCGAAATCAGCACACGCGATGTAATGATAATTATAATTATTCCGTCACGTCACAATCCGTTGGCCTCGGATTAAAGATTAAACAAAATTTTTATTTATCAAAATATTGTAATGTGTGTTCAATATTTGTGTCGTAAATTAACTTTAACCGAACGTATTGATAATCCCGCATTACTGTTTACGGAAATCCTGACTTGACGTCGAATTATATCGAATTTCAAGAATACAGAACGGTGAAAGATTAATTTGCACGAATAATATAAATGAAATATTGTGATGTAATCATACACAAGCGCTCTGAAAATGTTGCGATTTAATAATTAAGCTTTTTACGAATGATAATATATTTCGGAGCGCTAATCTTTGCAATTGAAATGAAATTTTTGTTGCTGTTGAAATCAATTTCAGTAAATAAATCGACGTTAGATGAATCTTTTTGATCTTAATGCCATGAAGTTAATGCCATTAAGTAAACATTATTCGTCGTCAGCTTCAGGAATTTCACGAGAGTTCGAAAGATATAATCTTCTACAGTACAATTGTCCATTGCTTCGAAAACTTGGAAAATCGCACAATGAATTATTATGCAAGATTAGCACGTTAAGCCCATTTAAAGGGCGAGTATAGGAGCACGATAAGTCGATACTTTATGCAAATAGTGAATGTGAAATTTCGTTATCACGCACAACAGGCATTTCAGTGTTGCGATATAGCGTAATAATAATTCTAGATAACAAGTAACATGTAATAAGCAATACCTTTAATCATATAATAAATATAATAATTAAATGGTGTCTATAATAAATTAATTAAACAATAACAATACATTGATTAAATAATAGCGTATTACAAATACTGATAAAATTATTATATCAATTATTATACAATTGCCAAGCAGCATTCTATATTTTATATCTTTTAACGTTCTCAATATACCATATTATACATTTGTCGATCAGCTCGATCAGTTGATCCTTTGAACGGCGGCCATGAAATATTTCGCCAACTGCATCACGGCACACAATAATTGCGATCGTAACGAGGAAACGATGCAGTGCGACACTACGTATGCATGTATACTACATTACAAATATCGCGATCGATCGCTTCTCTATCGACGTTCCGTTTCGCATTTGTATTCATCGATGATCGCGATCGGCGAGAGATTCCCTTCGATGCAAACGTAAAGCTGTTCGCGCGGGGCGGTTGTTGAATGTAACAGATCGACGGTACAATCGCACGACGGTATCGCAATAAAACGATCAAACGCGGCGGAATGGCACGGTCGCCCGATGTGCGAACGTGAAATTTTATCTCAGAAAGTTCACCGTTTGCGGAGAAAGCAATGTTTTCGTGTACGCGGCCAGCGATGACACGCGACTGTCAGCGGCACGTGCTCATGTCGCAGTAGGAGGACCATCTGCGATTACCTCCGCGGATCTGCGCAACGACGCCGGCAGAAACGGCGTCGGCGACGTCGGTTTTGCGGCGCCCGCGTCCGCGCAGTATTGCCGGTGAGTTACTACGGTGCGATTATAATTTCTTAGATTCTTTTATACGCGGACCATGCCTCCACAGGATACACTCCCCTTGAACTGCGCGTTCCTCGGCTGATTCGCGACCTTCCAGTCGATTTTTCCGAAGCGGAGATATCGTCATAAGGTCACAGCTTATTGCAGCTTCCATATCTTCATAACATTATACGAATAAACTCCTGATAACTATTCCAACTCTTGGATTAAGACTGCGTCAAAGTCGAGTTTGCTTGAGAGATCAATTGATTTAATCGATTTACGAAATGGAATCTTCTTATCATTCAATTGTGTCGTTTCAAGCTTCCTCTTAATTTTCAAAGGAGACACAAAGAGACAGAAAGAAAGAAATAGGGTGGGGGGGGGAGAGAGGGGAGTACTTCTCATTCCCGACTTCGCTCGATGCAAGAGTTATTAACGCTTCGGCATTTCTTCGGAAGAGCCAGATCGAAATCAAAGCCGGAGAGATATACGATTCGAAAGGGATGCGTTTATCAACGGGAGCCGTTAACTCTGCGGATTTGGGCGGATTGTTTCAACATGATCTCTCAGATTTTACAGATAAATACAAGACGAGCAGGTGCGAAATCTGATTTGAGATTTCTTTCATATAAAAAATACAAGGTACAACGCGAGATATTCTGTTTGGATCTTGCTTGAGTTTGGCTTGTACACTCGTACAAGCGGCACTAGGTCCACGACTACGATATGGATTTTCTAGGCCAGTAGAGTCGATGAGAACATTCGAGCGGCTACTACAGGAGCGAGGGTGATACAGGATGAGAAGCTGGCGGGCATGCGCCATCATTCATGATTCCTGCTCGCTGCTCTTCCAATACGCATCCAAGCGTCAGCAGGTGAAAATTATCCCTATATGCCGATCGAAATCGGCGATATCAATCCATCCTTTCTCTCATGCGCAGAAGCTGCACGTATAAAAAGGGATTTTCGGGAATTCCTGCTTTCTGAACTGACTCTCCCATTTATTTGTCTCCCAATCGTCTCTCTCTCTCTCTCTCTCTCTCTCTCTCTCTCTCTCTCTCTCTCTCTCTCTCTCTTTCTCTCTGTTTGTTCATCGCAAATGCCGACTAAATTGTCGAATACTCAAAATGAACTCGAATTTACTCTGTGGCGAACGAAAGGAGCGGCAGGGAACTTCAGCAAACATTAAGTCACTATTATTAATAAATAATAAACGCTAGCTTGTCCCAAATTGACGAACTGCAGATCGCGTGTGTATATATATATATATATATATATATATACACAYACATATATATATACATATATACATATATATATATATACACATATATATGTATATATACATACATACATACATACATATTTATATATATATATATATATGTACATACACACACACACACACACACACACACACACATTTGTGGTATCTGCCTAAATTACCCTATTCACGCTCTATCTTGCTCGCGCAACGCCCAAATTAGCTCGCATTTGGTTATAGTTTCATGTGAAATTAGACGATTAAATATTTCTAGGAATTGCATCTTTGCTGAGGAACGTGATTACGCGAAACATCTATTTGCATCATGATGCAGCAGGAAACGAGGGAAAATATGTGTAATACGACGTAATGTGGATTATGACACAGATTTACAAAGATTCATCATTACTGCGATTGTAGTTGCTGTTTTCAAAAATCTGTTTTGTTTCTTATCTTCTGGACGACTCCCGATGATCGATTCGCCGCGGTTCACCGTGCATTCTTCTTTCAGCACCAACTTCATTCACAATATTTAACGAACGATAGTGAACACGCGTTGCTCGTAATGTAAATCGTGCCGCATCCGATTACAATCGAAACTGCGCCGAGGATCATCGAAAGTGATAAACGAAATCATCCGATCCGCACGCGATATGGCGCGGCGCGTACTGAGTTACTGCAAATTTCAAACGGAAATTGACTTCGTCGATTGGCCAGCAATTCACGCGCGCTCTAACGCCCAATCAACCAATCAGGTCCCCGGCCCCGCGCGCGCCGCGTACAACATGAGCTAAATATTTCATAAAGTTATAAATGATGTTACGCTTTTATCATCTACTTCCGTCGTATTAATGAGAAATCAATTTTTTTCATCGTAAAGCGAGAAATCGATATATCTCTGATATAAAAAAGAAATGAACGATTAAAATAATCGTTTCGATCTTTACTGAGAAATCGTTAATTTAATAGCGTAATACCGCTACCGCGCGTTATCTTGTAACGTGTATTATAGTGCTACTCGCAGTTTACGAACAATATACTTTATCACGGACGAGCCGAGAGGTTTTATCTCTGTTAAATATTAACCATACCGATAAAGTACACTGTCTTATGTGAGCCTAATATGTTCGTCTTGTAGAGAATGTGTTTCACATCAAGGACAGCTCGCTCGTCGGTATCTCGCGCATGAGATACTGGCATCTCTCTTTTATTTATAAATAGAATCCGCATGCACGTTTCAGAAATGTATCTTACGTTTGGACACATTTTTATCAGGATAATAAAATTTGCGAAAGAAGATCATTTTTTAATGAAAAATTTTGCTAGACATGCAAATTGAAATTATTTCTATGTAGAGTTTTGTATAATATATTAGACCGAAAATTGTTCATATTCCGTTTTATATTTTCATGTATAAAACATATATATAAAACTGCTACATTCTGCGAAATAATATCGAAAAGAATTTAGTCTATTTATATTCTTTACAAATTATGTAAGAAATTGTAATATTATAATTATAATTTTTTATTTTTATTTTAAAATATATATATATATATATATATATATATATAATATTGTAATATTATAGTAGAAGTTGTTGAATGACCTATCGAACAAATATCGATATATTCTAACAAAAAGAAATATTAAAATTTTACCTTAATCTACGTACATCTTATATATTATATATGAAAAAGTTGGATATGTATGTATCGTACATATAGGAAATTAATTTATATGCTATATAACTAGCGGATTGAATCTGTATGAATCTGTCTTTATTTGAACCAGAGTTTCATTTCTTTCAATCAATAGTCAAGGTTAGATAGAGTATCAAAAGCAATGTGTGAAAATTTACTACATTTAATATGTGAGGTCATAAATTTATTTTACATTTTAAATAACTTTAGATTTCCGTAAGGCATTGGCAGCGTATATCACAATGTCTTGTGATAATCCTCCATAAACAAATTAAAATCTTGTTTAAAGCTAGCCAAAGTCCTAAACAAATTTATTTAGTTTTGAAAAATTTTACAGGTATTTTTAAATTGTGTAGTTTAAAACTGTTTTTCTTATACATTTTTATTACATGTTTAGTTTTCTAACTTTATTTTTAAATTACTTAATTAGCTTAAAAAATCTTTTTCACATGGTATCACTTAATAACTACGCATTGCATATTATATGTGTATTATTATTATATAAACTATCATATTGTAAAACTATTGTATTGTTAAATATGTCTTGGAACATTTATTAAATAAAATGGCTATTTATCAAATACTATTAAATGACCATTTATAAAATACCATTTATTAAATAAAATGATCTGTATAGATTACATCAATATGGATTTCCAGATTTTGAAATAATTTACTACACAATTTATTACTTATTATACAGGAATTTTTGGTTTATTATATTGTACAGAATTCTGTGTATAAGATATATATGCGGAAAGCAAAGTGAAGTATGGTGCGTTTTCAAAACTGCAGCGAGTTCATGAGAAAATGAGATCATGAGCAGTAGACAAATTGACCAATCAGAGATTGAGATCCAAACCGCCATTTTAAAACTTAAAATTGGACAACTGACCAATCTGCTTATTTGATTTTGTACATCTGAGATTGCTACTCATAAAATGCTGAGATTGTCAATGTAAAATATAAAAGTATGTCATGTCATTATTAATCAATCAATTTACTTTATTACATGAAAACGGAATGATTCGCAGTATGGCGTGACCAATCAAGCTCGCTAATTCATTCTTTCGATTCGTCTTTACTGTTTCATGTAAAAATGCGCGTCCAGTCATTTTAATACCATGTTAAGGATAATATTATGGATATAAAGAAATAAATTATCAAATTTCAACTAAAACAATCGTCTCACCATTTATTAGATATCCTGTGTATCAATTCTTTCATCTATTGGAATTTGCTTTGCATCATTTAGAGTCATGATAATCAAGATTGTAGCATGACGTGTCTTGCAGCGTGTATCTGACGCATGCGCAATGCCGCCTTACGTGGCATCGGCAGCAGTCACGATTACATCGACATACATTATCTGGAACGATTTCGCGTAAACATTTTTGGCAAGATATCGAGTTTTGTTATGATTCAGACACATTTCACGACATAACGTAAGTGCATATTTCACCATAATTGCATACATGTAAATTTCCAATATTTATATGCATTAGTATTTTTGTTCGCAATCATTTCAGAACGCGAAATGTCACACACGCCTGTTTTCATTATTTCCTATCAATAATTTCTAATGTTTTGATATATATCTTTTATATTTTATTAAAATAACAATTTCATTAACATATATGTGTACAAGCATCAGCCATATCTTTTATTTTTATCCATGTTATTGAATCATTTTAATATAATCATCATATATTCCTTTGATTTCTATTCTTTATTCATTATCTGTATGTATGTATTAATAATCATGAATTATAATAATAAAGTTTGTCTACGTTTAAACTTTTCTTCGATTATTATTATCATTCTATATATCATTTTTATCTTATAAATTAGACAATTTTATTTTAACTTTAATTATTTATTTAATTAATTTTTTTAACATATATATATTTATATAATATGCTCGTTTAATTTATAATAATATTTCTTTTGACAGATGCAGCACATTCAGGAAATAGGGAGACAGCATCCATATGTTGCACCAGTGCCTCAACCAGTTAATCCTCAGCAAAACTTCTCCAGGCCGCCGGTCATGGGGCAACAAAATCTGCCGGGCGTGCAAATGCATCCTCATTTATTGCCCACACAAACTATAGATCATTCTCAAATAACGAATCCTCAGATGCCTCCAACTGTGCCCACTTCTCAAATCTCTCCACGTTTACCTATAGATGCTCATGGACAATCTCAAGGGCAACTTACCCCAGGTTATCAAACTCAAGTGATTAATCCTCCGAGTACTAACCTATCTCAATCTGGAGTGGGACACTACAATTCTGCACCACCATTGCCATCACAGACCATAGCTAAGCCAGGTTTACCACAATATGAACCGAGACAATATGCTCCTCCTCCTCTCTCAACAACGGGACAACCTGTAGCAAGTCTTCCAGGGCCTAACCTCGCTCAAGTTCGACAGAAGTATATACAAAGTGCGCCACCAATGCCAGGTCAGACTATAGCGAATACTACTGGACCGAACCTACCACCAACTGGGCAAAGGCAATATGGCACCGTTGCACCTCCGTTACCAGGGCAAACTTTGCCCAGTCCTTTAGGAATGAACCGTGGACCAGTTGGAGTCGCTCCAAATTATCAACAGCAAACGTATCAACAACAACAAGCAGGATATCCTAATCAAATGGTATAATTAATATCAAAAAACCATTTGTTTTCCAAGATTTTTGGCCCTATATATAGAGCTTGGCCCTATATATAGAGCAGAATCATTGGTAATCATTTTAAGAGAAGACTACAAAACTATGGAATTCTGTATGTGTAATTTTGAATACGTAAAACAAATTTTATAACAAAATTTTAAGACAAATTCTAATAAAAAATGTCGACACTATAATAGTTTTTAAATGGGAAATGATTAAACTTCCCTTATAATTTAAATTTTGTGTATTCAGATATGTCGCAGAAAAAAAACTATTATCGATATTTTCATTTAAAAGTTTTGTCTTTCAATTTTGTTAATCCAAATTCTATAGAATCCTTAAAATTATTGCGTTTTTTATGAAATATCTTTATAGAACACAGCAATCAGTATTCATCCTCCTATTTTTTCTTTCTTTCTCCACAGGATCTTTATAACAGTCAGAGAAGTCCGTATTCAAGCAGTACTATGCCTAGTCCTACAGGATATCAACCGGGATTACAACCGCAGCAAGCCAGACGGCTTGATCCAGAGCAAATGCCGAGTCCGGTATGAGTTTAATTCTTAGCAATTTAATTTATTCATAAATATCGTCATTCATTATTTTAATAAATCGAAATAAATCGAATCAACAAAATCGACTCACTTATTTGCTTGATTTATGCAGATTCAAGTGATGCAGGATGATCAAAGTACGAGGGGTGGAATATTCATGACAAATCAGAGAGGTTTGGTACCACCCTTAGTAACGACAAATTTTGTAACTCAAGATCAAGGAAATGCCTCTCCTAGATACATTAGATCCACCATGTATACTGTCCCTACTACTGCTGATATCATAAAGCAAGTATGTATCGTTAACACATGTTGATGATCCTATTGTCAATCAATTTTGATTGATTATATAAATTTTTTCATGATACATTCATATTCTTTCATAGACCAATGTTCCCTTCGGACTTGTGATCAGTCCAATGGCTCGTACTGTACCAGGAGAGTGCGAACCGCCGATTGTAGATATGGGCGAAGTCGGTCCTGTACGTTGTATACGTTGTAAAGCATACATGTGTCCATTTATGCAATTTATTGATGCTGGTCGAAGATTCCAGTGTATGTTCTGTAAAGCAACGACGGAAGGTAAGAACAGTTTTCTTTTAGAATTGGATAACTATTTGTTCTTTGGATCTTTATGTTTTATATTGTAATTTAGTTCCAAACGAATACTTTCAACATTTGGACCATACGGGACAACGTTTAGATCGTTATGAAAGACCTGAACTAATGTTGGGCACATTTGAATATATAGCTACGAAAGATTATTGCAGGGTTAGTATCAATGGATTGATAATAATTTATGTAATTCGTTTCCGGTAAATTATAACACGGAATAATTATAAATTTGTAAAAAATTATAAATGGAAAAGAAAACAGAAGAATATAAAAATATAATAAATTACTTATTCGAACATTTTTATTCAAGATTGATTCAAGATTTATTCAAGATTAAAGATATTATCATGCATATGCATATGTATTATAAAATATAAAATTCTTAATCTGCCCATAGGACAATATTTTTCCAAAAGCTCCGGCCATTGTGTTCGTAATTGACGTATCATATAATACAGTGAAATCTGGTTTAATAAATTTATTGTGTACAAAAATGAAATCCATAATCAAGAACTTACCTATTGATGCTGGGCAAACGAGGAGTAATATGAAAGTTGGCTTTATAACGTATAATAATACTGTACATTTCTATAATGTCAATCCACGTCTTGCTCAACCGCAAATGTTGATCGTTGGAGATGTCCATGATGTATTTATGCCACTTTTGGATGGATTTTTATGCGACGTTGAAGAAAGTGAGACAATCATCGACAGTCTCATGATTCAGATCCCAAAAATGTTTGCGGATACTCGAGAAACAGAGACGATTCTTGCTCCTGCTATTCAAGCTGGTTTAGAAGCATTAAAGGTACAAGAGCGAATAAATATAATGTGATTGTGTGCATAAAATATGTAGATTCTGGAAAGAACTCGGATATGAAAAACTGCATAGATTCTTTTTTCTGTTTCAATAATCGAAAAAAAAAATTGAATAACATATATACATGTGAACTGAGATTTAATTTAATTTCATGTCGAAGAATTTTGCGTACATGCATATATATGTATATGTATAATTAAACATATATATATATATATATATATATGCATATATTTTTTTATTATGTTTTCAGGCATACGAATGCTCCGGCAAATTGTTAATATTCCATTCATCTTTACCGATTGCTGACGCTCCTGGAAAATTGAAAAATCGCGATGATCGTAAAGTACTTGGAACGGACAAAGAAAAAACAGTGCTAAGTACGATTGTTATATTTATAAGTGCATTTGCTTATTACGATCTTTATATGCCTATGATAATAACGATCTTGTTTTTTACAGTGCCACAAAACAACTTTTATAATACCTTGGGTCAAAAATGCGTCAGTGTGGGTTGCAGCGTGGATCTTTTCATTTTTAACAATTCTTACGTAGACATAGCAACGATTGGTCAGATTTGTCGTATCACTGGGGGAGAGATTTACAAATATACTTACTTTCAGGTGAGCTATCCATATCATTGCGATAAATTAGTGAAAAAATTCTGATTCGATATCTCGAGATGAATGTTCGTCTCTGTAAGTCATTAAGATAATCGTGGGATTTTTGTTGCAGGCTGATGTCGATGGTGAAAGATTAATTTCAGATGTTATCAATAACATTAGCAAACCAATCGCTTTCGATGCTGTTATGCGGGTACGCACGTCTACAGGTGTTCGAGCAACAGATTTCCATGGACATTACTTTATGTCCAATACAACTGACATGGAATTAGCCAGCATAGATTGCGATAAGGTATTATTACATTATAATTTGATTAATATTAAAATTCTAATTGATTTGTTTATAGTTAATTTCTGAATATTTAATAGAATGATAATAGTAGTCAATATTTAAGTAATATCAGTCAGTTAATAAACAATTAATAATAATAATAAATTATCGATTTAATTACATCATCGTAATATATCGGAATGTAGAATTTTACATGCTTTAATTATAATTAATTATACTTTAACTATATAATTTTAACTTAATAGGCTGTTGGAATAGAAATTAAGCACGACGACAAACTGACAGAGGACGAAGGTGTTTATATTCAAGTAGCATTGCTGTATACTTCTTGCAGCGGCATAAGAAGATTGCGGATAATAAATCTGAGCTTAAAAACCTCGTCGCAAATGGTTGAATTATATCGCGCGTGTGACTTGGATGCTATCATAAATTATTTTTCAAAACAAAGTAATATATGTTAACGTACAGATTAAAATAATTTATATGCATATTATCATTGAAATAATAATATTTAATGAAATAATGTATATAATTTAGGTATCTTTAAGCTGTTGGAATCTAATCCAAAAACAGTGAAAGACAACCTTATTGCAAGATGCGCGAACATGTTGGCCATATATCGGAAGCATTGCGCAACACCATCCAGTGCTGGGCAATTGATATTACCAGAATGCATGAAGTTACTACCGCTTTACATCAATTGTTTATTAAAAAGCGACGCATTGGCAGGAGGTAAAAAGATATTCTATATTTTTGCAACATGATCGTGTAAGATGTCTTTAATTTACAAGATTAAGTTAACATTTATCCGTTCTTAGGAGCTGATATGACGATCGATGATAGATCTTATGTTATGCAAGCGGTCGTAACGATGCCTATTTCCATATCCGTTGCATACACGTATCCTAGATTATTTTCTTTACACGACATTGATTCTCCGGACACAGAATTGCCTACGATGTTACGCTGTTCCATCGACAAATTCATAGATGATGGCGCGTATTTACTTGGTAATAGAAAGTTATATATATTTTTTATGAAAGATATTAATATCAAGATATATATATATATGCATACATTGTACTTTCTTTTGCAGAAAATAGCGTTCATATGTTTATATGGTTGGGTATGGCGCTTTCTCCTCAATGGATACAGAGTGTGTTCGGTGTACCTTCGGTGGTTCAAGTCGATACAGATCGCACTGCATTACCAGTATTAGACACTCCTCTGAATAATAGAATCAGAAATATCATTGATCGAATACGCGCGGAAAGGCATCACTGCATGAGAGTAAGTTTGAAGATTTGATATATTTGATCACTTTCGAAACAATTTCAATATAATTTTGTGTCTTGTTGCAGCTAACAATAATAAGACAACGCGAAAAGCTGGAGATGGTATTACGTCATTTCTTGGTCGAAGACAGAGGAAACGATGGAAGCCCCAGCTATGTGGATTTCTTATGCCACATGCACAAAGAGATACGAACACTACTTAGTCAATAAATAATTTTTTAAGAATCAGCTTGTATCTGAATTCCAGTGTCTTTCGCGTCGATGCTTCATTAACGCGTCATCTTGAAGGAATTCAAACAAGGCTTGATATTCGATCATTGTACTCTCATGCATGCATCTACGCACGCATCAGAGAAACATCATAACTCGTATGCGTGCATGTCATATGTTGACGCATATGCAAGCAGCGGATTTGAAGGAATAAGACTAATCATTCCGACGGATACCGGATACGTATGCGGAAATGGACACACTTGCATCTCTCGGTCGTACAGCAAATACATATGGATAACTATCAACGTAAAAATTGTATTATCACTTTATATTTTAATTAGATTATTAATGTTATTATCGCACTAAGTTAATAAAGTGTATTAAATCATATAAGCTTTTCTTATATATCAATAATATATTTTTGTGTTAACTTTTTATTACTAATATATCAGAAACGCACTTGGATCAACATGCGTTGGTATCAATTTAAGATGAAATTGTATTAGCGAAAATTCGTGAACCTTTCTCTTTCTGTTCTTCATTTTTTATAAAAGGATAATGTCACTGTCAAGTAAATTTGTTGAATTTGAATATGAAATTATATGAATAGGATTACATATTGTAATGCACATACATGCGCATCAAAGTATGAATTTAAACTGGATTTAATGCTCGCGTCTGAATCGCGCCGATGAACTAATTAAGCTTTAATAAATCTCTTGATATTGAAATTTTGCTACTATATGTACAAGCAATATTGTACAAATTCTAAAATAAATGGACGGACTTGGGGAGCGCATTGTTTGATTAAATTGTAGTTGATTGATTCTCTGGAACATAATCGCTTGCTTGTAAAAGACATGCTCGGATGTAAAGAGCGCGAACGATCGATATAAACTTTTACTTTCTCTTCATTTCTGTGTTTGACGTAATCGCATTCCGATACTTGCGATATTAAGAATGTTGTTCTGCCAGCCATTCTGCAAGCTTCAGTCCAGCGTCGTCTCTGCAATCGTACAGGTGTAAGTCGATGATATCGACGGCAAATGAACAAGAGAAATTTTCGTAGAGATTTAATAGAGATTCAATTGAAAACTGATTATTGCGTAAAGGAAGAATTAAGATACAATTATTAGAGGTTTTGCTCTACAGTGTGATATACATGTACGTGCATTGATATAATATATTAACGGGTATAAATATATTCTATATATATATAAGCTGTATAAAAGTGTTTTATTATATATATATATATATATATATATATATATATATATATATATATATACTCTTATATATAAAGTATAAAATAATTACGTGTAAATTAGCATAAAATTAGAATATTATTTTATAAAACTTCAGATCAGCAATGTATGAAGTTAATTGTGTTCACAACGATTTAAAATTCGACGAAACGTGTGTAAACGTGATTTCTGACAACAGTAACTTTGATATGTGGCTTTATTCGCTTTCTACAGATTGTTTATCGGTAAATATAATTTATAAGTTTTTTACATAATTACATGCTTTTTAATCTCTGAAATTTTTATATAGCATTTTATATAGCAAGCAAAGATTTTTTCGATATTAAATTTGTTGTAATTTAGAAAATAAAGGAATTGTTAAAATAAAATATAAGAAAAAGATTTCTAACTAGAGATATACTAACAACTTCTATAAATGCATTATGCGATTAATATATTTCCATATAATGTAATGTAATTATAATGATATGTAATTATTATATCCCCTAGTGCCCTTATGAGCGAATAGCGCGGATCTCAAACGAGATCAATTCGAGCTTAAAATTCAGTACGGTGAAAGCAGTAAAATGGAGAGTTCTAAAAAACAATGGCACAGATGAATACATCTCTGCTAAAATTACAAGGTATGTTTTAATAAAATGTTTTTGTATTATTTTCATGTTTTACAATATATGATATAATAACTTTTCCTTAACGAATGATATTATCTGGATGATAACGAATTATAACAGAACTGATGTTTTGTCTAGTTTCACTTTTTATCAGAGTTTGTATTACTTTTGTAACTTGTGCCTTTAAATCATTTCTTTCTAGAATTTTATTCTTTTAGCGATATTTTTTGTGAGCTATCGCCAAATCTAGGTCAATATGGTTTATACGAATTGGCAGTGCGAAATGAAACTTGTAGCTTTAAAACTTTGAAGAATCCGACTTATCCATACACAGGTATACTTTCGAAAATGAAAATATTAGAAATTAGAAGATAATAATTAAAAATATTACATATGTACATGAATTTGTAAAACATTATTATACGTTATTTTGAAGAATTATATGATTGAAGTTTCAGTTTAAGATAAAACAATAACGATTACGCTTATCATACGTAAACAATTTGATTGTTTTATCTATTATTTCTGATAATTGTCGATAATTATCAATATTCTGATAATGCGATATATCAACAATTATAAATAATGACCGATATTTTATATTGTTTGCAGAGCTATTTATTATTTTGGGAATAATCATATTTATTTTATTTGGCATATCAGCTGGGAGATTATTGTGGCATATGTGCAAAAAGAGATGGAGGAAAGCCGCAAAAGAAAGATCAAGTAATAAGGAAGTAACGAAACGTCGCGTAAAAGCTATTGACACATTTAGAGGGTACGTTACGATAACGTATAATTATGCATTATAATTATGCGAAAAAACGCACAATTATAAATCTCTTTCTCGTATTGCTCGCTGTTATTACTTACTATTCATGAACGATAATTTAAAACATGATATTGTTTTAATCGATAGGGCTAGCACTCTTTTTATGATATTTGTTAATGATGGCTCCGGTAGCTATACTATATTAGGACATACAACTTGGAATGGTATGTTACTAGGAGATTTGGTATTTCCTTGCTTTATTTGGATTATGGGAGTTTGCATTCCCATAGCTTTATCGGCGCTATTAAAACGTGGAGTCTCAAAGCTTCAGATCAGTTATTCCATCTTGAAGGTAATTATCGTATAAATAATAAAGAAAGGCTCTATCTACGTGCAGCGTATTATTTATCTAATCAATGATGATGATTTAATTAGTTAATTATTAATTAAGATAATATATATATAGATAAGTATATTATATTAATAGTTTAATATAATTTAAAAGATTAATTAAGTTTTATATGTATATCCATTTTATCGGTTTACTGATATTTCCAGAGAAGCTTTCTCCTATTTCTGATAGGCGTTGCGCTAAACACATTGGGAACAAACGCACAATTGGAGAATATACGCATATTCGGAGTTCTTCAACGATTTGGAATTGCTTATTTAATTGTTGGTCTAGTGCATCTTAGTTTTGCGCCTGAATTTAAAACTGTTCAGGTAAGCATATGATACAATAAATACAAAATAGTTTCAGCACGTTTGTCATTTCGCATGAATCGCATAAATAGAATTATTAATAAATTATTAATCACGAATCAGACTTCGCAATTAATAATGCGATGGAAAATATTTTTAAATATTTTTTAATTTAATAGATGTCTCCTATGATCATGTTTCGATACAATACGTGAATTCTTTGCAATTTATAGACTTCATCGCGCAGTTATACAACGCACAAGATTCAAGATATATTGAGCCTTCTGCCACAATGCTGCATAATGTTGATTCTAATAATCGTGCATTGCACCATTACATTTGCTCTTTCGGTTCCGGGATGTCCCACGTATGCAAATCGATAATGATAATTTAATTTACAACGGTATTCAGCTGTAATTACAAAAATATCTCGTAATAAATAAATTTATACTGCAGCGGATATCTCGGACCAGGCGGAAGACATGAGAATGGATTATACTTTAACTGTACCGGAGGTGCGGCTGGATACATCGACAAGGTCATACTGACTTTGAATCATATTTATCGAACACCAACCATCAAGTACGTTTATGGATCCGGTCCTTCGGATCCCGAAGGAATTTTGGGTAATTCTTGTCGCTATGTAATCATATACTTCACAGATATCTGATATTCATACTTAGATTTCATCATATTCAATATATCTCTTGAAAAAATAGAATAAATAATAATGTATTTTTTCATCTCATTTTTTCATCCCATTAATACTAGACCGTTGATAAAAAAGTCATTATGCATGTTTGCTGCATATTCATTGTTTAAGTTATTAAAAACGATTATTATTAAAATTCCTCACTATATTTTAAAGTTACATTTAAATACTTCATTTTTTTTCTTTCTATTTTCAGGCTGCCTTACAACGATATTTCAAGTATTTCTAGGTGTACATGCTGGCATAATCCTGATGATATATCAAGATTGGAAAGGTCGTGTTATTCGATGGCTTTTATGGGCGGCATTGTACGGCTGTTTAGGCTGCGCCTTTCATTTCACTGACATTATACCCGTCAATAAAAACTTGTGGTAAGGTGCCAAGAAAATTTATTGCTATATTTTACTCGTACCTTTTCTTTTCAATCTTAGAATTTTTTATGCATGTAATTTGATTTTAATAGAAAACTACGATTAAGATAAATCATTTGTAAAGTCATTGTAATTGTGCAGGTCTTTATCATTCGTGTTTGTTTCAACTTCCTTTGCTCTGGCTTTTCTCTCTGGATGTTATCTACTGGTTGATGTTACCAAAGTTTGGCGAGGAGGACCTTTCAGAATACCCGGTAAATAATGTATCCAATATAGCTAATTTAGAAATTTTTCAGCAACGAAATCATAATAATCGATTATAGTTGAATTAAGAATATATAAATATATATATAGACTTAATATTATACATATATATTGCATTTCTAAAAGAAAAAAAGAGATTAAAAAGTATATCAAATGTATATAGATATATATATTTTTACAACATTTTGTTACAATTTTAATCCAAACAAGAGTTATAATTATATTCTTTGGCCATAAATACAAAATAAAATTAAGTTTTACATTATTAATAAGCGATTTAAATGCGATAAAAAAAGATTAATTTAAAAAAATAAGAGAACGTCTTTGAATTTTTAGATTTCCTTTTGTAACTAAAGTCATCAATTCATCTTAATGTTTAATATTGTTTAAAAATTTATATAAATCTAGGAATGAATGCGTTGGTATTGTACGTGGGCCATAACGTGTGCTACCAAATTTTCCCATTCCATTGGAGGATCGGCGCGATGGACACCCGTGCATTGTGTTTTATCGAATCAATCTGGGTTGTATTTCTCTGGACAATTATAGCGTATATCATGCATCATAAACGAACGTACATCACACTTTAAATTATGCTTATATGTGTCGTGTGTCGTTACTATATTTCTAATACAAGCACAACACAAACAACTTAGAGTGTTACATTAAAGATCTATTATATGCGCCGATATAAGATAATATAGATAATAAAGATAATAATTATACAGTAAATTACAATCTAAATCGAGCTAATAATACGTCATTAATATGCCATAATCATATCATTATCATATGACTTTGCATTGTGATTCTTGAACAAGAGCGATTGCATTAAATTTCTAGCAATCACAGGTAATCACATAATACTTAGCAATGTCAACATTACAAATAATTTATTTTACAACTTGAGTTAAAAGTAGTACAGTGAGATTCAGGTAACAAGATTCACGATGACGTGTGCGTTTATTCTCAGCATTGATTAATATCTTTAAAAAAGAGCATTATTATAATTTTCCTTTCAATTTTCAATTCAATTGATCTTAAATAAATAAACCACGTGCTTTTGCTCAAGTAGTATTGCATAATGTACAAAGGGTTAAAACCATTTTCTTAAGAAACAATTCAGATCTTTTTGAATTCTTTTTTAAAATATTATTTCTTAAGAAATATTTTTTCAAGTTATTGTAGCTGAATGCAAGATTTCGGAAACAAGCTCAGCTTTATTATTTGCAAACGAAAAAAATTGCACACGATGCAAATATTCAGCAATCACGAAAATCACTAAATTAAATTATTTATTTATTATCACCAGATTTATTTTTAATTTAGAATTTTTTCTCAAATAGAGAATGGGTTATCCTTGACACAAGTTTCTGAGAGCAATGAACAGACTAAAAATCCGTCAACAATACATCAGTAACTTATAATGAATTCATATTTAAATAATTCTCTGACAATTCGCAGTTCCTTTGAAGAAAACATTCAGAAATTAATTTTTTCGTCGGAGCATCGACAAGCAAGATGTGATGAGCATTATAGATTATTGTGTAAACAAAATAAAAAAAAGCACACTAACAATTCGATCTTGTTGAAGAAGGAGGATTTCATTTGTCCTCTCTCGGTAATCTCTAGTAATCGGTTGCATCGGGACCTGAAAAATGATAAATCCAATATTTTAAAAGAATGCTTGCATGATAAAAGCGTAAAGACAGAATTAATAAAAAAAATATGATACATAGAGTGTATACTATTTATCGATGAAATTCTCAAAAAATTCTGAAAAGAACGCAGACAAAGTGATATCATGATCGATGAGATAAATTAACGTTTGCTGAAAATATAAGAATATTCTGTTTCACTTATACATACATGTATATTTCAATTATAGCATCGATCTTCGTTGCTATTCTCTCCTTTTCTTTAATTTGTTACTCTCATATCTAATTTTCTCTTTCGTTTCTTATTATATTGTCATTTATGTTGAATTTAAATACTGAACAAAAGTTATAATCGTGTCTGAATTTTATCAAATAATCTTACCGAACAATTCTCTATTACTTAAACATTTTGCGCGTATTAATAAATCTATTTGTGTTCTTGAATCTTAGTATTAGTCGGATTACATGCACAAAGCAACCAAGCATGAATATCTAACGATCAGGCTTTCCGCGTGATATAATTGCAAGACAAAAGGACAAGAGAGAAAGGAACAACTAGAAAAAGAAAAAGAAAAAACGAAAAGAAAGGAGCAGTAATAAGTATAGATATAGAAAGATAGAAAGAAAAACAGACAGACAGAGAAAATAGGATTACATGTACATTTAATTAAGTTAACAATAGAATAAAAAAAGAAATATACGTAAAAGACTAAATAAAGAGACAACAAAAGCGAAGAGGGGAAAAGAGGAAAAGACGGAGAAAAATGAAGAGTTTGATACACGAATATATGGAAACGATATGTACCGATAGAAAAAAAATCACGTAGCCCGTAGCGCCTCGGGCATACTCAGCCCTGTCTTGCGAAGAAAATCGAGAGAAAAGTATGTCCGTGGATCGTGGTGCGGTCGCTCGCGGCGGCAAACATACGGCCTCATTCTGCCCTGGGTCATCAGCAATAGTCGGTGTTAGCATTCGTACAGGACGTTGGGATAGGAAGAATTACCGCTGGTAGAGGATCATTAATCTCGCCAGGTTGCCGTGCCGGATAGGCGGACAGTAGAGTCTGCGGCACGTTCTTCGTACTTTTAATTCTCGGACACAACACGTTCACTTTGTACGCCCAAGAGGGCATCCTACTATCGAGTATCTTGAAGGCTAGGGAAGGCAAGACATTGTTATCTTGCAGACCAGGATGCGATTTCGAGTTTTTCCAGGCACGGAAATACGGATCATTTTTATAAGACGGCTGCTCCGACTGACACGCCGCATGATCAGCCGCGAGATTAGGCGAGCTTGCGATACCTTCGCTCGAAGGTTCGTAAAACTTTCGCCAGGACTGTTCTAGCACGGGACTGTACTCGGGAGACGTTAAGCCGCTCGAATAGTTGGAACAATAACTGTCGTCGTAATTGAAGGCATTGGGCGGCTTGAGCGGCAAGCTAAGATACTCCTTTTTGCAAGGGGAATCTATCTTGAGGCAATCAGAGCAAGTCAGAACGGAATCATCATTCAGAAGCCGAAAGAGTCGGGAGTGTGTCTGCGTTCGCTGATACCTCTTCAAATTCTTCGAAGACGCACATTCCGAATCCGTATCGACTTCGGATATCATGCGGCTTAGATCAGAGGTAACTCCGCTGTCCTCATCATCGGTGTCTTCGCGGTTGTCTACGTTCAGCAGGTGCTTTCCATCTATTTGACAGAATTCCGAATCGATGCGTCGATTCTCCTCTTTGTCGTTCATTATCGTAGAATATTGCCGATCTGACGTATCAGACCTGCTTGAATTTGCATCGACGATTTGGAGCCGAGGTGTCTGTCCTTCCAGTATCCAGAAGCATTCGGGCGTGGCAACTTCCGGCTCAGCGATCATTCTTTCTTCTTCGAGATTAAGATTCTCGAAGTTGTTACAGACTTCTTGCGAGATTTGACTATGCTGGCGACTTACATCATTCAGTTCACAGATATCTTGCGTAGTCGTCATCGATTCGGAAACGGTATGGTCATCATCATTCGAGGACATTGATTCTGCATGTTGATTCGTTTCATCGCATTTTATCTCATTGATTTCTGTTGCCTGCAGATTTTCTTCACCATTCTGCTTTTCATAGCTGATCTCGTTATCCTCCCGAAAATCGAAGGTTGGACTGAAATCTCTTCTCAAAGTGAAATCAACGTGCGGTGTTGTGTTCGCAATTGCGCGCGCGTCATCGTTTGACACGTGTCTCTTCACTAACGTGAAATCTACGGTGGTGTCGTTACCGACATGGAAGTTGACGTGAACATCATCCGTCTTATCACCCATATCTTTCATTGGATACTCGTTCTTGATATCGCAGGATTTTTCCTCTTTTATCCTACTATCGCCGATTGTGACTGTGGTGATGTCCTCGTTGTCTTCAGAGACGAAGAATTTGAATTTCAGGGGCAGACTCACGCTGACCATTGTGGTTTCGTCATCATCAGGAGGTTCGTCGATTCCCTTGAACGAAGCTTCGTTCAGTCCGTCGATTTTCTTTTTATTCTCACAATAGGGACTCTCGGAATCTGAACGTTCCATGTTCTCATAAATAACACTCAATTGATGAGGAATCATTGATGGAGTGTTGTCGCTTGCCGTATTATCTTGATCATGGTATCCCATCTTGCGATCAATGGGATTTATTTCATCGGATTGTAGATCGATGTTTCGTTCAGATATGATATTCGTTATGATATTCTGCTTGCGAGGATTCAAATAATCATTTGTGCAATTAATATGATTCTTTTCGAAACTCTTCTCGCTGCAAATGCTACTCTCGGAATCATCTGCTGAATCGCATTCACCATCATCGGCGTTGCCGCTTGAATTCGGACAAGTATCAGTGATGTCGGTAGCATCGATATGGCTGATACCGGAAAAGATGTCGGGATCTTCCTCCAACTTCTCGTAAGGGTTCAGACCAGTGGAATAAGCTAGATAGGAGTCCGAGTCACTATCAGACGATGTATTGTTGGAAGTGGTATCATCGATCTGATCTCTTCGGCAAGAATCCGAAAAGTGTTCGTTGTCGGAAGTGGAATCGCTGGAGTTTCTGGAATCGTTACAATTGCTAGAATCACTGGAATCACCGGATTCACTGGAATCGCTCGTGTCTACGTATGTGTAGTTAGGCACATTAATGTGCAGGTCAAGTGTCTTCCCCGATCTTTCCCTTTCAGATCTCCTGGTATTATCCGATGCGCCGTCTTCCTCGTCGATTATATTCATTGCCGTAATCATGCCATTTGTCTCATTGTTGCAGTTCTCATCAGGACAAACATTCCTCGTGGAATTGCAGGTCCCACTGGATGGCGATCCAAGTGCGTCCAGATGATTGATCTCATTGTTTAAGAGAGTATTGTCTATTCCAGCAACTGTGTCGTTTCGAATAAGATGTTCGCGTGACATGTCGTTTTGGATGAATGGTAAATCGGTGGCAGCAGTGAAACGATCGTGAGAATGGTTGCTGTTATTCGTATAACGGACGGGTAGTTGTTGGACACCTGGATCGTCATAATTCATTTGAGGATACATCGTTACGTAACTGTATTGGCCCGGAGACTCAACATTTGTCTGCGTAACGTCTGCTAGATTTTGATTGTAAATCGGGTAAAAGGATTCATAAGCAACGTACGTACGTCCATCCGGATACGGTGGATACGTGTAAGGGAGATAAGAATGTTTGTCCGTTTCGTTTGCGGACTCGTTAAATTGAGCGTTATACTGCACAGGATAATAGCCCCACCAACCCTCGGGATACCAGATAGGAATGGATGAAGGAGGGAAGAGTACACCCTGCTGATTTCCCGGCAAGTTATTCTCTGTTTGGCGGGTGTAATCTGCTTGACGATTTTCTTGCGTGGCTACAACAAACAGCACAATGCATTCAGAAGAGAATTAAATTCGTCACACCGAGCGTATAGCGGCGCGCCTTTATGTCGCTTTTCTTCCTTTCTTTTTTTTTTTTAATTTTTCCGCCTGAGATTTTATTCCCGAGAGATTTCTTCAAATCATATTCGATCGCATTCGATCTCGTCTCGCGCGTTGCATGATCCACGGAACGACTTCGCAAAAATGCCTGGGAAATGTTGTCTGAATCGGAAATACGTGAGTTTACGGAGACTTGAATCCGCATTTTGCTTTCTCTCTTTTCCTATGCTTCTTTCTTCGTACGTGTACATGATAACGCTAGATCATTTTTAATGATGACAGAGTTCGCATAATGGCACGAGATATAAGCAGAATTATTTATCAGCTAAGGGAACGAAAAGAACGATTCATCCTGTGTTCAAAGGAAAACAACAAGAGCTTTAGCGAACCAGCCAAATTTTCTGACGAGCAATTGTAGCAATATGATTAATTACAATCGCACTTCAAAAATGACTAGTACACCAAAACAAATTCTTTTGTTCCATTTCAATATTTTTAACAAAGTAGCATAGATATTTATCATGTATATATCTATCTAACACGTGAGAAATAAAATTTGCGAAGATATAAATAAGAATGCAAATATATTTTTAGCGTATAATATTATTATTAAATAAAGATTCTGTGTTATCAAATAATACCAAATAATAATGTGGGCAATTAAGCCTGTCTAAAAACGGTTGATAAAAACTGACAATTGTTTTTGCTAAAGGGGATTCAGAATAGGATTGCAACGTACAGATTTTATGGATTACAGATTACTTTTAATTAATATTATATGAATTTAATCTTTCAACAAATAAGAAATTGCAAACTTGTAAAGTATATTTTTAGATTCTTGCCCGGGTTAATATTATTATATACATTTAGATTTTGAAATTATATGCCACATTTATATACGTGGTATTTATGTACAGTTTACATTATTACAATATGTCGCTTATTGCGCCAATTTATTGTCTTCAGATGCCAACTGATTATTGCAAAGTTGCAAGTATATCATGCTAAAAGAATAAATTTTACGAGAGAATATTGATGTAAATATAACTCGCATTCTTGTTTCACTTTCGTACATTCTCGTTCTTGATCAGAATCGAGATATGCGTAACCAAGTCCATGCAAGTAATCACTTTGCATTATATTGCGAATACATTGCGCGATAGTAAACATGAAATCATTAATATAGATCATGCAACATTCCCGTTAATTTCTATAAATCATCTGCATTGTAAAGAGAGAAAGGGAGACAGCGGATATATATATTTATGTTTTGGAAGTAATTTATGCTTTACACATTTAAAAGGTGTATAAGGTATATGAAAAATATAAAAAATAAATGACAACTTATGCATCGAATGTAATTTTACACGATACATAAGTTCTCATTATACATCATCTCTCTTTCTCTCTCTCTCTCTCTCTCTCTCTCTCTCTCTCTCTCTCTCTCTCTCCCCTCTCCCTCTCTTTCTCTCTAGCCGCTAATAAAAATATTCCTCAAATAAGTAATATTTTATTAAATGTTGGCACACATCTTTGTATGTATATTTGCATAAAATAATCGAGAAATAAAAGTAGCAGCGAAGAAAACTTTTGTTAGTCCTGTGAACACAGGATTCAGGAATGTTTGAGCAGTGCCATGTATTTGTTACTTCGAATAAAATATTCGTTGGGATGTCAAGCGCTCGTTACGAAACATGATGTATATACAGATAAATAAGCTATTATAATATTAATTTGTGAACGAAGAATGTGTATATGTGTGTATATGTATGTGCATGTGCATCGTATAAGGTAGAATCAATAAATTTTATACTTGCTAATTTTGTACTTAAATATTACACGTATAGAACATTATAAAATAACAAAGACTATTTCAAAAAGCTGGAGCGCTAAACCTTTCATGTAAAAAAAAGAGAGATAAAAAATGCAAAAGAGACTTTCCGCTGACATTTGTGACATTTTCAAAAAAAAGAAAAAAGAAAAGTCCCTAATAGGCAAAATAGCTTTGCAGATAATAATAATTTCATTTAGCGAATGTACTTACCAACACTTTCCGGTGCTGTCATCGCTTGTAATATCCTAAAGGATCGAGAAGGAATTGCACTACCCATATACTTTCTAGGCTCTTGAACCTGCTGTTCACTGGGCGGCAAATTCGCTTGTGTTTCTTCTATATGAGAATTGATAAAACGAATTTATCATATAACCATTTCAATTACTTCCATTGAGTTCATTTATAATTAAATTTGGTTATTTAAATTAAAATTGATATAAAGTTTAAATTGATATAAAATTGAAATAAAGTTTCTTTGTCAGGCGCATACTTACCGAATGACTTAGAATTTCTATTTTGTCTCTTATTCACGACATTTTGTGCAGCATTACGTGGCGCTACGAGAGAATAATATACTATAAACTTTGCATTTATTATTTGATTCTTATCATTTTATACATATATGTTTGATCGATTGCGATATTACGACTATATAAATCCTCATATAGTTATTTATAAAAGCCTTTCTACATCAAGCGAAAATAATAAGCAATATCGAAAATATTTTTCTCATAAGCGATCTTACCTACGGAATTAATTGGAGCATCATTAGAGTCGGTCATATTTTGTAAATATCGAAAAGCTCGAGAAGGTATAGCCGCACCGCGATATCTTGGATCTTCCTCTTGATGAAGATAAGTTTCGTGATCGACTAAGTAAAGAAAAAAAATATTTTTATTAAAAGTGATTGATTATTTATATAATGATCTATATACATCTATATATTTTACGTGAGACAGATACTTGGAATATATTTAAGCAATTTCAATTTTTTTCAATTCTGTACTAAAAATAATTAAGATAAGTCAAAATAATAGTTATTGTTTTACCTTGCTCTTTAAACTTATTCATGAGTATTTTCTCGTCCTCACTTAATTCCAGTTTGCGTATTTGTTCTGTTCCCATATCGTTGGATGCAGAATCAGTGTCTGTAATTTTTTGAAGTACACGGAACGATCGCGATTGAACTGGACCGGGCTCATATTGTTGAACCGAAGCAGGAGTCCAGTGTTGCTGTTGTTGCTGTTGCTGTATTCTGTTGTTAATTTTACATAAATGATTAATAGTTGCAAACATTTTTGCGTAAATAATTAATTCAGAAAAAATAAGCTTTAAACCATATATAAAATAATATATAATTGTTACATAATATTTTGTATATAAATTTTTATATCATTTTTATATCATTTTTATACAAAATAATATAATATTATATTATAGGCTTTTTAACCAATTAAATTATGTAAATCAATAAATTCTTAATAAATTGAATCTAATGTGATTCAATTATCTGATTTAATGAAATAAAAACTTACGGTTTTGTAGTTTGTCCAGCTATCCTATTTCCGGTATTAGATGGCGTCATTTTTTTATCGCTACCTTCTACTACAAGAGGGATGATGTAGGTTGTTCCAGCAGGTTGCTGAAGCGGACGAGATGAAGCTGCAACGTGAATCGAAGAATGGTCCTGCTCTTGTGGACGATTTTGCACCTGATTTCCTTGAGTTTGCTGCGCAGGTATTTGACCCCATCGCTGTTGATGATGTAAAGTTGAAGTTGGCTGCTTAAACTGATGGTGTCCAGATTCGCGCTTTACATCGAATACTGATGGTCTATCCTCAATCTAAAGAACATCATGAGAAATAATAAGCGTATTATTTCTCTAACTTTACATTCTACTTTACTCTTCTAGAATCAAGCAAATATGTGAAGAATAAAAAGATTGAACAAAATTTAGTTAAAGAGAAATTAGTTATTACTATATTAACTATTTAAATAAAGAGAATTTACCCGGATGGGTATAACACGTTCATGCTGTTGATTGGTTTGTCGAGGCGTTACGGAATCGTTGTTCGGCCAGTGCTGCCGCGGTTGCTGATATTGTTGAGACGATTGTTGTTGCTGAATTGGTTGTTGTTCCTGTTCCTGTCTTTGCTTCACTTGTATAGGTCTCATCTGCTGCGTAGGTGGTTGTTGCACCTGAACATAAACTGTCGAGGCGGGTGCATTTTCCAAGGGGCTGCCGGGTGTCTTAGTCACACTTGTGCGTTTGGCCCATTCGGGCAGTTCTTCCTGAGGTTTATTCTTATTTTGCAACCAAGGCGTAGGCGCCTTCGTCAAAGTGATTTGTGTCGGTGTACTCGGACTCTCCGGAGTATTCTGATTCGATGTTTGATTCGACGTTGTAATCGGTATCGCTTTCGTATCTATTTTCGTAACTTTTTTTATTGGTTCGGCTTGCTTGTCCACTGCTATGAAAGAAAAGGAAATATCATACAAAAACATCCAATCGTTTTCGACGTACATTATCCCAATCTGATAAGTGTATGCGATTTGTTTGCTTGTTTGCAGGATGATATGATTATAATGTGCAATAATAGATAATGAATGATTCTCAAAGATAAAAGATAGAAGAATGATTACCGTTCGACGGTGTCCTATTAACCGAAGGTGATTGCGGTAGTCTATTAACGGAAGGCTGGGATGGCGCGTTAGTAGGAAAAACAGGTACTGCAACTTGTGGTTGCACAAATGGATTCGGTGGAGTGGTAACTGGGGGCGATGGCTTCGTATCGATAGCGAGTTTCGGTGGTCCTTCTATGCCTTCATCGTTGGCGTTCTTCGCCACTCTTCTCGCCATACGCGGACTACGGATTTGCGAGAGATCCAATTTGCCGCCCATGCCCGGAGTGTACGTAAACGGTTTCTTGTCCTTCGTTAACATCGCGTTCTGAATGGCTGCTGGCGGCTCGTAAGCATTATTGCTAACTATCTGCGATCTCTTTGGTGCTGTATTCTACGCGAACAAGAAATATATCGATTCAATTCAAATCAGTTACGGATAGTCAAATAACTTTTAGCTGACTTTAATTGAATGAAGATAAAAGATCGAGATTATTAATCTTAATAACAAATAGATTCCATTCTTTCTTACTTCAGCAGTGCTTATCCTCATAGTTGGCAATTGGCCAGATACGGGAGGCGGGGGAGGTGGTGGTGGAGGTGGACCTGAAATTATTCCTGGGTTACAAATAATATTGATGCATAAATGATTAACTTTATTATTACATGTCTTGTACTTAACTAGATTATAAATTAAGCAATTATAGAATTAAGATTGAAATCGTAATTAATGTCGCAGCGCATTTAATTCTCGATCTAATATATTGCCACGCAATGACACATAGAACGTACCTGCAACCATGACATCTGGATTCCTGTAAACAGAGATTAAATAATTAATTTCACTTGAATAATTTGTTGTTCTATTTGTTGTTTCTAGATAATGAAATGCATAACAAAGGACACAAAGATAAACACACCCAAAATACATTGACCCCAAAGACTTTGTTGCCTACCGCCTCGTAACGCGCTACATTCAATTCAACACAGAAAAAAATCGATTTTGCACGCGAATATACTTGGCAGGCAAAAACGAATTCTACATCTTCGTTTACATGAGACGTTGCTATCTTATCTGTGGTATGCAATTATTTCAAGGATGAGTCAGCTTACGCGGATACATATTTTGCTCACGTTAACATACATTATATTTATATACATTCCAATTATAATAATTCATAATTTAATGTATGATGTAATTTAATGCAATTGTTTGTAAGCATGCGAATGAATGCAGATATGTAATTAATGAAAAAATTGTACGAATGTTTCGTATCAAATTTTTCATTATATTATAATGATATGCATCATACAAGTACATTGATCCATCGATAAAACTGATCATTGCTTCTGGAAACATGTAAATCAGTCACGTAATAATGTAATCGAATTGGGAGTACGATCTCAAAGAGCGTAATTTAATTAATTAGTCAGTAATTTCAATCGATTGCCTTTTTATTATTCAGAAGCGTGCAATACGATGAAGGCTGACTCGAACCTTTTTCTCCTTTTAGGATAATACGGTCAAACATTTCCTTAAAAGGATCAAAGGACATTGGCTGCAAAGATCGCTTGGAAGGTATCTGATAATCGCGCAAAACACGCGCTATTGACGCAACATCGACATATTATCGATACAAAAATCAATAAAAATGTGATTAAAAGAAATTGACAGCCCATATGGGTGATATACATCAAACAAAAAATGATAGCGAATCGAATGGATTATTTCACGCGATTATTCGCGAGATTACGTGTTCCTTCTATTTTTGACCCGGGGCGAGCGAGCGAGCGAGCGAGCGATATGCGCAGTTCTCAGAATCACGCAAAATCGCATAAAATTATGTAAGGTTCGCGCAAAGTAGCGCGAACAAAACTGTGTAAAATTGCACAAAACTGACGCTGATTCCTGACGAGATCTGTCTATTAAACGAGACTCAGGAAAATTTCTCATAAAGATTTTGAACGGGAGTAATGGGATGGCGGGACGAAACTCTTGCAAGCTTCTTTACAATTTAACGAAACGAAAGTTAGACTGGAAAGACAATTCGTTCGTGAATCGAGCCATTTTCTGGCAACAGAAGAGAAGAAGAGGGGATCGGGAGGAGAAACAGGCCTGAAAATAGTTCTTAATAGAGTTTTTGGAAAGAAGTCCAAGTGCGATGACGAAGCGCAGGCGTTTTTATCTTGGCACAAGCGTCATGTCGCACGGCACGTGGCTCTCGATCTCGACGGATTCACAGGTGCTTTGCTGTTCTCGTGGAAAAGTTGCCAGCTTCTTGTACGTTATTTCCATAGCACAAAATAAGCCATGCCACTACTGGCTACGGTGCGCCTCGCTAGTCTCGCTTCTTATTGGATGCTGGTGACTAATGATCGGCTATGAATAAACGGCTGTTTTTATTTTTCTATTTTAGCCACCATGAGATCCGTGAAACTCCCGGGCGGCATTAACCTTGCCTCATCAACGAGCTTTCACCCGCAAAACGCGACTTTCTCTTGACAGAAAACCACGTGCTCCTCTTTCGACATACCTCGCGTTATCGCATCAAGTTAGTCCGAGTAATTCCTCGGAAAGCTCGGTCACGGAGAATCGAATCGGCCATGCCGATTCGCGTGGCGACCACGTCGTGCCGATGCTCGCAGCCCAGCCAACGGACCGCAGCAAGTAGAAATGTATTTAGGTAGACACGTCGAGCGGGAGTAATTTTAGCGCGGGCTGACCTGCGCATCGGAGGCCCCGCGTATATAAAACGCTTCCAATTATTTTATTTTTAGGATTTCCAACGGCATGGCAAATGCGTGATAAACGAACGTACAGCTGGTATCGCTCTGCCGATACTGTAACAAGCCATCGCCTTGAACAGAGAAAGAGAGAGAGAGAGAGAGAGAGAGAGAGAGAGAGAGAGAGAGAGAGAGAGAGAGAGAGAGAGAGAGAGAGAGAGCTTTTGAGTTTCGAAAATCTGCTCAGAACGAGACCGGCTCTCGAGATCGAAGATGCGATGCGATTGAATTATCAGAAGTGTGAATTACAAGAAGTGCATCAAGCAATTTTGGATCTTTCAGTAAACCGACAATCCAAATCGAATCGTTCATCCGAATTAATCCACGCGCGGCGATTAGGAAAGCAGAAACGCTGCGGATACCAACCGAAATCTGCGAACTGCATCGTATCCGATACGCGGAAATCCGATGATGCGGATTCGCAGCTCGGTTTAATCCGAGACATCCGGGATTCATCATACGATCCAATCGAACTGGTTATCACTAATTGCGAGAAACGATAGATTTTGCGCAAGCCGTGCAATGCATGCCCACAGAAACACGCTTCCGCTTGGTCCACGAGCACGTGTGCTCGATGCAACGCGATGCGAGTTCTCAATTCACGGAGATGTCCCTCTGGACCGCATGTTGGATCTCGCTGATCCGCATCAGACTCCCCTCCCCCTCTCTCCTTACCCTCCCCTCGCGATAGTCCAACTTGCCGAGACACGGATCGCGGCAAGAATGCGCCGACTCGCGAGAAAGCGAACGCTTGAAATCGAATCGTCTCATCGAGCGAGTGTCGCTCGCCTCGAGAATTATACATATCGGGGGACCCTCCTTGGAACCACGGCGAGGTCAATTCGGCCTTGCGACGCCTGATGACCGGCGATGGTCACGAAAAACGAGTTCCACCTCTTCCTTGCTCCCTTTATTCGCTGGTGATCTTCACGCGCGTGTACATATATGCGCGCACGCGCGCGCATATGTACACACGAAACATTTCATGTTGATAATATGCGATCTGTGACTCGGATCATTGTTTAGACTTGGATCATCGCGATGATGATGCACCATAAGAGCGAGAGAATAATAATGAAGCGGATATATACATGTATCAATGCAAAGTTCGGCTTGACGTTTAATCTAAGTCGCGCCTAAAACTGAATCTAATTGTTAATACTTGATGATGGCTGTTGAACGATTGATGAATTGAATTTCAGCGAAAGGATATTCCTGTCGATTGCAAGCATCTCTTTATCGACTTTTTCCAATGTAGCCGCGAGTGTTCACGCTATTTCTAGCAGATTTCCCATGAAATGCAGATTGGGAGAGTGCGAGAGAGATGCAAGAGGGATGTCATACATACACGCACACACGCACACGATAAAGCTGCTCGAAGTCGGCCGTGCGCGCGCTCTCCGCGCGGCTCGACGATTTTCGAGAATACGTGATCTCGGCCCAATCGAGATTCGGATTTACAAGAAATGTGGAAGCCTTACCCGACGAACGTCGAGGAGCTCATGTTCGGTATAATATTCGTAATTCGCTGGGGCTGATTCCGCACGCTAGCTTACGCCGCTACCCACTAACCGATAGAAACCGGTTCCTCACGGGCGTACGCTGTTCCCCGGTTGTTCGAAAAGTTGGAAGAGGAGGCGGATATTAAAAGGGACACGCAAGAGCAGCAGCGATGCCGACACTAGCGCGCGCACGTCGCTACTACGAGCCGTCGTCTCGATTCGCTTGGCGTTCGTGACTTCGCGGACTAGCACCACGCAGCTCTGACGATGCGGCTCCGCAGTCTTACATCTTTACCGATTTGATCGCCTGGTCGCGCGTCACGTCGCACCGCATCGCATCGCGTTGCTCGCTGGTCAGCGCGCCGGCCGCTCGTCGCTCGTTACTTGTCGCTCGCCGCATCGTTGCCCGCCAAAATAGCTCGTGCTTATTTTAAAACCCCGATATACTCTCGGATTGTATCAATCGGAGGAGACCTTTGCGAAAAAGCGAAAACTCTCAACAGCTAGCGATCCATCGGGTAGATTCTCTTGCGCGTTCAATGGCGACAGTGTGATATACTGAACGATCTCACTGCAAGTCAACAATAATTCGTTTAATTGGGAATTTTCAGATCACCGTGCTCGAGCAAGATCTTAAAGATCCCTTATTTAATGCTACAAACTAAATAACAAAGATACCCAAATGCGAGTGTTCTTCATTGATACATTATAAATGCTTGCGATTAGACGGTCCCGAGAAATATTCAGCCTCATAAACTGGATTGAATAAAAAGATGTACACTTAGAAAGATAACGAGCGATAAGAGCGAGATACCTAAACTAGCGCTGATCGTGACTAGAAGCCACGATCTCGTCGAATGCTGCTTCGTGTTCCGACGTGGTGAACATATACGCAGGAAGAGTAAATCCGAGAACCTTGTCGTATCTCGGCCTCGTCTCTGATGTGTAATCGTACGGTTCAGCCTCCTTGGTTTCCTCCGCTGCTTGCGGCGCCTCCTCCGGATATTCGTTGTCCGGTTTTTCCAACCTGACGTAAGAATTTCCGCTGGCGGATGCATTGGGTTCTAAGGGATCCGTTTTCGCCCTCGTCGGGCTTGAGAGACTGAGACGACGAGCGCTCGATGCAGCGGGATCGTTCTGAAATTGCTTCATCTCGTGAAACACGTGTTGGGTCTCGTCTGGTTCCTGGCCGGTTACAAAAGCGCATTCCTCTTTCTGAAAACCGTCCTCGTCGACGCATTGATAACAAGTCATCTTATCGCGCATGATTTTCTTACATCTTGACCGATCCTCCTTTTTGAAGTTTTGCATAAACTTCTCGATCTCAGCCTTCTTCTTTGCAGTATTCAGGTATCCAGTGTCCACTTCCTTTCTGCCTTGTTGCTGTGTTGCGTCATCGTCCGTGGATGTTGTTTTATCTGAGGCTGAAGCCTGATAGGCTTGCCTAGGAATGTACTCGTAAGATTCCTTCGTGGTTTTCGAGCTGTCTGCTTCTTCTCTGTCTTGCTGCGGCGCATCGTGGGATTTGTCTCTCTGTGAATTGCCGAAGGAAGTGGATTTACTGTAAGAGAAGAGTTTATCACTAGGCTGATAAGAATAAGAACATCGTTCGAAATCGTTGCCTGTTTTTGGATCATTGCAAACAGTGCATATCATCGAGTCTTTTTGAAACTTTCTGCAATTATTCGCATTAACGTTGTCAGAGTTATCCTCTGAAGAAGATTCAGACGGCTTCGTCTTTTCATAAGATTCGGTGTCCGACTCGGAATTGCTATTGCTCGATGAAACCGGATACTCGGTATTACTCGAAGCTTTGGGATAGTTGCTAGTGTTGCTGCGTTCGATCGAATCATGTAATGCGCCGTCGGAATCATCACTCGCGACTTTAGCTTTGTGGAGTCTGTCAGAGCTTCGTGGATAAGAAGAAGCCTCCAATCTGTCTGCATCTATATAAATTACAAACAACAAGATCACGCATTGTGTTTGAATAATCTAATAATTATTTCACTAATGTTTTACTTATAAATTGAATTGGCATTTATTAATTGATATTTGTTAATCAAAGCAACAAAATAAAAATATTTCGCGCTATATATCTCATATTATGCACCATAGAATAATATTTCGCAAATGTAAATTCTGTTTTTGTCACTCTTCATCCGCTATTTGATATACAATTCAAAAGTGAATATGCATAGAGCGTGTTCTGAACTCTATTAAAAAAATAATGAAAGAAGATAGAATTAAAAAATAGAAAGGAGATGAAAAAACGAAAATTAAAAAATCTCACCAAAATAATTACGCGTAGAATAATTAGAATCTGAATTGTGCGGATAATCTGTCGACTTGTCCGATGTTTCAGCCGTTTCATAGCTCAAACCGGAATCCGAAGTCTTATCTGGATATTCGAAGCTTTTCGATTTGCTGTATTTGTATAACTTTTCATTGGGCTGATAATTATATGTGCATTTTTCATAAGTGCCGCGGGTCTTCGAATCCTTGCATACCACGCAGGTTTTGGAATCTTTTTGTACTTTCTTGCAATCTGCCGAAGTCGCATCATCACGCGTTTCATCGTCCTGCTTCTCCGCTTTCTTCGTTGAGGCTTCAGAATGATCTTCACTGGGATACCGGTATCCTGAGTGAGATTCCTCTATAGTGGGATTCCGATCTTCTTGTCGATCGGACGTTTCGAAATTGGGGGATTCGGAGTAAGAAGTCTCTTCTGGTTGGTCAGCGCTATCGTCTTTTTGTTCCTCAGGCTTTCCAAAGGAACTGGATTTCGTATACGAGTATGCTTTCTCGCGTGGTTGCTTCACGTACGAGCACTGCTCGTATTTACCATTAGTCTTGGCATCCTTGCACACCATGCATACCATAGAATCCTTCACAACCTTATCACATACTTCCCCCTTATTTTCGTATGCAGCTGGCACATCGTGCGTGGCATCGATGAAATATTCCTCGGTGAATCGATAAGGATTCCGCGGTTTTCCGTAATAGTCACTGTAACTATCTCCCGCAACTTCCTTTCCCAAATTAGACCTAGGATGAACAAACGATCGGAGTAATTTATAAATTATCTGGAATTATTCATTTCAATCGTAATTGTACAACTATAAATCAAGTATAATAATAATCTTCTTGTGAAACTACAAATAAAATATTAACACGATATATCAATGATGTGACGACAAGTTCGCCTAAAATATTAAAGCAGAAATCTGATATTATATTAAATTGTATAATAAGTGATAAACTAATCTTGTCAGATTTCTCTAGCATCTTGTTAATGAAAAAACATTGAAACAAACACATAACAAAATTTTAACAAATATTTGATTTTCTGTAAGTTTAATTTAAATTAAAATATGTTTAAAATAATACAATTTAGTTTAAAATATATGAATACCATATCATTACCTTCGATATCTAAAGCTGATAGGTGCGGATAGAAAATGTTCTACGTTTGTGCTAGCGAA
Organism: Eciton burchellii; assembly: GCA_020341155.1. NCBI lineage: Eukaryota > Metazoa > Arthropoda > Insecta > Hymenoptera > Formicidae > Eciton > Eciton burchellii. Next base: position 2,576,404 of record JAHMML010000015.1, read on the forward strand.
TGCGCTTGTTTTTGGCTGATCATTGTATAAGCAACGTTCGTATGTAGTTTTACTCTTGGGATCCCTGCACTTATAACAAGTCGTAATGCTTTTTCGTGGTTCTTGCCCGATCAATTTTACTTTGATTTCTCGACAGTGTGCGATTGCCGAAAGTGGAACGAATTCTTTACGCTTAAAAGAATTCTCGCTGGCATAAATTGTCGGTTCCTTTGAACTTTTGTCCTCATTTTCTTGTCTCGGTTCTTTTTTGAAACCGGGAATCGGCACATATTCAGATGAGCTTCCAAAATGATCTCGGTTTGATTCGTCAAAATCATAATAACGAGGCAATACTTTGGAGGAAGCACTCTCATAAATGTCATGGCGATTGTTCCAAGGAATTTGCGATACGTCGACCAATTGACCCAGAGTCTTCAAACTTTCGTAATTCGCATTCACATGACAGACAATTAGAGCAGATAATGTCACATATATCTGAAAAAGTATAAAAAGATATTAATTCAATTAACGAAAATCATATACAAGAGAAATACAGAAAAACAAAAATTTAATTTCAGGCTACAGTACGAAGTACAAACAAGTTTGATTCTCCTCAATAGCTTTTCAAATTTCTTCTTGTTCTGTATTGCGTGTCTTACGTTCATTATACTTCCTTGAAAATATAACTTCTTGAGAAGATATTTCAGATGCAGAGAAAATTCATGCATATTTAAATTTTAGCATTACAACGTCCCCATTTAAGAACAAGAAGTAAAGAAAAAACGCTTCGAAGATTTCACAATTCACAAGTGACAATTCAGTGAAAGCAAAACATATATATGTTCATGCATGTATTGTTTCCTTTTATCACTACTTTGATACGTGACAACACGTATATATCACATGTCACAAATGCGACAAAAGTGCAACATATTATGATACGAAATAAACGCGATATTTAATTAGATGCACACTCACTGACCTTGCAGCAAGCCATTTTTGAGGACTATCGATTGTTCTCCGTAGATCTCTCGCGAGAAGATAATTCTGATTTTGCTTCTGACAGAAAATATCCACATCACTATCTCATCAAATGATCGCGCGTCTTTATATTGACTTGGTAAACGATATTCCCCACTTAGCGTAAATCTCTATTCTCTTTTGTTAGAAAAGTTCGGAGAATCATCAACCGTGACGTGCTCGAGTCGGAGTATGATCGAGACAATTGATCGATTACCTAAACTTCTTTTTACTACTTCTGTTTTTCTTTACGCAATTCTCAGCGTGCGCGCTCACTCGTGTTCGATTTCACATGTATATATACAGGTTTATATATATGTGTATAAAATTTAAATCAGAAATAAGATAATAAAATAATATAATAATTATCAATAAAGGAAGAAAGAGAAAGTTCGATTATTCTTATGACGATAGCAATGCTTTCTTTCGAGCTTACATTATATACAAAGCGCTTGCATTGCACGTATGTGCGCCTATCTAATGCCTTCTGATGATATCTATGTAACATGACATATGAAAATCGTCACGTAAATTATAGCCTGGCTATACAGTTTATCTGTGACCATTATTCATACGCGTGAAAAAAAATCGATGGAAACATCACGAATTCGTTATTCGTCATACACAAGCGTCATAAATGTGATATCTCGGATATGATGCTTGCAAAATATAATAATAAACAAATCTCAAAATTATAGGATTGTCACTGGGAATAGGAACTATGTACCATTGTTTTCTACTCTATTTACGCTCAAGAAGCAAAAATGTACGATGTGAAAGTATTCGAGGATCAATGACCGCGCGTGTGATTGTATTTTCGCTTCGCGAGAAAACGCAATCGTCTATTGAAATATATATATTTAGATATTTAGTCATTTCGCACTAATCTTGTTTCGCAATTAACGTTTTCGTGATAATATTGTATATCTGTATTTAATAATATTTGTGCTACATTTAAGAAAATATAATTTTTTTATAAAAATATTCTGCAATTAATTAACATATAAAGAATATTGTGTATTTATCAATATGAGTACAATATTCTCATAAAGTCCCTCAAATTAAACGAAACAGGAACTTTCCAAATTTTATTTTATCGCATATATATATAAGTGTAATTAAATACGAAAGAGAGAGAAAAAAGAGAGAGAAAAAGAGAAGAGAAAAAGAAAAAGAGAGAGAGAGAGAGAATGAATTGTATAAAATAAATTAATCATTTATCTTGTTATCTAGCTTCCGTTTTGTAATATATTTTATTTAACTTAGTGTTTCATTCTTATTTTAATTCTTCAACGAAAGAAGAAATTCTTTGAAACACGACACAATAGATTATTGTCGAAGATCATGTTAATCTTTAAAAGAGAAATGTCGTGGATAAACGGAAATATGAGAAATTTTCGGTGCACGAGTATCTCGGTTGCTAAAAATCCCGTCGGTAGGCGCAGGTTTCATTTGAAGTTTCGAGGCGATCTTTTGCATAATCTTATCATTCCCGAGATCTTTGATGTGCATCTTCTTGTCATTCTGTTTTTCCTTCTGAGTATCACGTTTACGGTAATAAAAAACTTCGCCAGCTAAAGTAATCATCGCCAAAGCAAGCCCAAACAAGGTCGCGATAAATACACCTCCTACAGAAAGAACTCGATATATAGCAATATCGCGAATTAAGATACGAAGAAACATTTACATCTAATATATTAGTAATAATATCAATAATAATCACGTTGTTGATAATAATTTTAATTAGGAAAGCTACTCGAGCAAAACGAGAAAGAAACTCACCCAAACTCTCCAATGTAATTCCCTCATTGTCATCGGAATTGAGACATTGAGCTTTCAGTGATTGATTCCAATACTTGGCTGCTAATTTCTCGAAAAATCTATCTTTTTGTAAATCGAGAATCCTGCGAATAATGATTTCATTTATAGACCAGATAGATTGTCTGTATTTGTAATAATTGCGTCACAATTCACATCGTTGTTTATACTGTTTAATCCATTCTCTGTTGATTTATTTGTTAACAACTATGCATATATTGATCATATGGATTTGACAATTTGTACCATTTTATTATTTCATTATATGGTAATTGTAAGATTTAGGATTAAAAAAGAAGATTCGCGCGAGTCTAAAGAGTTTTGTCGCAATAATTAATAACTGATATCAACCGAAAATAACAATAATAAAAATAGTGCTGGAATGAGTGAATTAAGTGCTATTAAAAGAAGTGGAAGATCGATCAGACCCTTTGCTTAGTTCTTCTTGCAAATGACTGCCTTGCTGTACGGCAATAGCATATGGCTGCTCGGCGAATACCTCGCCTACCTCTGTCAAATTACAATTCTTCGTAACTTCGTATTTAATCTCAGACGAATCGTGAATAAATGCAAATTCCGCCTTTTCGTTCTCTATTACCTAAAATATATCTCGCAATTATGCATTTGCATAAAATAATTTTTATTATAAGAGAAAACGTATGACATTAAAATAAAGTAATCAGCAATACGTACATTGCCAATATTATCTAATATTTTATTATTATCTTGTTTTACCTTCATGAAACCTTCCTCTGTGGTATTCACCGGACCAACTTGAGTGATAGCTTGCAAAATATGGCCATATTGTTCCTTTATTGGATAATCCCAAACACGATATTCTATTTGATCGCTGGTACTGTTCAATGTAATTTCTTTCCATACTCTACGAATGGAAAAAATAAATAAAAGAAAAATAAGAATGAGAGTAAAAGCAAGAATAAAAAAGAGTACGATAATATTACGTATCAATGTCTTAATAATCTTAACAGCACACAACAAAAAGGATACGAATAAGAATATTTTACGATCACGATTTCACACACACGTGTAAAGTTTTTCTTCGGCGTTTTTCATGTTCATGAAATATTGATGAGTGTTAGAATTCGCCAGGACAGTATAATTTATGCGCGATTGTCTCGCAAGTTGTTCCAGTGATTGCACGGGTGACTACAGTATAAAATATATTATATTAATCGTAATTATATTAACGGAGAATAAGAGAAATAGAGAGAAAGAGAGAGAGAGAGAGAGAGAGAGAGAGAAAGAGAGAGAAAGAGAGAGCGAGAGAGAGAAAGAGAGAGAGAACAGAGTGATCGCTTTACAGTCCAAGTAATATGCCATCATCACCGAAGACAAACTCAAAAATAATAATATATTTACCTGCATTCTTTCTACGGTAAGAAAAGCGGCCAAATTTGCGGTAAAAGTCGCGAGCATCAATACAACGAATAGCCAATACGCCGCTACTAAAGTTCTGCTTGACAATGCCTTCGGAGCTTCACCGCCACCCTGCGGCGTAAAAGATGTCAACGCAAACCAGAAACTCTCTTTCAATGTGAATTCTCTGGAAAATATCTATCCATTATTCAAGTAATATGCAAGACCGGATTATGAAAAAAATCAGAGAAAAAATCGAACTAAGAGATAATAAAAGATAAAATATAATGTAGCACGCAACGCGACAGTAATGCGGAACGATATCGCAGCAATAAAGCGGTGGTAACACGAACGGTATCGCGTACAAACGGGATGCCATTATATGATAAGAAATACATATACCTGCAAGGGTATGGGTAGAGTCGTTTGTTGTTCCGCGCGCTATATGGCGAATATTTGTCCAATATCCAAATCATAATGCCAGTCAAAGTTAGAGCACCTACTATACTAAGCCAAACTTCCACTCTTAGCACCGTCATAAATTTGAATAGAGATGTTTTACGAATCGGCTTTCGCATTACTTGAAAATAAAAAAACTAAAGTGAATCGGTTGGTTTGACGAGATTAGATATTTGATCACCTAATTGCGATTAAACTCGTAATTCGGATAGATCTCTATGTGCGTAATGATAAAAAAGATAAAGCAAATGAGTATAGCAAGTGAAATAGGAGATTAATTAATAAAAGAGAATCGTGTCGCTATTAAATAAAAAGAAAGCATTTTCTATACTACGTTATACAAATATTCTATATTACTTTTTTATTAAATTTTATGCGAATCGATTCGAGAAAGATGTGTTTTTAACAAAGATTAATGTTAATTTAGCAAGCTCTGTTAAAAAAATTAAATTGAAACATCATTCCAGCATTTTATAAACATTGATGGCATTAATTAAAATTGAATTTACACAGTTAAGTTTAAATATTCATAAATTTAAAAGAGTTATTAGAAAAAATTAACATGTTAAAAGTATGAAATTAATTAGTATATTTTTAATATTTAATACACAAATAATGTGCAGATTACCGATAAGTATGCCAGACTGCTCGAAATATGGTGGAACGAAATCGATGACCTCTTCTCGCTCCGACGTCATTGTTAATGCTGCCACAACGATATCAGTCTCCTATATAAACATATATATATATATATATATATATATATATATATATATAAGCGTTAATAAACGCACTTGATCTGTTCCTAGTATATAAGTACATAAGTATGAAAACAATCCAGAGAAACCTACTCCTTTAACCAAATCGCCTATCAGACCATTCCATTCACCGTTCGGCAGTCTCTTGCCAAATTCTTGATTATCGGGTATAACGAGATCGTAATCAAACTGCATCTCTTCGGAAAGTTTTTTTATGAAATCAATACAATAACCTTCCCAGATTTCTTTTCCTTCTTCATCGCGCATTTCTTGACCTGTTATTGGATCCCTTTTAATAATTGACCAAGGAATCGCCTGTTCCAAATAATAAAATCAAATTAATTTAAATCAAGATATTAGATTCACAAATTAATTTGACACTTTTGCAAAATTTGATTGAAGTACTAATAATATCATTATTCAAAAATACATCTAATATCATTGCTTTCTCTTTTAATGATATATAACAAAACAAAATGAAACAAAACGAAGCTTCGGTGAAATCTATGATTCTTACCGAAGCCGTGCCAATCCGGAAGAATCGCCTGGTTGGTTCTATTTTCTTGCCGTCTGCTTCTTTAATTTTCTCACGTCTCGTCCAAGTCGCGAGTGCATTTACAGACCCGTGACTAACTATTTGTAAATTAATGATTGCCTTGTAAGTGATCATTGCCTTTTCCGACCAATATTCAAAAGTATCATTACTATCCAATTTCTAGAAAAAATGTAGTTATTTAAATTAAAACATTTAATTTTCTTATCCGAGTAAGAACTATGTCACATTGCGATAGAGAGAAAAAGAGAGGAAGAGAGAGAGAGAGAGAGGAAAAAATAAACGTTATTGAGATATTCACCGTCATTAAAATTTTATTAAATGTCTCCGCTGTAATGTTCGAAGCTGATGGAACAGGAGTAGATTGTACAGACTTATCAGTAGATAGGACAGATTTATCGCATTGACCCGTCTTTGGCTGCACATTTATACCCGCCCTTTGTACATCGCTCATCAAACTTACAATCAAGCCGATCAGACGTTTGAAATAATAAGGGAATATCTAATGTAATGTAACAGAAAGAAACGAATTTATGATATTCATTAAATAATAACGTTGTCTTTATTATATCGCTTTTCGGAAAGAAATGGAAATATCCTTTTCCTCATTCTGCTCAAAATTGTGCTCAAAAAAAGTGCGATGAGAAAAACTTTTTCTATAGTTTGTCTAGTCAGTTTATCTTTTCGATGTAGTTTTGTAGTCCTAAAGAAAAAAAGAGAAAGAGAAATTCCTTTCTCAAGACCGACCTTAAAATTTGTGGGACAATTGCAGGGTGCCTCGCTGGCCATTAAACGACAGCAAATATCACTTCTCATAGTAAAAACGGTGAACGAGACATTTAATTTAAGATCGCCTTTCATATATCGAAAATCATGATGATTATTGTCCGTGAACACCAAATTCCAGATATCGTCACGTTTAACCAATCCTCCTCCGATAGCCTGATCAAAGACAAATCGTCCACACGTTCGGATAAAATTTATCGAAAGGTACAATAAATGTAAAAATACATTCACATTAGACGGACAATTCTCAAAAACGATGTAACAGATAATCGCTCACCGTTTTAAACAATTCTTCCATCTTCGATGTGGAGGCATAAATAACGTAATAGGACGGTGACGGTCGCATATTCCGTATTTTCGATACAGTTCTCTCCGTTAATTCGTCGATTACTACCAATCTGATTATGGAATTCCCGATAAGGTAATAAAGGCTCTGATTTAACTCTAAAAATCATCAATCGTGCAATACAGCGTAATGCAACAAGTATGCATCAAGTACGTATCAAGTACAATATTAGCAAGCAAGAAAGAAAGAGGATTAAACAAGAAAAGCAAAAAAAAAGCGGATCGAATCATAAACGTAAATTTTCACCTTTCTCATCTTCGAAGATCAGAGCGACGTCCGTCGCGTTTTTCATGATCAGAAGATCATCGATCGCCTGAACGTATGGATTTATACTGCAATCGCCGCGTTTGTATATTATTCCATTCTCATCCGCGATACTTCGCAGTTTATCCCAACCGGTCCACGTCATATCCAATATAATGCTTATACCTTTATAAAGAACGGCGCACACTATCGGAGAAACACAAGATGGGTTTACAGATCTCGCTCTTGAGAAATTTCTTTCAAGAATTTCCTTCCTTCAAGAATATCAGCAGAAGAGCGATTTTGCTAAAATAAGAAACTCGCAACTGTATGATTTGAAAAAAATCGAATATGTATCAGGATATATATCGCGTAGCGTAATTGCACAAAATTCATATTCTGTAATTGTTACGCATAATGGACTTTCAAGTAATCGTTGCGTCAAAACAATTGATATCGAATCGGTGCATGAAATCGATTCGAGTAATCGTTGTACCGAAACGATTAATTTCCACTCGCTGCCAGGACCGTTCTTACAATTATCGCTCCAAAACTATCGATTTCTCGATGCCAAAAGAGTTACGAATTATCGAAGCTAACATGTAATATCTCTGAGAGTCCTTCTTGAAATCACTAATATTCTTGAAATCATCCAGACACATGAAAATTCTGACGGCAGAACTTTCTTGACTGTATATAAAATGACAAGCGCCGTACTATGCAAAGTCGCGTGCGAAGTTGCATCCATATGTCATATTAAGAAAGAGTTTACGAAGCGAGGAGAAGAGAATGTACCTTTATCGAAACTCGCGTCCACGTTCTCGCGATTCACCGTAACGACGGAGAGCTGAATGGTGATCATGTCGTTGGCGAAATTTCGTTCCGCTTCTGGAACCGCGTCGTTCAATATCCCTAAGATAGACGAGTCGGCCTCCTCCGTAACGACCACTTTAACAAAAAGACGATTAAAATCGCAGCGATCTCAATGAGCGATGAGAATAGACTCTCGCTAGGCAGACATCGCAATGTCGAATAATTTGAATATCGATACTGATCGATACTGACACTTGCCGCACGCTGCATTTGAAGCTACCGAAAGACAAAAACTTAACGCGATCGATGTATCGCTCGAATATAAATATTTACTTACGCAGACTCGTCGATGTTTGACAAAGCACGAACGGCAGCAAGAAAACGAGGATTAACGCGCGAAAAAGGACCATTTTTGTAATCGTTGACACGGCGAGGCCAAAATTGAGGATTCGCGCTGAAGCGACAATTTTTAATCGAGCTTTCGTCCCGTCGGTTTGTCTGGCAAACGCCAGGACAACGCGATGCGCACAATGTGTCGTGATGAGGCAGCGACGACGCCTGCGTCGATGTCGAAAGCACGCAAGAGTCGCTTATAAATATTGTACATCGGTACATCTATCGAACGATGAATCCCCATATTTTGCTGCTCGCTGCGACTATCGGCCATCGGAGCATCGATTTATCACGTGGTCCGTGAGTTCACGCGTGTAATTCGCCGTCACTATGTCGGCGAAGACACTCTTCGCAAATTGCTATGCCACTTCCGATAAATAGGCCACCGACTTCATATGACTGTATGACCAACCAATAGAAGGAGGGTCTCTTAAACATCGATTGTTCGAATGTTTGAAATTGATTGGTTGTTGATCGAGAACATATGTCGTAAAAAATGGCGGACCGTTGCACTAACTGCAACAATGTTGCCGATGACTCAAATGATCATAGTCACGGAATTATTTGTTAATTGTTTGTATAATTCCCGTTTCTTCATTTGCATTCTTAATGTTGTTTATAAAGAGAAGATACGATATATATAACGGAAGATCGTATCTCTTGTTATCTGTTTTGTCATGTATTATCAAATCACGTAGATATGCGAACCCACAAGGATACGCACTTTCGTTAATGCTTATGGCTTTGTAAGTTCTTAACGATAATGCCTGCTCATAAATAATGCAGCGACGATACTTAAACTTCCATCACTATGACGAAGTGATCGATACGCTTATTATTGATTCGCTGTATAATACATGCGTCACGCAGTCGTTGCCGTATGTAATCATAAATTGCTTGTTGAAAAGCTCCGAGCTTCTAATCGATAGCAGACTATGTCCCGATACCCTCTTTCTTTCTCTTTCTCTTTTAAATATTTTCTTTTCACTTTAAAAGTTAATATACGAAAGATATGTATTTTCTACCATGCACTTAGCGCGATTTCTAAAACTAAATAATTATCAAAATTCTGTGAGCAAAATTCTGTGTATAGACTTAATAAAATTCTCATCGATCAGATTTTCTCTCATATTCCTCAATTTTTTAGCACGTGCACGTATGATAATGTAATGCTAATATAATAGTAAATGTTACTTACAACTTTTCATATATGCTATTTCCATATTCTATGTTTCTTCTAAAAAAGTTACACATTTCTATTCTTAATTTTATTTGTAATTTAATTAAGACTATAATACAAAAAATATCTAAATTATAATAGATTCTATTTTTTTAATTATCTATGTAATTATAAATATCTATAAAAATCTTTTTTTTCTAATAACTATATAAAATTTACTAACTTTAATTTTTTGGCGAAGAAAGATTATATTATGTAATATTCGAGTAATTTATAAATTGGTAATGGTAAATCCAAGTAGTTATTAATATCATTACTATCAACTAGAGAGCAATACTAGATAAAAGTTCCAGATAAAAATATTAATGAAAGTTATTGCGGCCTAAATATATTTTTGTAATTAGAAGGTTTTAAAGTCCCAGAAATAATTGAAGAGTATTGACATTATCGGCATTATCAATCAGCAAGTCTCTTTTTTAATTTTATTTTTACATTTTAGTATCTAACATGTAATATAACTTTAATTTTACATATAAAATTATTTATTTAATATTTTGAATATATATTTTATATAGACAAATGATATATTTAACATTTTCATAAAACTATATTTTTAAAATTATCATCTGTTGTTTTGAGTACATTTACCGACGGAAGATTAATATAATGACTTTTCAAGTTAGACAAATTTCTATAAAGTTACCTATCTTTAAAGATACCTTGTCTATGTTAAGATAAAATCTTCGCACTTCGATCTATCGCATCTTGAACAGTCATGTGAATTATCATTAAGTCTTTGATACTGATTTAAAAAATATCGAATGTTTTATCGATTATAAATGCGATATATTCAATATTCAATGTGCAAGTTCGATTAAAAAATTACGCTCGATCAACTAGCGCGCAACATAATTTCTGACACATAGGCGCCATTTTCATTCACGGTATTGGCCACGTCCTAACTTCATGACAGGAGTATCTTATTTCGATCTGTTAATGTGGTCGCGTCGATAATCGCATTCCTTATAATATTGAATACAGTGAATAATCGCAAAACAGTGACAAAATGGTACGTAAATAAAGTAGATCAATTCAATCACGAATTTTTTCAAAGATCTTTGCCTGTTTACAATTTCATGCTTTCTAATGTCATATCTAGTCCTTTCCAAAATGATGATAAAACTGTTTCGCCTAATCCAATAATTTCTTCGATTGAAAAATTTGATGCACCTTGCATGAATCTTATATGCAAATATATAACTGTTAATTTCAGATGTAAATCCAATAATGTAACCTATGTTTAGCCACAGGTTAATATACTTTAAAAACAAAATCGCACAAATATAAATTTAAAAATGATATGAATATAAATCTTAAAAAGTAATGATGAAATATTTAATATATAGAATTATGTTATAACAAATTTGATATATAGATATTAATATATAATTTTTGTACATTTTTCTTTTTGTAATAATATATGAACTATTATTTAAAAAAATTAAAGATCTGCATGTAAAAAAATTCTATATTTGATGAATTTAAGATATTATAAAAGATTCATAACATAGAGAATATTTCATATTCAGAATGAAGAATATCAAAGTTTTGAGATTGATATACTAAATTAAAAGGTAAATATTGAATTGAAATTTTATATAAAAATTATAAATTATGGATTTATCTTCACAGCCTCTGAGATTAGACATCAAACGGAAACTAACAGCAAGATCGGATAGAGTAAAGACTGTAGATCTTCATCCAACTGAACCATGGATGCTGTGCTCATTGTATCAAGGCAATGTCAACATCTGGAATCATGAGACACAAACTTTGGTGAAGACATTCGAAATATGCGACCTGCCGGTGCGAACAGCCAAATTTGTGCCACGCAAAAACTGGGTCATTACTGGTTCCGATGATATGCAAATCAGAGTGTTCAATTATAACACTCTGGAACGCGTTCATTCCTTTGAGGCTCACAGTGATTACGTTAGATGTATAGCTGTACATCCAACACAGCCATTTATACTTACTAGCAGTGGTACGCTGAAGAATAATAATCTTCATTCTTTTATCATATCGTGAAACTCATGATTTTTTTTTAAGTCATTGGCTAAACCAAAAAATTATGACGAATTGTAAGTAAAGCAATTTATTTGTGCTCAAAATAATTCTGTTTACTCGATCAAATTATTTCTTAGAAACTTATTAAACTTCTTATTTTTTAATATTACACAATAATATTGCTTACAAATTAAATATATATTGATATTTGAAACAGTATTGTCATTTGTGATACTTGTAGTAACGTCATTTATCTGAACATTGATACAATTTGGTCTTTTATCCTATTTATATAAATAAATATTTTTAGAGCAATTTATTATCTAAAATATATGATAATATATTTTATATATTAACAAATAATAACAGTAACTTTAATTTTTTCTTACAGATGATATGTGGATCAAACTGTGGAATTGGGAGAAATCATGGATCTGCCAGCAAGTGTTTGAGGGACATACACACTATGTTATGCAAGTCGTATTCAATCCGAAAGATAACAACACATTTGCTAGTGCATCCCTGGACAGAACTGTTAAGGTATGGCAGCTCGGTTCGCCTACGGCGAATTTCACATTAGAGGGTCATGAGAAAGGTGTCAACTGCGTGGACTATTATCATGGCGGTGACAAGCCATACTTGATTTCGGGTGCCGATGATAGATATGTCAAGATATGGGATTATCAAAACAAAACTTGCGTACAGACGCTGGAAGGTCATACCCAAAACATCTGTGCCGTATGTTTCCATCCGGAATTGCCAATCGTGCTCACGGCTTCAGAGGATGGCACTGTCCGCATATGGCATGCTGGTACATATAGACTTGAATCCTCTCTGAATTATGGCTTCGAGAGGGTATGGACAATCGCGTGTATGCGTGGCTCAAACAATGTTGCCATCGGCTATGATGAGGGTAGCGTGATGGTAAAAATTGGCAGGGAAGAGCCAGCCGTCTCGATGGATTCACTAGGTGGCAAGATTGTCTGGGCACGACATAGCGAAATCCAACAGGTGAATCTGAAAGCATTAGGCGAGGAAGCACAGGATGGTGAACGGTTGCCATTGGCTGTGAAGGATATGGGCGCCTGCGAAATATATCCACAGACCATTCAGCACAATCCAAACGGCCGATTCCTGGTGGTCTGCGGTGATGGCGAATACATAATATACACTTCTATGGCTTTACGGAACAAGGCGTTTGGTCAAGCTTCAGAATTTGTATGGGCAGCAGACTCGAGTCAATATGCAGTGAGGGAGAGCAATACAACAGTGAAAGTCTTCAAGAACTTTAAGGAAAAGAAGAGCTTCAAGCCAGATTTCGGAGCAGATGGTATGCAATGATTATTTTCGTGAAAAACAGTGGTCATTATGAAAAAATTTCAATGGTTAATTGAAATTTTCTTATACAGACTGAGCATTGAATTTTGAAGGCTTACTAATGAAAAATTTAATCTATTTTTTACATATGTTTATCTTCTTTACATAGGTATTTTCGGTGGATTCTTGCTTGGCGTATCTTCCGGATCTGGACTTTCTTTCTTCGACTGGGATACATTAAAGCTGATTCGTCGCATAGATATACAACCTACACATGTATATTGGGCCGAGAATGCATCATTGGTAGCATTAGCTACATCGGATCAGTATTTTATACTGAAATATCATGCGGACGCTGTCGCTAATGCTGCGGAAAATACCGAAGACATCGAGAATGCATTCGAGGTGTACATCGTATAGTCAATATTTTAATGTATTTCAAATGTTTTTAGTATATATATCTCCTAAATCAATGATTCACGCTGAATTTCTCTATTTAAATTATTTATTATTTCCATTATCAAAAGAGTTTATAAAATACTGTTTAATATTAATTGAGAATCTATAGTGCAATTACATCTTGTGAGAATCGCCCATGTGATTCGCCATAGCAATGGTTTCTACAGTATCATGAATATTATAAAAAAATCTGATAAATATAATTATTAAATTTAAGAAAATGAGCCATTCGTAATTCACATAACGTGAATGGAAAATTAAGTAAAATTGAATGCAATAGAATTTAAGTTCTGCCTCTTATTTCTAATTCTTACAAATAATCTTTTCAGATGGTAGCGGAAATGAGCGAAGTAGTGAAGACCGGTTTGTGGGTCGGTGATTGCTTCATCTACACCAACAGCGTAAATCGTGTAAATTACTTTGTCGGTGGTGAAGTGGTCACGGTATCTCATTTGGATAGGCCAATGTACCTGTTAGGATACGTGCCTCGGGACAACAGATTATATTTATGCGATAAAGAACTATCCGTCGTTTCATATTCTTTGCTGTTATCAGTGTTAGAGTATCAAACCGCGGTTATGCGAAAAGACTTCGATACTGCCAACAGAGTACTACCAACCGTTCCGAAAGAGCATCGAACAAGAGTAGCTCACTTCTTGGAAAAGCAGGTATGCGATTTACGAAATATTCGTATCGATTTTTATCACTTGCACTACTAAGCTAAATTCGATTTGAGTTATATTTCAAGAGCTCTTATATGAAATTATTATTAATATGGAATTTTATGATATAATCCAATTTTTTAATTTAATTGCGTTTTCTAAATATGATATGAACGAAAAATTACAAAACGCAGAAAGATAGAAATAATATAATATAATAATATAATAAGAAATAACGAATCGTAATTTGTTTTCACAGGGCTTTAAAGAACAAGCACTGGCGGTGTCAACGGATCCCGAACATAGATTCGAACTGGCATTAGCATTGGGGAACCTGGTTACTGCGCATGCGCTTGCCCGAGAGGCGAACAGTCAGCAAAAGTGGCGACAACTGGCATCTCTCGCTACACAAGAAGGCAAATTATGCTTAGCACAAGAATGCCTACACCAGGCACAAGACTTCGGCGGATTATTACTGCTAGCCACCAGCACAGGGAACGCAAACATGATACAGAAACTCGGCGCTGTCGCAGATGAAACCGGAAAGAACAACATTTCTTTTCTGTCGAACTTTATACTGGGCGATGTGGACAAATGTCTCGATATTCTGATTAAAACAGACAGGATTCCCGAAGCGGCGTTCTTTGCCCGAACTTATGCGCCTAGCAAAATCTCCGCCATCATAAAATTGTGGAAAGAGAAACTATCAGCAGTGAGCGAGAAAGCAGGCCAAAGCCTAGCGGATCCCGAACAATACGAGAATCTCTTCCCAGGGTACAGAGAAGCTTTGAGGGTGGAAAAATTCTTGCGGGAGGAAAGCACGAGAAAGATCCCGGCTGCCGCATTTCCTACTGTTACGGTACGGATGATTTGTAAATTTATTGAATTGTTATATTGAACAGATACTTTCAGATCTTCGGATGTAAAAAAACAATTACATTTTCCTGCAATTTTATTATAATTGTATTGAATAATATGTGCATTTTTTACATGCATATATATATATATTTCTATTATTCATTACCATTTTTCAGATAATCTTATAATTACTTTTTCAATTTCTTCGGCTTTTCGGTTAAGATTTATTAGATCTATTAAATCTATTAGAAAGTCCGAAGTTATTTATCACACAATCCAATAAGAGTTAAAATAACATTAATACATAAAATAACATTAATCTATTAATATTATTTCTAAGAAATAATATTAATAATGTAAGTTAGATATATTGAAATCTTTTTATTCATTAAAATAAATTGCAAATATATCAACGCAACTATATTATATGTTAGGATGATTAATTGGAAAAGAAATGGTAAAACGCGAATGTATTAATAGGTTGCAAATTGTCTCGTCTAGATTGATTTATTATTCGTGTTGATCAATTCGCTTGAGCAACGGATATAATAACGATAACAATGCGCCGTGAAGGCGTTAAATAATATTTTTATAGGTGCTATATAATTGTAGAGTCGGGTCACGCTTGTTATTGATAATAAAGATCTTACGCCCTGTTCTGTTATCGTATCGTTCAAATACTATACTGTATAAAATCAATGCAGTTACACCTGTCAATAAAATTTGCGTTTCATCAATACAAGCAAAATTTTTTTATTGATATTTTATTGATACAAAATATATTATATGTTTATACACACATACACATTATAAAAAGAAATTATATAATTAATTTCTCCTAATTTCGCAGTCTAATATCGAACGCAAACCACTGGAGGAGATGTTAGTGGCCGAACAGTCGGGTGCATTTCAATATAAAAATGGCGTGAATAGCATTTCCGAGATTGAAACGAAACCGGTTGAAACAATGGTCGACCGATTGCAAGATCTTGCGATATCAGCGACGGAGAGCAGTAAAACTCCCGCTACAGCTCCCGCTACCGCTGCGAAATCGATGATACCTGAGAAAGCGATGACGAAGCCCGCGAGTAGTACCAGGCCTCTTACAATCGATGACGATGATTTGGATATTGATTTAGAGATTGATGACAACATTGATACAACTGTAAGTTCTCCATTTTGGACATTTCCCTTATTTGGACATTTTCATAAAAAATCTTTTTGTTTTTCAGAAATGTTTTTTCTTTATAAATTTGTGGTCTCATTATTTATATATCACTTCTTTTTCTTTATTTTTTTTGACATGATATTCTTGATATGATATTCTTGTTTTGCAATTATATAACTAGAAATTCTCAATAATATATTGAATCTTTACCTTGTTTATTATTCTCATTTGCATTATGTAATTGTTATCAAATTATATATAAATGAAGATTAATATTCATATAATAGTAATTCTTATTTCAAAATATTCGTATAATTATTTTTTTTTTATTATTTCTATATTATTTTTATTAGTATAAATATTAATTTTATTCTTATCTTTATATAACTAATTATACTGATATTTTTAATTTTATATCTATCAAATTGACTATATATAATTTCAAGCATTGGAGATACGTTGAAATTGAAGAGAACGAAGGTGACGCGAATGGATTAAGATTAGTGGCATATAATTAGTCAATGGTTTAGTGTTCTCAAGTATGAGCGTAACTTTAGGAGGGTATAATATAGTATTACCAAACACCGGGAAAGGGATTGCATGACATACACTCTAGCAAAGTTCATATACATAAATTTTCATAAATTTTAAGAATACGAATCTTGTTAAATTTCTACAATGCAAATCCTCGTTCTGTATTAAATCGCGCACTGGTGTATATGTACGTAATACGAAAATTGGCGACAGATCATTAAGGCTTGTCCAGTGTAACTGATACGGACACGGGAGAACGTTAATATTCTCCTTCTCTCTTCCTCCCTCTTATTCTCTGGGAGTTTTTGCAAAAGTCCTCTGGGAGAGGGAGAGCTTGTTTGCTCCAGGGCAGTCACGCCGCATTTTGTTTACAGCCTTGTTGCCATAACACTCGACTCCGGGGTCGAACTGGATCCGCTCCTATCGTAAGGCTCCGACCATTACTACGTTTTGTCACGCTCTGCCTCCCGCTCTCGTTCCATTCATTCTGCGATGCTTGCATTTAGGGATACCTTGCATATCGATATTTCTCAATTTTTTTACATTGTTTATGTTATCCAATTTTGAATCACATTTTTTTATAGAGATGTGACTTCGAGTTTTTCTTGATTCAGGTAATCTTAAATCGAGATCAACTTGGTGATATATATACTGTGTTTAATATAAATATTTTTTATATTATAATATATTAATACACGCATACATACGTACGTGTGATCGAAACATGTTTCAAATGTGTGATATTGAGATATATATTATACATAAAATCTCGTTACAATTTATTCGGATCTTAGTATTGTTGAGAACTATTGATCGAATTTTCAAATTATGTGTTTCAGGATGTTAATCTTGATGACGATCTCCTTGAAGAAGATTAACCGCCGAATGGGAGATGAGATCGTACGAATATCTTTCATTCTTTTTTCGTCAATCATTCCCCGCAGAAGCGAAGAAAGAAAACAGCGAAAGTCATTTAGAGAATCGAGTATTAAAATTATGAAATTTTCCTATGCGCAAGTGTGTTTATATCACTGCATAAATTAAATAAGGTAGTATCAGTGCGTATTTGCCAATTGCTGCAGATGATTAAAGATTAAATATATTGTTAATATAAGAGAGAAAGTATAACATATATCGGTGAATCATGCTCTTTCATCTCTGTTTCATTACAGACGTTTCCGTTTCCTGCTTCCTAAATACCATCGACAGAAATTCCACATTACATTTATCAAAATGAAATTACAGGATAATCCAAAATCAGTGAATAGAGAAAAATAACTTTGCTGCCATTGAAATTTAAAGTCGATGAATTTGATCGTTAAATTATTTGATTCTTTTATTACTTATCTTTGAATTTTAATCATGCAACCAAGTTTTTCGTAAGTTAGGCTTACAAAGCTAAACGAAATGACGAGATATCAATTTTCAAGATGAATTTGAAAGACGCGCTTGAAAGTCACAAGAATAAAATTTTCCATTGGTCGACTGTGACGATGAAAATGATCCTTCATTTTGTTTCATTTAGAAAGAAAATAGAAGATGAAGCAGAAATTGAAAGGATAGGAAGAGTACTTCTTTAATTTTCACCAGAAAGTATATCGTGTATTCGCTTTCCGTTAATTTCGGACGTCTAGTATGTCTCGTCACGTCGTTGCCTTTCTCTTTGCCGATTTTCGGGCGGCTGAGAGTGCATGCGTATAAGCCGGGAGTCAAATCGATACACACGCGTGCGTGTCGCAAGGTGGCGAAGAAAAACAACGAGATGCAGTTAGCGCGAGCCATACGTGCTCGACCGCCGTACGCGCTCTCCCCCCCCCCTCTCTCTCTCTCTCTCTCTCTCTCTCTCTCTCAGAAAGGAATGAACGCGCGTGTTGAGACGAAATACACTCGTCTCACGACGTCAACGATAGAAGAAGTGTGTGAGTAGTTTAAATTCATCAGAGGCAATCAGGAGAAATCACCTTATTATGTTTTGAGTAATTTTTTACATTTTGTAAGAGGTCATGATGGCAGTATCTGTAATGATCTTGGTAATGATGCGATATTGATCACCGATAGAATAATGGCACGACAAATTTGCAATCGAAATCTTTCTTGATAAATCGTGAAATGAAAATGTACAATTGCGTTTGGTTTGTATTAGAACATAAAAAATGCTAACTTCCATTATAAAGAGATACGGAGCAGGCCCAGATCTGTGATCGTCTTCACTGCCCACGCGTGGATTTACTCCCGCTATCGTCGATGAGCGAGTGAAAAGGAAAAAGAGAAGAACAGGTAGTGACGAAAGGCCACGGGAATGAAGTGGGAAGGTAGAAGAGAAGAAAAGATAGCTGTGCCGTGCTCGGAAATAGAAACAGCCACGTTGACACTCCTCTACAAATTGTCCGCGTCATGACACCGCCTCGCTTTAAAAGCCACGCGCTCATTTCTCTCTTTCCCTCTCTTGCGCATGTTCGCGGAAAAGGAAGACGCCACTGACCCAAAAACGATACTGAGCAATCGATAAATTTGTTTTTTTTCTTTTGTACTTCCGTATTCATTTTTCCTGGTAACGCTGTATCTTAGTGCATTATCATTACTTATCGCACAATAATTCATGCAGCATAAATCATTAAATAATTGTTTGCTATCTTCATTATATTCTTTAAATATTTTATTCAACTTTTAATCTATATACTGCTTATATCTATTTAATTTGCAATTGTCTAGTTCAATTGTTATTATATATATGTATATTCTCTTTTAATTTATATTTATATTATATAGAAAAAGTTTTATGATATTTTACACTTCTATATAAGTAACATATAGTTAAATTAATTCTAGAACACAACATGGTGCGAGATCAAGATGAATGATAATGCACAAAGGAATCATGTTTTGAAACTGCTTCATTCGACGTTGAATTGTCGGAAATTTACAGCTGCTAGTTTCCACAGTCGGATTATCATAAATCGGTCGAACGATATCTGACACACTCTCTTGGTTTGTTCAACCGATTTTTCATGACGCTCAATTAAATCCACTTTTAACGACCATACGTCACGGCGCAGTGCTTCTCCTCCGTGCTATAATCGAATTGAGAGAGACGAGGCGAGAAATCTCTGCTGAAAATAGATGGATTCAGTTATATCTTGCTTTTTTTTCTGGAATATATCTCACGGAAAACGGAAAATTAATTCCGAATTTTCCTTTACATGTCTCGCGGGAGACATTTGTCCCCAATAAAGTTCAATTAGCGCATGATTTTCTGATGCTGAAGATGACCATCGCCAAACTCTTGTCGAAACGAGCAGCAAAGTTGAGAGGAAAGCAAAATGAAAAAAAAATAGAATAAAAAAATAGAGAGAATAAAAATATTAATAATAATGACCAATATCGCTCGTTTAATTTACTTATTTATCTAATCTAATAATTACGTTTTATATAAACATGTTTGATGATAAATTTAATGTGAGAAATATGTGAAATGAAA
The DNA here is from genome assembly GCA_020341155.1 of Eciton burchellii. Classification (NCBI taxonomy): domain Eukaryota; kingdom Metazoa; phylum Arthropoda; class Insecta; order Hymenoptera; family Formicidae; genus Eciton; species Eciton burchellii. The sequence goes on from JAHMML010000015.1 coordinate 2,596,672, forward strand.
GAAAGAGACTTTTAGAGAGATAACAGAAGAGATAACATCCGAGAATTAGATTTAAAAGGAATTAATCATTATAAATGGTGTTTATCAGAATTTATATTTATTTATTTAATCGAAAAGGAGAAACTCATTTTTAATTTGTTAGAAAGCTGTTTTTACACAGAGTATAAGAATTCACTGTCATGTAACATAAAATTACTTACATTTGTATTTATATTCTATATTTATATTTGTATTTGTATTTGTATTTATATTCATATTTATATTTTATGCTGTTGACTTTTATGATTATGCTTGTCTTGTTATTCAATCTCATGGCTGCTGGTTAAATAAACAAATTGACTTTCTGCAATGCAATTGCGGAGGAATGGAGGAGTGAAGAAACAGCTCCACCCACGCAATTAGCAAGTTGCATGAAATTGTCTGAAACACAAGGAATTTATCTCTTTTTTTTTTTTTCTCTTCTTTTCTTCCTTTCTTTTGCGTTAGGGAGAGCTCAGAGAAAAAGAGGGGGAGAAAGAGAGAAAGAGAGAGAGAGAGCAATAGCAGACGCACGTGCGTGAAACATCCCATGAAGCTGCTAATAGTCGCCTAAACGGTCGGCAGGATTGCCTTCGGTAGTCGCTATATGTCACCGCCACCCTCTACTTAACCGTGTCGCTACGCACGACGCACGTGCGTGTGAATCTCGCGTTCTTCGCGCTCTTCTGAGCGCCTTCTGGCACGCGAAGAGTCGCATACTTTTTCTTTCTTTCCGTTCGTCCCGACGTGGCGCGCGCGAGGAATGAAATCTACACGCGCGGTGCAATATCTATAAGAAGAGATTGTAAAATAGAATCAGGAGAGAATTTTATATTCGCAAGCTGTATTTGTTAACTGTTCATGATAATATCCAAAAATTTCGAAAATCCATAAATTTCGATTTTCGAATGAAACAAATAAAATGTAATGTCAGCGAGAGAACGTATGACATAGACATCAAACAATTAAGAGAAAGGACAGAAAGAAGAACAATAAATCGTTACGCGTAAATTCTGTTTGTTCATTCTGTCTGTCAAATATTCAATGAAAATTACTTCAGTGTTTATTTGTTTAATTCAATGCTATCGTGGAGGCTGTTTGTCGCTCAGCTGTATTCATTTTACCGGCACGATTGTGACTCAAAGTTGCATACAGCTGTCGCTCGTCATTCATTCAATGCTGTGCAACGTCTCCTATGCGCTGGTGGCCGTTGGGATTCGGGCTGTCTAAAATTCGTCTTAAACCATGACCTCACGGTCATTGACAAGAAATTATATAGTTGTCAGAGTAAATTGAATACTATTCCCTGAAACTATTCCATGTAATGCACTAAAGCATGTCGTAGAGTCTGGATCTTGGGTGGTCGCGCGGAATGCATAGAAATACAATAAATCCGATGTTGCGGACTAACATAATTGTAGTTATTGATTATGACTAATCTTGATTTTTAATTACGTTATTACGTTATAAAAGAATAACGACCATGTTCGGATCATCATATAATCGAGGAGGAATCATTTCTGGAATCATTTGAAATATTATTGGGTTGATCATCGATAACTTGGTGTACTTTGGTACGGATATCATTCGTCGTCCAACGCCTAAGCTTTTTATTATTATATCGTGGATTATCATTTTTGTATGTACATTTTTGTATGTAAGATACAGGTGTGCATAATTCAAGCTGCGTCATAAATAATTACTATCTTATTGTACATCAACTGCGCAGTACGTTGATGCGTTCTACGGATGATCGTGTTGTGTCCACTATCATGTCTGTTTAGACAAAACAGATCTGATGTTTATGTTGAATGCATCAAACTGCGTTATGTAAAGCGTACGTTTCCAAGAGGCCAAGATAATTCAAGGAATCCAGATGGGAGTTCGAAGAAGATTACGAAGCGACACTTCTCAAATTTACATCCTCTTCTCTACACACATATACGATAGATATATGCGTGTGCATGCGTGTGCGCTTCATCATTATTTATTTGTTTGATCATACAGATGTACGATCAAATGGCACGATACAAACACGAGCTTATAAAAATCAAGAGAAATGTACAAGCAGAGAATGAAAACATAAAATGTAAATAGAACAAAGCAGCAATTATTCGAAAAGATTTATATATTATCTCGATACACGAGATTAGTTTATTTAGAAAATCACATAAAAATGATGTCGTTCGTCTGGATTACTTTTGTCCAGAATAAACTTTGTAAGATTGATTTATATGTTTCACATCATTCACTCTACCATTACCGCCAGGTAGAGATATTTTTTCTTCCGTCAGAGAGGTAAATAAATACGCTCCAATCAGAGTACACGGTTTATCTCGTACGCTCCACCTCTTTATTGTCACCAAACTGGCTGCTTCTCTAGCATTTTCTATTGGGAAATGCTCATTCTACCTGTCCCGTATGGACCAATCGCAGAGTAGGGTGTTCCAACGATGAAGAGGTGATCGACGCACATCTCTGTTAGATGAGAAAGTGCCAGAAGGAAACATCATTTTGTAACTCGTAATAGGCTCCACCCTCGAAATTTTTACATCGACTTACCCTAGAAGAAATTGATGCGATAACGTTATATCTCGTTATATTCATTACCTGTTACATATCATTAAGAAAAAGAAAATATCATTCTTTGTCGTTCTTTGTCACGTCCTCATGTGATGGCTTCGGCGACTGCGTTTCCTGGCAAACGGTTGAAACTTATTTGTGATCCAAAAGGAAGCTATTACCGACGTCATCGATGTACGCCGTTTCGCGTGATTTTCCAGATCAGAAAATAAAATCTGCGTGCTATTCCCGCTTCAATGCACGCGTGCGGTGTTGACGCGCGCCAGTCCAACCGCGTTCGGCTCGTTCCACTCGCGTACCGTTCCACATTTCAGGGGGAATATTAAAGCCCACGGCGCACGAATTGTTTGCAAAACATCGTGCTCGCAAACACACATGGCCGGCCATTGGTCCAGTTCTCCGCCCCCTGATATACCTTCTACTTCTCCTCCCTTCCATTCTCGACATCGTGTGCCGAAGAGTTCCACCAGGATGCAATCAATGCCGCCCCGGAAACTATTTTCAATCAGCCATCATTCCTTGAACACTCTCGTTTTCGAATAAGTCATTTCGATAATTCTTTACACAATGCGCGATGTTAAATAACTTCATTAAAAAGAATGCGAGATTCAGTAGAATTATTATCGTTGAACATTATTGTTGATGTTGTTAGACGGATATCAATCAATGTAGTTGTCGGATTATATTGTTGTTAGACAGTTGTTACTAAATATTAATTTGTGATATTTACTAATATCCGTTTAATAGTAATAATGATACTTCGTATTTTGTACAACATATTAATCTTATCTCATTCTTGTATATCAACTTTTTTATGGTTCATGTACAAAGATAATTCTTTCAACACACATTCACGAGATATCAACATTCTCATCTTGCATTTTCAAACGCATTCTCAAGCTTGAGCTATCGCCAAAAAAGAAAGAGAAAAAGAAAAAGCATTTCTACAATAATTTGGGAACGGGATAGCGTTTCAAGCGAGATCGCGAAAAAGCCGACAAGAACAAATACACGTCGTCGATGATAAATAATTGAGATTTATTTTTTATCATGTCTTACAGCATTGTTACACTGTTTTTCTTTACACGTTGCATTTACGCCAAACTGTATACAGCTGCCACGATGCTTACGCACGATCTTCGTGTGTAAATATCTCCACATTGCATTCGACAAAAACTAAGTTTAGTAGTTTACACATGAAAGTAATTAACTCGCAGTACGAGTGATTTTCGTCATGTCATTACATTTACGTTAATCATGTGTATTTACATCACGATCGTCGCGGGAACAATTTCTTTAGTCTCTATAATCCACATAAAACGTAATTATACGATTAAAGATATAGCTCTAAATTCACTATAGATTCTATGCAACTGTCTCTCTATATATATATTATATAAAAGAACTCTTTGTAACAAGACGATTTCTTTTTCTACCATGTACCGCTCTTCTCTTATAATACGACTGTATTATTTATTTAAATGTTACACTTTCCACGTAACGTAAAACATTTGTATCGTAATAGAGAGGATACCACGATTATTTCTAATTGTTCCAAGATGTAAGTCGACACACGAGATTCTTCGCATCGTCTCCTTTCCGCAAACAATTCTCGTATTTTATTAAGAGAATTTTAATAAATACATTAGCATTCTCTTCTTTGATCTGAGTGATACCTCTTCTCGTTCTGGCATCGCATGAATTTTACAATCTCACTTTTCGTTACTTTCACTCCCAAGATATGAAATACTGTCTAACAGTCAAAAACGATGTATGAAGATAGAATGCCTCCAAACGCATCGATCATTAAAAAAGCGAGAATAAGATGAGAAATGATCGTTTCGCGATCGCCTTGTTCTCTTTATGTTTATTACCTGATCGGAATAGAATTGTAACAAATGCAGAAAGATTCAATGGTTGGCTAGCTGGCGCTATCCGGATATATACGACAATATATTACGCGTTACGTACGATAACAGGAAGATATGACATGACGCGTGCGTTGTTTCTTCGGCATGGAATTAACACGACAATTACACGAGTCCCGCTCTTTCCTCCTCCTATCATTAACGTGTTTGTATTTAATTAATTAATTGCGAGCCTCTCGGTAATATTATTGAGAACAATCATTGTAATGTTATTCGGTGACACGTGCCAAAGTTGACCGAAATCTTCGCATCGTCGAGGAGCACATCGAGTTCGCGATTCGCTCACCGTCCGTAGAATCCGTCACGAAATCCGTCGTCTGCAATCGGCGCGGCTTCGCTCTCTCTTTCCGTGACGGCAGCTCGTTGCTCGCGTTACCATTCCTTTCCTTCGTCTTCCTTTAGTTTCCGCGTTCACATGAAGCATTTGGAACGTGTCTGAAACTCCATGGGAGCGAATCCCGTCGTGGAGACGCCCGACGACGTCGCGGAGCCCATCATACCGGATGGCATGCCGACGCCGCCGACGCCACTGGTCGATACGGCGTTGCTCACCGGCTCCTCCTTCACGTTCATCACTGTGACGATTAACGGACAATATATTACAATAGGACAATACAACGTAACTCTGGAACATGCACGTTTGTAAGAAATAAACTTGATCTAAATCACTCGATCTTTTATGATCCCTTTAATACGGATTTCATGTTTCTCTGATCGGGATATCGGAATTTCTCGGAAGAAAGTTCTGAACGTGATTTAGAATTATGAAAAAGGATTACATTTGAAAATTGCAGATTTTACGAGAATCGCAGAAGTAAGTAATAACTGTTTACTCGTGTTCCTAAATGTCGAAGCGGATACATGATGCGGATACACGTTGTAACTTCTTCCGTGCAAACGGTGCTTTTCTGATAAATCACCATTGGAGATTTAAAATATATGATATGCATTTTTCAAATTTAGATTTAAAATGCATAAAATGTCATAATTACATATTGCAGTCTTGATCGATTGGGAATGATCCAAATTCGAATCAAGATGACATAAATTGAAATCTCGAATATAATAATCGCGGAAATAATAAAAAGAAGAGCGCTCTTCCATTCTCCGTACACTCATGTCGTTATTCTATTAATATAGAAAGCGATTTATCTTGCGTTCAAACAATTGCCTGAAAGATGAAACAGGATACAACAAGCTGATAACAATAAGTACTTTGGCTGATATATGGTGTTTCATTATTAAAAGACGAATAATCGAAAATTCCATGTGCCGCCCCCGCAAGTTCCACTGATCTTTTATTGGCTAATCCGAAATATTTCGCCACAATCTTTTGCTTACTCTCGGGCCAGTAGCATCTCCCGGGCATCGTGTCCGTGGTCATCGCGGAGTCATGCCTTCTACCGCACGTGGCGAAACTGCTTCCAAAGGAGCCACCGCCCATGGAGCCGGGCGATCCAGTCGTTCCACCTGGAACATCCAGGTAATTGCCTTGAAACGCTTTGTCTGGCCGTTCAGCATCATCTCGCTCGGCAAAAGAGGGCAGATAGTACGAGAGTAGAGACTCACTTAACGAGGTGCCCAATTGGCTGTAACCGTTCATCGTCGGAATTTGCATCGATTGCATTGGCTGCAATTGCGGCTGCAGCTATAATCGAAAGAACATCTTATGATTCGATTCGGAGTGCCATATTTCTAAATGCACACCACTGTCCGTTACGGAAGATCAAGATTTGAACATATCATTGCAACGACCATTTGAGAATTCTGAGAATAAGACACGATGAAATCGTATCGCGATTTATCATCTCTAGTGCGAGAACTCACCGATTGACAATGGCTGTACGACAACTGCGACTGCTGGAGACTCCACGCGCTATAAGGAGAAAGTTCTTATTTTCTTAACTTTAACAGAACGATCTATTAATAATGCAGTTTGAGCTGCATCGTTAATACATGAAGACTCTTTGAGGGAAATGATAAATGAGGGGGGAATATGAAATTAATGATTATACGTTGCATGCGACAATTGATACTCCGAATACCTGGTATCATACCGCGTGTAAGCGGTAGGCGCGTAAGAGGGTGGTGAATGGCCAAAGATGTTCCTAGGACCCAGATGCACGTGCGTCGCTGAGAACGGATCGCCAAAGAGTGGTTTGTGATACGGAGCGTTCCTGTAGGGACGCTTCATCCGCCTCCGTCTTCGATAATTGCCGTTCTCAAACATATCCTCGTACTGTGGATCTAAATAGACGAAAAATATACGATCACATTCGCTCTCCATTCGCCATCCGCACTCCAATTTCATAGAAAGTAGAGATATAACGGAAAATTGCTATAAAAGCCTATTTAATTAAGCAAACCGAAGACTCTCTCTATTTTCGCGAAAATAAAATTGCGCACAAATAAGTACATCTAACACACGGTATCAACGACCCACCGAGTGTCCAAAAGTTTCCCTTTCTTTCGCCGCCACCTTCCCGTGGTACCTTGACGAAGCACTCGTTGAGGGAAAGATTATGTCTGATAGAGTTCTGCCAGCCCTTCTTATTCTTCTCGAAGTACGGGAACTTGGCGGTGATGTAGGCGTAGATTTCGCTCAGGGTGGCCCTCTTCTGCGCGCTGTGCTGAATCGCCATGGCAATCAGAGCGACGTAACTGAAGGGCGGCTTGCTGTTCGCGGCGGAAGTGCCGCCCCCGCCGCCGCCATTTCCGCCATTGGCGTTGTTACCGGAAACAACGGTGACCGCGGTGTTGTCTGTAGTGGCGGTGGGCGTGGAGGGTGCGGACGGTGTGGAAGGATTGCTGTTGGTGGTACTGTGAAGGGCGCCTACCGGCGACGAGCCCTTATCGTTCAGATGATGATGCGTCGAACCGCCAGCGGCAGCGGTGGTGGTGGAGTGCATGGTGACCACGGAATTTGGACTGTGCAGACTGTGATGGGGATGATGATGATGGTGGTGACCCAGGGAGACATGGTGCGACGCGGTCAGACCGCGACCCAGGCTGCCGGTCACCGCAGAGGCTTCGAGATCCTTCGATGTGCCGCCGATACAGCCGCTCGGCAGCTCAGACACGAAGCCGCTTACTGAAACAATGAGAAATTCCGATTTCTGACACTCGCGAAGATACGTGGAACCGCTCGCGCGAATAACGACTAGACGATAACTATATTTCCCATGTGGAAACTATTTAATTAAAATGCGATCGGCAGACATATTTCTTCGTAAAATATTATTGACGATCGCGTCTGATCTGTGATTCATCCGCGCTTACAAAGCAGATTCATCGGAACTAAAAACACTGCGTGGACATAAAGGATCCGATTGGTTCGTCGATCGTCGAGCCAAATCTTGCTAAGGATGTCGACTTCAATCTCAGACGCCGTAATCTCGATCTATTTATGAAATAATTTCGTCGGAGGAAGTATTCATGATTCATGCGCCAGGAAAGCGCCGGCAATCGGAGAACCGAGAGACGTACGATCGCGTATTTCGAGACGACGATCGAACGCGGCAGTTGCTCCGAGAACCTGGACAATGGAGCAACGCTCGCCACCCCCTTCTTCCATCATCGATCGGCTTGATCTACGCGCAACGCAATTCTCAGAAATCTCGTCCGGACAAAACAATTGACCCATTTAAGAGGAACTTGTGCCCCGGGACACCCGAAGCCCGCAAGGGGTTTTATGTTTAGTACCAGGAGTCGATATACAGAGCGATAAACCATGAGCGGGAGAAAGAGAACGGGCGAAATAGAGAGCACCTCTTGTGCTCGGCGATATTCTGCGATACGCATTCCACACGCTGATCTCCACCGGACGCAAAAGTCGGACGAATTTGGAAAAGTCTGGAGATTTTTGAATCATCATCGTAAGAACTAGCTAGAAGCAAGACTCTCTCTCTCTCTCTCTCTCTCTCTCTCTCTCTCTCTCAAAATGGCACGCGCCAAATGCACGATGCAAAAGATACGGCGATAACGATAACGCAGCATTCGCCGCAGCAAGCCTGCAACAACAAAATCCAAGAATCCGTCCACGACGAATCGTCATATATTTTAGCCAAGTATTCATCTCACGACACGTGCATCCTGCGGGATAAAAAAAAACAGCGGAATACATTTTCGATGAGAGATACGCTACGTAAAAATCGGATTAACCTCGTTGAACCTCGGGATCGGGTTTTCTCGCGCGGTATATGAAACTCGCGGACTCGGCGGGGTTGAAAAGATACGTTAATCTGTTTTTTGCGATGAAATCGCAAAACGGGACGCAACGGCGGAGCGAATCGCGCAGTCGGAAGTACGCGAGCGCTGCTCGAGTACGGGCGTACGGGGACGGGGCCGCATCGAATGCATCGGTGCCCCGCGGCACGTGTAACTGGAACTGGATGTAACTGGACACCAATAACTTACGTGCACGCCGCGAGCGAAATGGGGGAGTGGAAGAAAAAGAGCAAGATAAAAGCGAACGAACCCGAGGCGAAGCAAAATGTGGAAGAAGCGGAAGAACGAAGGTCCAGCGCGCTGATTGGACGGACGAGCGGTAGAAATTTATCTAATTACGTTAAATCTGTCTGGATTATCCGCGTAAACGGGAAACAAGATCCTACACCATCGCCCCTCGTCGGTGTATCAGAAAATATCGATGACGATTAACGACCTTTAATGTCCCTTTCGTTCCGACGTTTCGATGAGAAAATTAGGATAATCGTTAACGAGAGAGAGAGAGAGAGAGAGAGAGAGAGAGAGAGAGAGAGAGAGAGAGAATTCAGGCGGGAATTAAGCCCGCTTTCAATAGGAGGGGAACGAAACAAAACTTAATCTGTAAGTAAGCAAGGTTAAGAAAAATCAAGATTAAGAGGAAGAAGATAAAAATCCATCCGGGATTTATACTTACAACACTAACAACGCACTAACAACAAACAGTAGGTATACGAGCGCGAGAAAGATCGAAACGTTTACGTACGGTATCCCGATCTATCGCCGTTACGATCTATTAATCTCCGTAAAAAGCATTTTACGAGAACGTATGAACGGAACAGGAAGTAAATTACACTAAAGATCATGTTAGCGGTTTTACAACACCGCGTAATCGACATCATACTAAGTATTAAGAGTCGTTAACTGCGGACGTTAACGGCCACATGAACTGCTTTGCTGTACAGCGTGATGAAGAAATCACAAGGCAAAATGACGACCGTAAGGGAAACATGGAAACGGACCCATATGTCCCGGCGGACTTCCTCCTGGTCCATGGCTCACACACTCGTGAGGAACTCGCGTTTAACACACAACGCTACTTCCGGAATAAAACCGGTAAGACCACCGGAAGACCACGCGTCTCCTCGAAGATATGATTCTGTTCTCACTCACGCAGTCTCATTCCAGTCTAATCGGATTATCGGCAATTCTCAATACTGCAATAGCGCGCGTACGAGAAGAGATCGGCGGCGAGATCGGCGGAGGAGACGTCTCGAAGGAGAGCTCTCGACATCCGAAAGCGACAACGAAAATGGCGCACGGCGTTTTCTCGGGCGATACGATCGGGCGCCGCGTATTTCGATCCGTTGGAGAACACGAGAGCATTACGTCGCCATCATAACATCGCCGGGTTCGACGATACTATTACCGATGGCGATTACGATCCGCGAAAACGCGGGCACGTGCTCCGGGCTAGAGCCGGATCCGCCAAACAAGATGTCTGTATGGTGCGACGCGTGGACGCCGGGTGTAAAATTTCCTGTATCGCGCGCAAGCACCGAGCCTCGCGCGTCCTGGGGAAGAGCCGTGTTGTGGAAACAAGGATACGGCCGTGCCGTGCCGTGCTCACGCATCGCCGACACATCGATCAGCGGTGATCTCATGAACGTCATGCGCGGCCCGCATGACGCGGACTTCCTTTGCGTTGAGAGCTGAGACAACACGCTCGATCGAGCTGATTAATGCGATAGCGATAAGTCGGACTTTCATCTCATCGGACGGAATCGTGGAATTAATTGTCAAAATTTAAGCTCCCTCGCTCCCATGGAGCTTGTATACTTGTCGATATAACTTTGGGATTCCCTTCATTTTGCTTCCTCCGTCCAAAATCATGAGAAATACATCGGCGAATATCGCAAGAAACGGATGGCACGTGCGTGAGTGAGTATTCTTCCCGAAGAATACTCGCCGAGTTCACGCCGAGAGAGCCTGAGATTTTCATTTTTTCGCAACGTTCCTCCCCTCGAGCCGCCAATTAATATTTCCGTCAACTATATCCGTCAGGTCTCTCAACTTCGCGCGTATTAACGTCGAAGCACGAAATCATATTCCGCGAATTTATCCTCAGGCCAACGTCGACTCGGGTTTCTTCGTATTTCCGGAAATACGATTTTTCCATCGCGAAACATGCGCGCGTATTCTCTCCATCACCACGAGCAGACACAAATTTCACGAATTGCTCGGAGGGGTTCGTCTCGGGGAGGGGGTGGGGGGAGGGGAAGAAGAAAAAAAAGAAAAGAAAAGAAAAACGAGTAAGAAAGAGAGAGAGAGAGAGAGAGAGAGAGAGAGAGCGCCCGCAACGAGAGAAAGAGAAGGGAAGAAAGAGGGAATGATGGATTTTAATGCAACGACGATTTCTCTTTTCAAACTGCTAGCCGCTGCCAGTGTACGATTTCCTGCAGAGCAGCGAGAGCCAGGATCATCATGGTACATACAAGGAGAGAGGCCGGTGTTTTGAAAACAAGGATACGCTACCGCGCTCGGCTATTGTCATAACATCGATCCACAATGATCTGATGGCCGTGCGATAAACCGTGTTATATGTATGGAAGCCCCAATATGGCAGAAGAGAAGAGTCTCCGGTAATAACGATCCGTTCGATCGAACCCGGAAAAGTCGTAATCGAAGCACGAAAAATCCAAACACAGAAAGCGTGCGTTCCGACGATCACGGCGCAAGATTCGAGACGAGCGAGCTGATCGACCCCGATCGACTCCGCGCTTCATCGGAGTAAAATTATTTCTAATTATATATAATTCCTGAAATAAAAATGAAATCAGGAATAAAAATCGCATTTTATGCGATTATACAGACACGCGGATGCAAACTCGGACTCGATTATTGAATCTTCGAGTCATTACATGGATCGCCTTCCGCTCGTTGTTCCTCTTCTGCTTTCACTGTTTTCGATATATTAATATCGGCTTCGTCTTCGGCGATATTTATTGCACGCATCAAAATATTGATCGTGTTTGATCAAATTGTGTGTAAGCGCGCACGCGCGCGCGTATTTCCGATATGTTCGTTACCGATGTTTCCCGATTCCCAAATGGAAATTTTTCAAACTCGCGACATTAATTTGTAAAAATCTCGCACACGCGATACAACAAAGTACACAAAAACGCGTACTTCCATCCAACCAAGTATGAAAAAATATAAAACAGTAAAAAGAAGAAAGCGCAGCGAGGTAAACGTGTTAACGTATACGTTACGTGCGTAACATATTTACATATTTACATATTTACATCAGCGGAAAGTTTGCATCAACGTGCATCTTCTCGATTCGGCACCGGCATACAACCGTTTCCACCGGAAGCTCGGCGAAGAGGAGGAAAGTAACTCAGTAGTAAGCCGGCATGATACGACACGAGCGGAGGGACAGAGCGGAAACGACAGACGAGACGGACGTAACGCATAGACGGTATATCGATTAACCGGGATGACAAAGTCGATCTCCAGGGCGAAGGTTATCCCTCTCGGTCGCAGAAAACCATGGCATTCGCATTCCTGAAATGCTGTTAGGTTGAACGAGGAATCGGCATTCCGGCGCCGATAAGCGAAATATAATACGATCGTGACATCACGCCGCTCCTCGACGCTGAAGCGCAACGGTGACGGAGGAACGACAACGAGAGGCAATGAGATACAGTCATCTCGTCTTCGGGAACGATCTCCACGAGCTCTCGAGAACATTCGTCATCATCGGGTACTGTTCCTCTACGTTGAAAAATCGGCACGAGGATGGATGTCGCTTCTCCACCGATCTTTGTCCGCCGATCGGCTCGGCGCAACTTGTCGACGTGCGAGTTCTTCGAGCTATTTAAATCGAAATCGTCCTTGTCTTCTCCGCGATCTCGCTCGCCGGTCCGCGAATTCTGCGAATCGTGAACTCATTTCGCGCTTGTTGTGCGAATCTGCAAGCTCGGCGCAACACCGGCGAACGATATCGAGGAAAGCAGCGGTTGCGTTTTCGTACCCCAAATAATCGGCTCCGACGAAGGCCGATTTGCGTAATGTTTCTTACGTTCATGAGCTGACTGGTGCATTCCATTCTGAAAATTACGAAATCACAACTTACTCCCGGCTCGCTCGTTTTAAATGTCACCTCGACATCCGACGAGAGACTCGAAAGCTCCTTGCCGACGTAGGAGACTTCCAGAGAATCTGGATACTTGGATATTTACTCGCCATCACATTTTCATCGATATCTCGCTTGACGCTCCAGGTTTTACGAATTTTCAAGGAGTTTGTACGCCGGTCCAACAAGATCGACGGGATTTAGAAAAGAATATATACTTCGCGCGAAGAGTCGGGCCATTCAGGAAGGAATGATTTTAATCAGTTTGCGTGTAAGATTGATGTAAACAATGAAAAGCATGTAACAGGATACGATCTCTTATATCCCTTATACGTTGTCTCGTTTGCCATTGTACATATTCGCTGAAATGATTAATGTAAAGCAGTTTCATCTTTTCTCGGGATCATCATGCGTGATTTTACCGAATCAGCAGGCCGCTCCCGTAATTTATTTATTACATATCGCCGCGCAAGTTTTTCGTATCGTGTAATAACTGCGCAACGACAGCGTTAAGGGTTACAGAATAGGATTATTCGCGTGCACGCGCGCGCGCGCGCGCGCGAGAGAGAGAGAGAGAGAGAGGAAGAAGCAGATGCGTGTCGGTCGGTGTCGCGTAGCAAATCTCCAGTTGCAGTCAGGTGTGTTGGCGAACGTTGGTTTGTGACGTTATCGCAATCTTGGTACCCGTTTGCTCATCCACCTTAATATACACTCTGTCTCTCCCTCTCTCTCTCTCTCTCTTTTCCTCTTTCTCTCAATTGCATATATATATATATATATATATATATATATATATATATATATATATATACAACTCTCCGAGACGTGTATTACACAGAGCACGCGTTATGTTTCTGCGCGTATGTGCACGTGCGCATGTGAATACGAATATGTAATAGCTCACTTCTCGCCACTGATAGCGGGTTATTCCTACGGATCACTATCGCTGTTTAATAAACACATTTCGCGAATTGCCGCTAATTAATTAACTCCTTCGGAACATCGGGAGAAATCGGAAGAAATACGTCGACGAGTGATTCGACGAAATTTCTAGGATCGTCCTTTAAGCTCGGACGACAATTTTGAAATTTCAATCCTCGTTACATTTGCATTTACAGTTACATTTACATAGGGATTTCACGTTAACGTTGTTTGATATTTTAAATCCCTCTCATGTAACATTTGCCTCTATTTGCGATCGTGCACATTTATAGGTCCCATTTTCATTACTCCTTTTATCCCCGTATAATATTCATGCATGCAATTAATCTCGCTAACTGGTCTCAATTAGATAGCGCGAGCGCACACATCCGAGATATCACGGCTAATGGGATTACGCGTGCAGCTAATTTAAGAGGATCAAGTGGCGAGGGCGCTGGAGAAGAAAGAGAAGGTCACGTGACCGCATATCGGTGTACAATTAGGGGTAGAATGTTCCGCGAGCGTCATGCGCTCGTTAACATCGGAACTGCCGTAAATGAGCGTTCGAACCCTTCCAACGTGACGTTGTCGTCGAGAAAAATCACATGTAGAAGAGAATCATCATTTCACGAATGATTGCGCAAATTCCGATAGAATTAACAGGGACACGCTTGCGTGGAACTTCCGTTGCGAAGATTCCATCGATCGCCGATGGAATGTTTCCGTCTCGCGAACACACGTCTCACGGGCCATATTAAATTATATTTATTTCACGAAGTCTTTTGGGATTCGGATAAACGTGAAACCATCGCTACGGAGAGAGAATATCTGAACAAAGGGAAGAAGCAAGAAGAAAAAGTCCGTCGTAAATGTGAGGAGATTTGCGAGTGTTAATCACACGAAACATATAAAAACCGACACAGAACGATCTCGAGGGGGGACCAACATCGTCGCGAGGGTGAGATGTCGGACGGGCGTTTTATACGAAGATAAAAGACACAAACGAATCCCGGGGGCCAAGGGGTCATCTTGGCGACGATAGTTCACATCGCGATATCTTCCGCGTGAGCCAATCGTTGCTCGGTATCTCGACCTTACTCTTGTGACGTAAGAGGAAAAGCATACGCAAGTTCACGTTCGTTTTCCACTGTCCGAGCCGTATGAGGAGGACACGTAAGCTACATAATCGTCGAAAGCATCGACATCGATCCGTGATTTTTCATTTCTCATGGATGATTCCCCGTCTTCTCTCTTCGCCGTGCACGCAATCCACGCGTCGTCGCTTGCGCAACGATCAGCAACAAAATAAATCACTGAAAAGCAAAGCGAAAGAAAAGAAAGCGGAAAAAGAGCTCAATGAGCAAAGAAGCATAATCAATCAAAAAAGAAAGAAAAAGAGAAGAGAAAAGAAAGACAAAATCTTGAACCTGCTATGAGATGTACAAATAGAATCGATTTTCTTTCCAAAGCAGGGCAAAATTCTCTTTTGAACGTTGCATTTTTACGACATCAGCGAATCGGAATACACAACGTAGTGAAAATTCTGTCATTCCTCATTATTTTCATTGTAACTAATACGACTCGCTGTACAATAGATCGTAATCGTCAAAATTGTTGATTCAGGACAGACAAGGCTGAGTTTATCGCCGCGAATTTGCATTATTCAACCTTCTTTTCTCTTTTCTGCGCGAAATAATGACAAAATTGCTTTTGTCCGGGTGTCATTATTCGGGACATTGAGATATCGACGTCAACTTCGAGATCGACAACGATCGAGAATTCAAATGGAGGATGGACACAGCATGATTCGCGATCGAATGAGCGAATGCTCAGAATTCAGAAGTCTCCGTTCATTAATAACGATAAGGCGTGAATTTCGACAACGGGCGGGAGATGAGTGTGAGAGAGAGAGAGAGAGAGAGAGAGGAGGAGGGGAGGAACGCTTCTCGCGAAGCGATAATAGCGCGCGCCGCATCGTTCTCCTTCGGCTTCTTTTTCTCTTCTCCGATGATGACGAGAACGACGACGATCCGCCGTTATCTCGGTCACTATCGTGTTTTGCCATTGTAAATACGCAGCGCGCGCGGCACCGAGTGCTGTTTTGCACAGGCGTCGTATCCGCCGCCGTTGCTCAGCATTGATTAATCGCGAGGAGCACCCTCACGCGTAGCCGGCGATGATCGCGCAATCGCGTCCATTGCGAGCGAAAGCTGGAAAACATAAAGAAGCAAAGTCGGGTCGATTACCTAACAGACGATTGATAAGCGCGACATTTTCGGCAAGGCTGAACCGTCACGCCGATTTGGATTGGCGGACTCGATCGGCCGTTTTGTTCTTTTCGCCGTTTGCCTGCGACAAATGCAACGATCATCACTTGACACGCATTGTTCCGATCATGGCATTGCTTCAAAATCTCTGTCCTCTACCCTCGGATTATATTTCGAGGCTTGGAAACTCGTTCAGGTTACAGATGGCTCAGACGATGCAGCATGCCGTGAATTGTAATAATTTTCGAAAACGCCAGATATCGAGATATCGAGCATTTCTGACATCAGAAATAGGAATATCGCTGTCACGATAAGGGATAAGTGATATCGGAAAGAGAAATGTTGAAGAATGTTGTAGAAGAGAAGAATTACTTCTCCATGACTTCGCCGAGATACTAATCGCATAAACGTACTTGTTACGGCAATACAATGGTGTCTCGATATACAGCAAACGGTAGCAAATAGCGACTAATCGATTTGCAGCTGGTAATCGTTATTCTTCGTGCAGAACATTTGCGATTCGCAACGAATTATTATGCCGTGACTAAATCCTTTCGTTAAGCTCCTCATTCGGCTATTTTGTTCGACTGCCGACCAGTGGTTCCTCTTTTTCGAATCGATCGAATCGAGAAGCCATGCTCGAGCGCTACCGATCCGGGAAATGATACAAATGATTGACGAATAACATGCCGGGAATTTTATTCGAGATCTTTAATACTTTACGGTTTATGTGTCGGTGATCCCGGTCCCGTTGCATAATTTTAATGCGGATTCAAACTGGATTGATTTACATCTAATGTCTCATGTCTCATCGTCCTAAATAGAGCCGACTCAAAGCGAGCCTCGATCGCCGAAAACGCAAGCAAAGTTGTACAAAGTTGTTCACATCGCGGAAAGAGAGAATTTTGTCGATTTCTGTTGCGAAAAGAACGAAAAGATCGCCGCTCGCACTTGCGCTCTTGCGCTTATCACGAAATTAGCGATTGCCTCCGATGCCTCCGATTGTCCTTGTTTATTACGTATCTCTATTATGGTATGAATTTTACGCGACGATTACACTCGCGGCCCGATTTCCAAGCAAATAAATGGGGTTACCTATCCGGATTTTCCCCCGTCTTCTTCGTGTCTATGCCGCGCGCGCGCGATTGTCTCCGTGCGATTTTCTTCGCGATGCGAGGATCCGAGAAGGGTTGATTAATTATTTCATCGGAAGCGAGAACATCGAAGAAGAAAACGACTACGAAGAGTAGAGGGGAAACTATAACGGCTATAACGGAGTTCGAAGCTTCAATCATCGAGAAATGATCCTGAAATTATCGGATTTCAGAGATCTCGAGGTGCGAAACAAGCACGCGGCTAGGCTGCCCTTTCTTCTCTGCTCGAGCTGAATATCGAGCACGTTGATGAGATATTTCTCTCGGATGTGGCCCGTAAAATTACAGTTCGCTTCCTGCGTGCGTGCGATTCTATTCTTCGCAATTAATCTACATCTACGCGCGCTACAAAGCGGATATGTAAAGATATCGGTATAGATAACATGAGCAGATAAAGATACGGGCAGAAATAATTACCGCGGGTGTGCATTATGCGATAACGAGGAAACGTGCATTCGCTCCGCGTAACGGCCACTCGAAATTCCTCCAGCGCGCATCGCGCAAGAGGTCCCCTCCCCTTCCGCGGCCCCCTCCCCCCTCCGCCCGGCGACGCGCGATTTTCACGCGGGCGGAGGAAAATCCTTTCGGCATGATATTGCTCGCAATATGTAACGGTGTAAAATATAAAATATAAAAGCGGGTAACAGCGGCGTTCGTAACAACGGCGGCGCAACAGTAATTAGATCAGCGTTTAAGCGATAATCGGCTACCCTATAATTAGACATGTCAGCTATTTCGTACGACTTTATCGTGCGGCCTTTATTGCCACGATAAACTTGCGCCGCGTATAATCATTATTAAGCGGCGAATAGGCGCGCGTGAACTATAACGATGTAGAACACGTGCCGTGACCCCGCCGCCGCCGTTGATCGCGCATCATGTTCAGCTACGTTTTGTATGATCGTTCGTATATACAGGGCGTGTTTCATTATTCATTATCGGTGCTACGGTAAAATCATTCCGAATCGATGCCGCGTTTATCATGTTACTGAATGAATGTTTGCAGAAACATGCTGCGGCTATTTCCAATACTCCCGCTGCGGCTATGAAAAATTTTTAACGTTAACAACACCGACACCGCGCGACTCCAATAGGAAGAGAAACAGGACCTTTTTAACAGGACATTAGACGGCGAAAGGCCGATAATTATCGATAATTATCACGCTTACGTACGTATGACGCGGAGGAATCTCGCGCACGACTCGGACGACGTGTCCTTCGAACAAATATCTCGTGCGATCGTTGCGCACGTCCCTATTTGATAGACTTATCTCGACAAAGACTCGAAACTACGAAGGATTATCGTCGCTTCGACGCGCATATCTTCGTAACACAGAGAGGACATTGATACCCGTCTAGGATTTCACTCCTGTAAGTAAGAAGCCGGCGGGATTAATCGGTGAGCGGGGGCCATGTCGGCGAGGTCGTAATCTCGGCCTATCTATCCATCCGGACATCCAGCGATTAGCGAATAATAAAATTCGGTAACACGAGACTGCGCTTATCGCTCTCCTGCTCTCTTTGTTATTCTCTTCTCCCGAATGCTCTCCTTGCCGCGACCAACCCCGAACGACCAGGAGCAATGGTGCGCGGAAAGACGAGCTCCGGACAATCGCATACCAAAGATAATTGACTATCATCGAGAAAGAAAGAGACGAAGAGAGAAGAACGTAACGCGGGGTAATACGTTATTTAACATTATTCGAGTTAAAATTCATACTCCGCTTCGTGTCGACGCGACAACATCATGCATCAGATAAGATGCATCCTGCAACCCCTGCATGGGGCAATTAATTCAAAGAAAAAACTGCAAGTCGAAAAACGAAGAGATCAGTTTGTCAAGTTCATCCGCGATCATCACGCGCGTGACCTGACATGCGAGTTCGAAATGATAATTTCAACCCGAACGCAACGGTCACTTGCTAGACTTAACTAGCTAACTCTTCGACGGATCTTCGATAAAGTAGAGAAAAGAAAAGCATCGAGGAGAACGGTATTCGCGGATCGAGATTGTCCTCGGCTCGCACGGCTTCATCGAGCACACGCAGCGCTGATGGCATCCGATAACGAATCGTCAACGCTAAATCACAGGCGTTTCGTCACCGCGAGACAAATGGCGAGGTATTTCTATGCCCCTACGGAATTAGGAGCGCGCGCCGTCGACGACGATTTCGTCGGCCGATGTTGAACAAGGCTATAATCGCGGAAAGCAAGAGCGAGAGAGGATACGTGTGACTAAACGTCGCGCGGAAAGATCAGGGCTCTTTTCGTGCACGCAAGCCTCCCGCGGTATATCATTCTCTCTTCTTTCTCTTTCTCTCGGAGAAAATCAGCGTCGTCTCGTCGTCGTTCCCGGAGCGTGGAGCTCTTCGGGCCTCCCTCGCGACAGCGACGACAACACACTCTCGGCTCGTGAGATTACAGTTTTGTATTATTAGAACGTAGCCTTTAGCAACAACCCGCTCCAATCTCGTTTCCGTTCCGAGGCAGCCGGTTCGATTCGAGATTCCTCCGGAAAAATTGCCACCCCGATTGCCACTCCGCTCGATCGACATTATCGACTATTGATCGCGATCAATTTGCGAATAATCTTCGACTCGACGTTTGGATAGTTTACTTATCAGCGCTTTTGACGGCGGTTTTAACACAATCTAAGCGAATAATGATCGAGCAATCTTTCTAGCGTGTATGCCATTAACCCGTTTCGCGTGAATCGAATACTGGAATGACACAAATACGAGATTGTTCGGGAGTTGCCTAATCTATACCATTCGGTATCCCTTAAAAGATCCCTTTTTTTCACTGAGCAAGTTCATCATGTCTAGCCGTTTGGGAACAGTCTGCAGTGACCCGGCATAAACGGAAATGATGATAGGCAGGACGTACCTTGATGAAGAGACGGCAGGGGTGACGGCGGCGACAGCTGAAACGGCTCCTGTTTGATCTTCAGGGAATGAGGAGAGTCCTGCATACCACCGAGTCCTGTGGCGCCCAGATTGCCATTTCCCTGTTGTAGTTCCTGGAAATCGTCAGCGTCGGGTTAATAATCTCTCGGTTTCCCTATGTCTGGTATATATCGCGATTAATATAATCTATTATAATTTTAATTATAATAGAATATGCTACTGACGAGACAGCGCACAGTATTGAGCATTAACGGAGAAGGTATTCTCGGATTTGATGTTGAAATTTTAGCAGGATTGGATCTTTAGTGGCTTTACACTTGAAATCGCTAAAACAAATTATAACTATCAGTTCAGGTATTAAAATTGCGCTAAACAATGTAGCTGATAAATACGGACTGTTGAGAATAAATTATGATCATTATCATTTCTTGTACTTAAAAGTGTCCTGTAAAGCACACATCGAAGGCACCATCGGAAACGAGAAATTTACGACATTATTATTAGCATTTCTGTGGTTTCGCAAAGCGTACGATATGCATATTTACAAAAATATGCATTTAATGCGATCTAAAAAAAAAAAAAAGAAAAAACAATTGAATCATCCTGCAATACCATTGAGATCCGAAGAACGGATGACGCGAGCGCGCACAGCATGAATCTTCGATGAAGGATGGCGACGAGGTAAATTCACGTCAGTCTAAAATACTCCCTAAAACATAGTGTTTCTCGTAGCAGAAGTGGATGGAAAGGTAAACGAACTGTGAAATCGCCGACTCGGGAGCAAAGAAGCTATAGCGGAGGTCTCTTTGCGAAGGACGAGAAAGCCCGACACGGGGCAGGCCAAGAGACTTTTGGCTTGGTGCTTGCGATGTTTGAAGTGCCGTCGCCGGAAGCTTACAAACACCGACTCAGTGTTGTGACATCGTATTATGCCAGGGCCAAACTTACGGTCTCGCTAGATCGTTAATTTGCGATCTGGTTTTACGAGCACGCTCCCCGCGTCGCAGCGACCCGTTTGCGAAACCGCCCAATCGCTCGGAACTCGGTATACGGAAGAAACTTTTTCTGGGATACATTGGTATTCGGAAATTGGGAGAATGTGACAATCCGATCTAGTGTTCTCTAGAATACTCACTCGTTGAACGGTCGACAAGAAACGGGCATTTCTTGTATGCAATTTTTCTAGGGTTCAATTAAGAGGACATGTCTAGATAAACTGCTAATTTTAATTGCTTACCACGTATGTGTCAATGTGTTCACGTAATAAATAATTATTCAAATCTCGCAATACAGTCTAGTAATCTTGAAAATAATCGTATTTTATGCGTGTAATATTTCGATCGAGGAAATTATCGAGAAATTAATTAAACATCTATCTTCGTATCTTTATAATTAACATTAATTTTATCGCGTATTTCCTTTAATAACTGAAAAGATTAGGGTAAAATTGTTCTTATCAAGTGATATTTACGAAAATAAATAAACATATTCACTATTCATAAATTATGAAACATATGTAGAGTACAATCTCGCTAAAAAATGTTTCAGAGCATAATGTGCTTCGCATTTTTTGATGTTATTCATATTACGATAACATTCGGCAGCATCTTGTGTCAAAAATAAATTCAAAATAAATTCAAATAAATTCAATTCATTATCGCATTTCCGGTTAGAATTCGCAAAGCCGTAATCTTCTTCTATTCGTTGCGTATCTACATCGAGAAAAAATTCCAGATGATAGATAGCATATAACATCGGAACCTTGATCAAATGACATCGTCCATTCGTTACTTTTGCGTAAGAATTTCGTTAAAAATATACGACATATATGTTCGAATCCTTCATTCACTGAGAAATTACGCAAAATTATCGCCGGTCAATTATATCCGCTGAAAAAAAAGAAATCCATCCGAAAGACGCAATTTTTTGCAACGCTTTTGTATACGCCTCACGATCGTGAAGACAAGAATTCAGTTTTTCTCGCGCGATCATTGTACGGTAACTTGAGTAAATGCATAACTTTGAGGTTTACAGGAAAATAGATTAGTCTGTCAGTAATTTTAAAAAACGCTAAAATCTTCGTAATATATAGAATTCGAAAACAAATTTCGACGACGTGGAATCCTCGTATTCTACTAATTTTCGAGGCACGAATAGGCTACAGTACCGTTGAAGAATCTCGTCGAAAATCCTTGAAGAATCGAGTAGTGAAACAGCGAGCTTACAAGTGAACAGTAATCAGAGTTGTCATCGATTTTTAGCTCATGTTCGCGAGGCGGATCGCCGCGCTAATGGATCGATGGAATGACGCACGATAACCCACTTTTAATCCATTCAGTGATACCGACAAATCGCGCGAATGACGACGCGTAATGTCGACGCTGAAATCCGTCATTGATGATGAAACTCCTGACCGACATTCGTTTGGCAGAATGGATCCATAAAATTCTAGCTACAACTTTCCATAACTTGCTCCGCAATATCGTCAAAATGCGCACGGCGAATCTTCCTTTTGTAATACAGATTTAAAAAATCTAGAAAAAGACAAAAAAACGTATAAAAGATAAAGGAAACCTGCCGAGATTTTTCTTACGGACTTCTGAGAGGAATCCTCAACTCAAGTCGAAAGAAGCTCCCAAATAACGTGCGAAATGACAGCGTAGCAAATCTTGAGATGAAGACTTGGATCGCGTAGTATCGTTGTGAAATTTTCGAGGTCACGACCCCTCTGACTCTTTTTCATTTTTATTCCTCTGACGGAAGATAACGGGAGCATGTATAGCGACACTAAGTCGATCTCTACTCCGTTCTGTGAAACGGGGAAAGCTTTGCAAAAAAGCAAGCAACCAAAGAAACAATTGTCAAAATATTTCAAGTAGATAGAAATGGTTCTACGTGTCATTTCTACATTACTCCTTTGTTATGCTGCGAACACTAGCTAAACATTCCGAATATGTCACGAATTTTACTTCAAAAGAGCTAAGTATTCGATTTTGACGATCTTTACTTCGTAGAATTTCATAGAATTCTTTGATTATATCCTCCAATTATATATTCGCTACAAAATGTTTCGCACAATTGACGCACGCACACACGCATTTTCTTCACCTAAATACATGTATTGTGAGAATTAATATATTTATTAACATAAATATGTATCAAAAATATGAAAACGTATAATTTATTGCTTCAATAATAACAACGAAAATAATAATTAAAAGATTATGCTTGAGAGCCCATATATCACTTTCCCTATTCCGTTAATATTCCGTTTTGTTTAGATTACATTGCATTTACATTTTATTTTATAAAGAATATTACATACGTAATTGTAAACTTTCTCTACTAATAATAACAAAAATAGTGATGTAACAATAAAATTAGCTAGATTGGTACGCAATAATTGGTGCACCGGTTTCTTAATCTGTGAATTCCTCAAATCTGGACATTGAATTCCCTAAACTCGTTTCCTATTACTCTTCATCGATTTGAACAATATTGCTATCGATTTACTTACCCCGGAGACAGGAATGATATGCGAAACCATCCTGGATCTGTCCACGGATATGTAATTCATAAAGGCGTCGGCAGTCGCCGCTGCATCTACACGTTGCTGCTGTTGCTGCTGCAACTCCAGCCAATCACTAGACAAATTCTCCACAACTGCACCTCGACGGATCTCACATTAATGAAAAGCCCAGTGATCTCTCCGTGATACTCCGTCAGAATATCAGAAATCCTATTTCACTGACACTTGATGGCCGAATGACCGTCTCTGTTCCATACTCTCAAAACTGTCTAAAATAAGTGAGACACTCGTTCCGCAACAGCGACACAATTTTCACGCGATATCGAGTCCATTTATAAAATTTGCAACAATAAAGTTTATTTAACAATAAATAAGCACAACAATAAATCTGTATAAAAGGAGATAAAATTGCCCATATAATAATAATAATAATGATAATAATGATAATAATAATAATAATAGTCTGTATCGTTCCGTTATCGATGAGAAAGCCACAGAAACTAATTTGATACCTCTCGTTTTATAATCTCGTCGAATGCGAAAAGTTCCATACAACAGCGTGAACCGCAAGCGAACTACACGGTTGAGAAATCTGTAACAGAATAAACATGCGTCTTCCATGAAGTTACAATACGTAAGAGGTTAAGCGAAAATGGGAAACAAAGTGAATCGCTTATTAAGGAAAAATGCAACGTGAACTGTGGGAATATATTTTATCCCTACAGAATCGCATAAAATTTCAGTAACATCGACTCGGGCGGGTCTCGAATTTACACATTTGAAATGGGGTCAATGGGAAACATTTTTACGATCCTACGAAATAAATATATCGTATCATATTCGTATATATTCGTATATATCACATAAGGTGCGTAATAAAATAATTTTCCATTATAGATTATAAAATACGTGTGCGATATACTTTTGTTATATGCAGATTATAGAATTATGATAAAAGATAATCCCCATGCTTCACAATTGCACGTGCAAATCGAAAATAAACTATTTCAGATAAATGTTATCGTTAGGATTGAAGGGAGATATTAAAAAATATAGCATAGATATAGCACCTCATTTTAAGAAATGGGAGGAACTCTCCGAAAGTCGATTTCGTATTTGCATATAGGATTTTATCAATCTCTTTACACACACATTTCTGGGAAAAACTTGTAACTTAATGAGATACATTTGAACACAATAGTATAATATTTCTTATGTAACTAATGTATCGCATGTGTGTATATTACACGCATAAAACTAATAATAATATCAGATAAATTATAAAATAATATGTTTGTATATTATTACTGTTAAAAGTTTACTATTACATAAACAATAGTTTTCATTCTTATTTATCTATGATTTCGTCAAAGATTATTATTTATAGTCACTTATTTATCGCGTGATTGTAATGCACAGATTACAGTTTCACAACAATGGCGATAAGTGATAAAAGATTGCTAATAAGTACATATTTTATTGCGTTTTTAGATAAAAAATGAGTAAGTTAGAACGGGAGGAAATCACATACGTTATATAACAGTTTACAAACTTGATTGAAAAGCTCATCCTATATACTTTTAATCATATATCTCCACTTGTGTATAGGTCCATATAAAAAATAGAATTAAAGCATTAAAATGTTTGCTCTACGAGCTTTACTGCTCATGCGTATTTCTTTCCGCAAACGAACAGTAAATCTATCACAGAATCTATGCAAACTTAAAACAAAAAAGTTACTAGTCAATCGTGGAATCACGCGCGTCCGCGATAATCCTCCGATGCATGATGAACAGCTAAGTTTCGAGTCTCGACAAAGACGCATCAGTATTCTCAGACTCGGAAACGAACGAACATAGCTACGAATGTAGAGATTAGTTCGAACAATGCTCGACAATATCGAAATCCAAGTTCTAATGTGTCTGACAGTGACAGATTGTTTGACTGCCGATTGACATACCATTTCCAACGCTAGTTAACGAAACGAGCCGATTCTCATAGACCAAAATCCACATTGGAGTTCCGAGTGGAACTTCGTCTTCGTTACGAATCAAATCTCGGACGTTCTGACGTTGTCACTGACATGAACGACGTCGCTTAATCTGCGATTTCCGATGGGGACTCTACTTCGCGAGCATACTGCGAAACATCAAATCATGTTCTCATGTTGTACGCGATGCTTTTGAATTCTGTGTGAAAAAAAAAGGAAAAGAAGAATTTCACGAGTTTGGAGGATGCTCTTCCTCCTTCATTTGAAGATGGATGTAAGGAGGGATACGCAACAAAGCGATGAGCAATAAAGGCTTTATCTCCGGGAAAATCCTGATGAGTGCGATCTTCACGACGGGGACCGAATTCGAGAGATTCAAGGGAAGAGGAGAGACGGAACTTGGAATTCAGTCCGATAATGTGAATCCTGCTTAAGATGCGCCGGTCGATCCGATTTCGGCGGGATGATGGGCGCGCAACAGCTGAGCACTTAACGCCCTTAGCGTCGCATGACACTAGGAGGATGAAGACCGCTGGAAAGAAGTCCCCAGGGACTCATCGCGGCACTTCCGGCGGCACGCGAGGACGGACGAGCTTGTCGTCGTCGTCATCGTCAGCGTCGTCGTCGGCAGCGGCGGCGGCGGCGGCGGCGGCGGCGAGCGCCGTAAATTCCGCGCTCGATCAACGGGCCTCGATGTTTACGATTTTTCGGTCGTTCCCCTCTTATAATAGCTGGTTCTAAGCGCTTCCGAATATCTCGGCAACTTTTAGACGCGCCGCTGATTACGCATTAACATGAAGGCGCGCACCATCGATCATCTGCCCGCGCTAACTGGACCAGATATTTAGCGTATTTTAGCGTCGAGACGGCAGGAAATCTCCTCGGTCGATTAGATTACGTGTTTGTTTCGGGCGACAGTACGCTTCTGTATCTTCGCTAATTCTCAAACCGCCGTGATTCTGTTTGTAACGAAAGGTCTGTTGCGAGAGGTCGTGAGTGATAAGAGAAACACGTAAACGTCTCTAATCGGGACATAATCACGGCACGATTACGTCTGTTTTTTTCGACATCTCCCAGTGTATTTTCGGGGTTTCTGAATCGCTGAGAAATTTAGCGATTTTTAATTATCGATAAGAACTCGATGCGCGTACATAATATGTACGCACTTAACATACATACGCAGCGCGTAGACTCTTGAATGTAATTCTTATCTCAAGTCATATATATATATCCATGTGGAAAGAATAAATTGGAGATATTCGAGAAAATAAACCTTCCCCTTTTCGCAGATTGATTCCTTCGATCTCATTTTATTGAAAGAACATTCCATTAAATCGAGAAAGTGCCAATGTGTTAACAGCTCGTGCGTTAAGCTCCATCAAGAATTGGGCTCTTAATTGATGTTTTCTCAATTTTCTCAGTTTATCCGACATTCTTTTCTTGACCAATCCTCGCATATGATAATCAATTGGATGAGCGGAATCAATGTACGAACAGAATCGAAACAAGAGATCACTATCGAGTGTATTCGCGCTGTTCCTGTGCGGCGCCGGCGTCAGTCGGTACGCCGCCATCTCTTTTCGCACAATGAGGAAAAATCCAAGCTTATCTACGCGCGGTGCAGCAAGAAGAAGAAATATTTATCTCGCTGTTTAGTAAACATCGCGTCGGGTCTCTACAAATCGCAGACCGATCGCGTAACGAAGTTTACAAACTCCGCGGCGATCTCGCGCGTCGCCGCAAGTCTTCGGAAGATAGTCAAATGTTATACAAAATCGCGGCACGTTCCACGCGCGATGATTTACTTCTTTTTCTCAACCACGCGCGCTCCACGCTTCACGCGATAATGCGGAATTTCATTCATCGATTACCTCGCTCCTCTCTCTCTCTCTCTCTCTCTCTCTCTCTCTCTCTCTCTCTCTCTCTCTCTCTCTCGCGTGCACGCGCGTCCGTCGGGACGTTCCGCATTCTGAGCGTGTTTGCACCTAACTTCAGATGATCGGGAAAAATCAAACATTTCGCTCGTTCCCCCGTTCGTACAATTTTGATAATTTTGCGATAACGATATTGGATATATTGGATAACAAAGCGACACGCGATTTATTCACGGCCATTTACGTGACAGAAGAAATATTTCACTGCCTTTAAGCTTTTTATATTCTTCTTTCGGCATGTATATATTGAATCGAAATAAATTTTGCCAAATGATACCGTTGCCGAGATACATGTTCTTGTCGATTGGTGCGGATAGCTTTCGGTATCCGAGTGCGTGGAAAATATCCAATCGAGGTTACGATGCATGGTCTCAGGGCTTTCGCCAAAGAATTCAACTTAACAATACAAAACTGTTTAGTCTAATATTATTCCAGAAATATTTCTAAAAAATATTTAGGAATCACTATAACTGGAGAATCGCTTTTGTATTATTATTTTGTATTATATTTACGATATTCGTTCAATATTCTTCAACATTCAAACTGTTTGACTCCAAGTTCGAATTATTGGAATTTTAAATTATTTGAACTCTTTGAAATCTGGTAGATCAATGATCCTATCCGAGAGGAGTCCGATCCTCCCGATTCCGATTCAGATTAGATTAATGGGATAGGTTAATGTAAGGTGTACACGAGTGACGTATGTAGGAGAGAACAGTGGTCAGTTCGATTACATTCTGTTAGTTTCGCTCGAAATATTGACATTTGAAATTTATGTTTATGTCTCAA
Source organism: Eciton burchellii (assembly GCA_020341155.1). Lineage (NCBI taxonomy): Eukaryota > Metazoa > Arthropoda > Insecta > Hymenoptera > Formicidae > Eciton > Eciton burchellii. The sequence continues at coordinate 2,625,032 of JAHMML010000015.1, forward strand.
ACGATTCGAATCGATTCGCTCGCGCGATCTCGCTCGGATCCTTCGTCTAAACATTACTTACCATTGTTATCTGCTGCATATCCCTTCAAACCAAGCTCCGTTCAATCACTCTAATTAACGCGCTGTGTTTGCTCGTATCGAACGATGCAAACCTATGCGAAGCTCATGCGAAACGCGAGCGAAACAGATAGATCAATCCGCGTGCACAAAAAACGGGCGCGAGCAAACAGACGAAACCAAGACGAGAAGCGAACTCGAGACTAGGCTATGAAAGAAACGAGGTCGTGCCGGCGAGCTATGCGCGCGCACGCGCGCGCTTCCACGTCCGACGTGAACATAGGCGGAGTCTTCGTTCCCTTGTTTCGCTCTCGGTGCAACTTCAGACCGCCCTCTTCGGCACGGCGCATGCGCATTACAGTTGTGTCACTCCGATGATTACACGTCGCGTTTTGTCTCATCACGGTGGTAATGCGTTGAATTCTCAGAGCATCTGCATTATCGAATCGAATCTCAGATCGAATCTCCAGCCTTCACAATCTCGAATTGAGTTATCTCATAAAAGTGCAGTAATATTTCTGTCAAAGCAAGCTTAGCACTGTCCTAAATATATGCAAGATATATCTTGCATTTATTTATATTTTTGTTTTGCTTATATATACAGAAAATACGATTGTTGCATTGCCCGACGACGCGTAACTTTCGCGTAGAATCAAGTTTACCTTATTAAATCGAGTCGCGAGCCAATCACGCGTCCGTTTTCTTGAATCGAGATTTGGTTCTTCAATCAGATCTTTTCGTGTGTTCGTGTTAAAATTTTTCTGAAGTTACCGAACTTGTCATCAGAAATGTAATATGATTCATATTTTACATTGATATGAAAACTTTCCAGAGCAAAAGACACGAAATGATAAAATGATTTAAAATGGCACAAAGATTGATTCGCATAGTTTATTCTTGTAATAAAATCATTTTATATAATTTATTATTATTATTATTATTATTATTATTGTATATCATCATCATAGATCTCATGATATCTTATATTTTATATAATGTTTTATATTCTATATAGTTTTATGCAGATCTTACTTTAACGTAATAATATTTTGCCGTCGCTTTAAAGATTTCTTGCATTCGTATGCAAGAAGAGTGCAAGATAAAGCTTTATAAAATAAAATGTGTGAATTTACTCATGTTTAAATTGGATTAAAGTAAAAATATGAGTCGTAGATACTCATGACGGCATGAGATTCGATTTAATTTTTAATACATCGAAGATACCAGATTTAAAATTAAATTTTGATCTGAAGATTACTTTAATAACATCTTAATATTGTTTGACGATAAAACATTGCATTATGACGCATACTTGCACTTTAAGCCGCGTAATATCGAGATTCGCTCGTGATTCGGAATTTAGTTTAATGCAGATGCATCATCAATTTACGGTCCAATGCAGAAGTCTTCAAGTAACAGCTTGCGAATCAAGTAACAGCTTGCGGTCTTTTTAATTTCTTTTTTCCGAGTCAAGCTTACTTTATAAGTTAACTTTTATAAAAATAGCGTTACCGTTTTCCTATGTGACAAATATTTTCTTGTTACTCTTTATCGATCATAAAAAGTGACTTCTTAATTACCATTGGAATCGCGATTAAAAGAGTAATGCTGCTATTAAGTCGTCAAACAGAAATAATTATAACTGTAACGAGATCATAAATAACGAATAACTTCTCAATATCGTTTTTAGCCTTATGCCTTATACAAGAAAACAACTGCATAGGGTGCAACATCGCCTTAAAATTGCAGATTGAGCTAGAAAAATACTGCTCTTACAACTCTATACAAATAGACTGTGACAAAAAGTTCAAAAAACAAAATTGTAGTCCATACACGAACCGGATACGTATACAAATCTGAAAATATTTGCGTTTCGATCTCTTCCAGTTTTCGGTTCGATATATTTATATGAAAAAATATTTTCAATCTCAACTATATCGACAATAAGTCAAGAAAATTTAAGAATAATGCGAGTCTCCCGTTGAAAAGTGAAAATCATGTCATGTTTGAAGTTGATAGACGCTTAAAAAATTTAATAGTAAAAATCTCACGAATTCGTATCTCGTTAAGTGTTTATTATTATATTTTTTAATAAAGATTAATAAATAATACATGAAAATCGTGATTCTTAATAAATCTTAATCTCTCTTCTCATTCTATCCCATTTCCATAATTTCCGTTCCAAAAGCTCCTTTCTTTCTTCCAGTTTGAACTGAAATGCCTAGCTTCTTGGCGCATTATTCGTGATTTGAATCGCTTATCCGGAAAACTTCATTTCAAAAAGAAGTGAAGCATCATCTTGGCGCACAATAAGAACGCTTGCTTCTGCGATTTAGGAGATAATCTTCAGCTTGGACTAGAATTCTTTATTGGACACAGCGTTCATCATCAAATCTAATGTTTATGATTATTATCTATTCTGCTCAATATAGCATGTTTTGCCTGGACAATATTTTCATAATATGAGAAATGGATCATGAATCTCATCTCTCTTCAAGCTTCTTTTTGTAATAGAATTCCGATAAATCAGCACAAGTTATAAGTTTAATCTAAGGTAAATATTTCTCTGAACAACTATCTGAATGAGATTCTGATATACGTTGTTTAATCAATATTATATAATCTTTTTTAGATTAGACATCATATTATTTTAACAGCAGAGACTTAATAATGAAAGAAACATGATCGAAAATCGGAAATATCAGCAAGTATAAATATTATGTAAATATGTGTTGCATTTCGCGACGTTAAGCAAATATTGTTTTGCTTGATAATCACCGGTTAGAATTGGTGTCAGGAATTAAGGTCAAGAGGATCGCTTGCCGAAATTGCTGACAAGTGTTAAAGATACAAATACACATACAACATATATATTGTATGAGATATATGGTGGTTTAATATGTAATATGTGACCATTAGATTATTTGGAACGTGATATTCGATTATTTAGCATTATTATTATTATGAGCTTGAGATTATTCGCATTTTTCTGACGCATTTTGCTTTTAATATAAAAAATATAGTAAAAAAGCAGACTAAGGGAGCTGATCTCTAGAGAGTATAACGCATTAATAAAATAAGAAATTGTCGATAGCTCAAAATGTCGCATGAACAAAATGCGCAGACGTTTGCGAGGAAGTGGGGAAAGAACGGAAACGTTGGACGCCATGTTGGGGCGGTATCTGCAAGCCGCTGGCCACGCGCAATTGGTCGAAAACTCGTTCCGGAACATCGACTCGGCGCGCACTCGCACTTGGCCCCGATAATTCCTCGTGAAACATCGTATCTGATTCACATTGACTTGCAAGTTAGGAAGAAACACAAATTGACCTTTTAATGGCGAGCTTGCGATTCCATAAATGCGTCATCCATCTTTTGTCCTGCCAATCGGGTTGCATTGTTTCTGCGCGCGATTTTGACGTAATGTGGATGAGCTGATTTTTAATTGCTTATTACTTGATTACTTGTGCCAAGCTGAAACTGAGATATGAATATCGTAACATGACGCACATTTGGACATGACCTTGAAAAAGCCTTTATAAAGTCTCAAAATCAAAAACTTTCATTGCAAGTTTCTGCGCGCATAAAAAATAACTATAATTTTCCAAATTGAAATTAAATTTATTTAAATTGAGTATAACGAAAGAGGTAATTTGTTTTTTCTTATTAAGCCCTGATATCAATAAAATTCCATATTGCATAGTAATCGAATTTTTGTAACACATTATATGATAAAACATAATACATCAAATTCCGGCGTCGAAATTAATATAAATTCTAAATCTAACTTTTATTTCCTTTATTGTGCACTAATATATCAAATCAATGATATCATTGATTTGATTGATTTTACTACATATATATGTGCAGAGTTTCGCGAAATTTAATGAAGAGTTTTATTTTAATCTTAACTTATGCTCGATGTTCACATTTAGGTCCAGATTTACCAGAGATCCATGGAAATCACGAACCATGCAAGTTTGGCGACAGGAAGGGAAACAAATGGCAATAACGGTGGTTAAGCGCGGCCGGATATTTTTCAACAGCAGCAATGGCCGGGTGCGCGAATTGTTGACCGAATGCTGGGACTTATGGACGCCGATGTTGCTGATATAGCGGCGTATTGTTAACCCGGCACAATGACCGTGTTTAGCAACATCGACCTGCCGATCGCATTCGATTGTTCCCGCTCTCCCCGCCATCGCAGTCACTATTGCGTTATCGTCGACGAGTCGGTTCGCTGAGAACAACCCTTTAAGCTCCGCATCTATGAAAGACGCTTTCTTATTCGATTCTTATAATACGCGAGCATATATAATAGTATTCATAGAGTCCGCTCTTATATCAAGATTAAACATATTTGCATCAATCTCAGCGAGAGCGAATGGTTATCGGAAAACGATAAATTGCGACAACCAAGGGGTCTTTATCCTTCGCCCTGCTTATGTCGAGGCACGGCCAGTGAAACAGGAGAAGGAGCCTCTGTTTTGATTAGGCAATGTCAAAGCAAACCAAGTCTCTCGGCCCAGACTGACTTCTTTCTCTTTCTCCCTTTTCTCGTGCTTGAGCTCAACCCTTCGGTTTTACTGCCGTTTTATAGTCATTTGTTTGTCGCGGCAAGGCGAGACAGGAGCGATTACCACGCGGTCACGTTCCGCGCAGGACGTTATAACGCGGTATAGTCGTGACTGGAAGCTCTTCGTCTCGTCCTGCGTTCGAAATATTTGCATACGATTTCTTGCTTTTCCATTTCTCCCGAAAGCCAAAGCATTTAACTGGTTCAATAGATTTTAATTCTTTAAATGATTAATAATTTCTTAATTGGTATTCTTAATCCTGAAACGCACGCGTGCGCGTTTTATTGCAGAAAAAATATACTATATTTGTTAAAAGAAAAATTTATTAATCTCTTTTCTTCTTTTGTAATGATACATCTCTTCTTTGTAATATCTATCGGACTGATCTTCTGCGAATGATGATTTCTTTTCTTCCTTATAGCAGCGTTCAAATTATATAAATTAGACATTTATGTGTAAGAAGGTGTTCTTAAATTAAAGGCTAAATATAAATCATTATTACATCGATAACCGTTTGACATTGAAAATATATTTCGCGCGACCTATCCGTAATTTAAGTGCTGAAGAAATTTCTCACATCGAAGCAAATAAAATGTTCTTTTCTCCTTAACAAACATATTCTATTACATAAATGTTCCATTATCTGCTTTTTTACTGATGCCTGTATATATTACATTATATTACACCACGCATACGCGCGCGTGCTGTTTCGAATTTCCGCGAGAAAACGTAAAGTAGGACATTGTTGTTCGCGTATGAAAGAGATCTCATAAATTATTAAGAACCCGCCCAGCCATGCTTAAAATCCCGTCTCGCGAGCATTGGCTTCATATTTTAGCGTTGTCACGAGGCGTAAATGTTTACGTTAAACGCGACCCACCGTCACACAATATTACCCTTTACCCACGACTGACGTTCCTTGCGCACACGCGCGCGAGCCCTTCGCTGCCCTCGGTTGGCTACAACGATACTTTGCTCGTAAAAATTCCCCCTTTTTCTTTGCCTGTTCCTTTTTAGCCGCGCACACCGAACGATAAGTTCGGTCAAACAAATAATATAAGGCTTTCTTTACGAATAGGTCAATCGGGAAAAGATCGCGCCGAATGAGAACACGTTCGTCAAAAATTGATTTAAAATACTTGTTATATATTTGCCAAGTTATATTTCCAAGGACATTAAACGTTAATAGATTAATGGATTAATCGATCTAATATTCTGAAGATTATTTGACTGACTATATTTGTTTTCGTTCTTTTATTTAGATCAAACTTGCATTCTCTGTTGAAATAAGAAATATTATATTTGTATCTGGATCTAATAAACAATACGAATAAATAATTGTAATAACGTTTATTAATATAGAAATGTATGAAATAAGAAATATGAAGAGAGAAGATGCAATGCGTACATTTTATTTTATCAATCATGTCATTCGCAAACCTGAAATTTATATAAATAAAAAACGGCCCTAAAGAATACGATTATATAAAAAGAAATAAAAACTATTTTTAACAAATTTAGCTGCAATGTTTCGTTGCGCGACTGTCGATAACTATCAATACTTAAACTCAATATTGAAATGCTGTCATAGCTTTAGCATTGGCATGACATCTATCCGGGCACAGGCAGATCATCGTTTACCGGTGTCTAGGCTACATAACCTTTAAAAAGTTGAGGACATGGACGCTCGACTTCCCGTGGCTCATTGAAACGCGAGCAAAATTCACAGGTTTTAAAATGGACGACGAAAGCGACCAAGAGAACACGATTGAAGATGATTACTATACCTTCCTCAACATCGCGAGAAACGTAAGACAGACTCTGACATAAGCGGTTACAATTGCTTGCATAATTTTACCCGGTTAAAAAAGTAGAGATCAGTCTAAAGAGAGATTCCCCACGTGACACCTCTAAGGCTGATGTAATATGTTCTTAGTTAAGTTTCTTCGATGAGATCTTCCATTGATCCATTTATGTTTAATTATTGTCTAACAATCATGATTGTTAGTTAATATTATAATATTGTTAGTCGCGTTTTATGATTTTTAAAATATTCTGGGATACTTTTTATTATGTAACAAAATTTTTAAAAATTTATATATATTTATAAAATTCTTATAAAAATATCTAAAGACAAATCATCCCATATCTGTCTTACATATTACATAATTAAATACACATATACACACACACACACACACACCTCTAATCTTAGATATTTTTCTCTTAATTTACTTCTTTATAAAATTTATTGATGTTATCTTTCCAGGCTAGTCCTGAAGATATCAGCAATGCATACCGTAGACAAAGTAGATTGTACCATCCTGATAAGCATATAGATCCAGTACTTAAAAAGGAGGCAGAGATTCTTTTTAATCGTACGAAAAAAGCTTATGAAGGTTTGTATTCATTTTTAAGCTATTTCAATGTTTATTGTTAAAAAAGTATTTAAAAAATATAAAGAAATTGATGTTTAATTTGTGTTTAATTTACTTTCTATTATGCAATTGTGTAGAAAGGTCAAAGTAACATTTGGCATTACAGTATTAAGCGATCCACATCAAAGGGCAATTTATGATTCATTGGGGATTCGTGGTCTGGAGACAGAAGGATGGGAAATTGTACATCGTACAAAAACACCTCAAGAGATTCGTGAGGAATATGAAAGACTGGCAAGAGAGCGAGAGGAGAGACGTTTACAACAGCAAACTAATCCCAAAGGCACTGTAACGGTAAACATCAATGCTACTGATCTTTTCAGTAAATATGATGAAGATTATGATGATAGGTAAGATCGATCACTCTGAATCGTTACATTAGATAAAATAAAAAATATAAACTTCAAAATTGTTATGTAATTAAATCTAATCATATATATATATATGTATCATTTTTATATTAGTTAATTTATCCAATTATTTAGTTATAACAGTAATAAAAAATTCTGGATCACATTTCAGTAGTGGCTTATTTTCATGCATTGAAGTCAGTGGAATGTCGTTTGCGCAATCTATTGAAGCGCCTCTTACTCTGAGAGACACTATAACTATGTCTGGGCAACTCGGAACTCAAAATGGCACGGGTTCCGGGTCCATCAATGTTTCGGCGAAACGATTAATATCGTCAAAAGGTTGGATCGAAGTCGAAGTTGGTGCTGGCAATGGTCCAACGTTTTCTCTTAAAGGATTTCGCACGTTAACAAAGAGGTTGTTTTGCGATGGCGCGACAATATTGCAATTTACGCCTCGCGGAGCAAAAGCTGGTTATGTAGGAAGTATGTTTATTTTGTAATATTGCATATATATATATATATAAATAAATAATGTAATTATATTATTCTAAGGTTTTGGATATAAATCAAATTTAAATTAAAATTTATGATTGTCTTGTTTCAAATTTGGAAAAGTATCATTTCGTATAAGAATATTTTCGTTCACAGCTCTTGCTATGCAATTGGATAAACATACAGTAGGATACCTTACGTATAGAGCTGGTATTCAGGGTGCTATGAGCACTATGATCGTGAGGGATACATCTCGATCGTATACAGCACTTTCCATACATTTTGGATTACTGCATTCGTTCATCAGTCTTAATTACACTTATAAAATGGAGGAGAAGCAACTGAAACTTCGTGGAAGCGTGAAGTCAGTATCACTTTGTCACTGTTGTTTACAAGAAAAAAATAAAATCCGTATATGTCTGTTTAATTTGCAGAGCTGGCACGTTTGGTGCATTTCTCGAATATGGCGCGGAAAAGAAAATCTCAGAACATAGTTCGGTTTCAGCAGCTGTGCGAATCGGCACGCCGACTGGTGTAACATTAAAGATTAGGTTGAACCGCGCTTCGCAAGCCTATTCGTTCCCGATCCACTTGTGTGATGAAGTGCTTCCAGCTCCGATCTTTTACGCCACAGTAGCTCCCATAATTACATGGACAGTAATTAAGAAGCTCGTGATCGATCCTGTCGTGAAGGAGCGAAAGGAACGTGAAAAGGAGAAACAACGCGAGTTAAATAAATCTAGAATGATGGAGAAACAGAGAGAAGCCAAGGCTGCGATCGAATTGATGAAAGAGACTGTTAGTAGAATAAGAGCGGAAGAGGAATCTAAGAAAGGACTCATTATCACCAAAGCTTTGTATGGTCGATTCGTTTATCCTCAACAAGATAGAGGTATTGCGGAGGAAAGTGGATATAGAGATGAGATGATAGACGTAACGATCCCCTTGCAATGTTTAGTCAAAGATTCTAAATTGATTCTTCATAAGGCATCTAAGGTACGGAAAAGCTTAAGCTTCAGTCTTTTAATTATGTGTAGTTAAACTTACGATCCAATTTTAATTCAATATTAAATCAGACTATTAGTCATTTAATTAGAGTATTAATATCTTATTAGAATATTATCAAATTACAGAGTTACATGATGCATTAGATAAATCAATATATTTATTCAAAATAATTTCATAATTTGTAATTAAATTGAATACTTGTAATTATTTATATTATAATAAATCAAAATGCTTCTGTTTGATGAAATTTATAATATTGTTTTTAAAAACACCGACGATTTCTTTATTTATTATTTGTGATTATATTGCATCAATATTGTTCTTGCAGAGTCAACTGCCTGGATTTTATGATCCATGTGTGGGAGAAGACAAACAACTATTAGTACAATATCTCTTCCATACCCAAACGCATGAATGTATTATACGAGATGATGCACCTCTCAGGATACCTGTTTCTTGTAAGAACCTGTGCCTACATAATTGTTTATATATATTAATGCTGTCCAATGTATGTCCGTATTTAATTGTCGAAAGTTTTTGTGTATTATTCAAAATGATTATTTCTTTCGTTTATATGTATACTTATTTTGTGTTTGTGTTTGTGTTTGTAGAGAAAACAAAAAATCAATGAATCGCGTATCATAGAATTTATAAACTCAATATATAACATTAATGCACTCGGTTATATGTCTAAAATTTATATTCTACAAATTGGTAACTGTGTTTTTCAGCACATAAAGTGAACACCACCTGACAGATGCGCTCGACATCGAAGTTAAAACGCAATCGTCGCAGTCCTCGTTAATGTCATCAACATTGGCTCATTGCAGATTATTTCTAGATGTTTAATTTTACGTAAATAGCAAAAAATTATTAGTGTTTGTGGATTCTTATCCTTTTATTGTTTTTGATATATAATATGATTTCTTATTATTGACTTAAAATAGTAATTCGTCATCTGGAAATAATCATGTATGATACTCGCGCGCAAGATATATTAAACATATTCTGTGAAGAAAAAGAAAATTTTTCGCACAAACGTATGTTAAATGTTAGGTATGTTAAAAGCCCGAAATGTTGAATTGTATGTGAATGTTATATTAGGATAAAAATAATTTTCCTAAAAAATTAAAATCGATATTTCAGATATCTTAGCAGAAAGAGTAAACCGCAATTGATTCAAACACAAATCTACTTACTGCCTATAGAAATATAACGGAATATGATCTAAAAATATGAAATAGATAATATAAAGTAGATAATATAATTTTAAAGGATATATTTATAATTTTAAAGGATCATATTGATCTTTTCATAGCTATACAAGGATTATCGTGGATGAAGATACCAAGTTTATAATTTATACGTAACTTGAGCTGATAAGTATGTGTATATATGCACACGTATACATATTACTGAATATAGAAACAGATATTTGTTAATCGATTGCACAGAGTTGATTAGCAATGGAATAAGAGTGTTAGTGTATCACGATACATTTTACTTGTACAAACTAGACATCGTTTTGAGATTCATAAGATGCGTATATTAAATTATATATTTGGATCATGAATATAATTAATAATAATAGTAAAGTAGCTATATTTCTCTTTACTCTATATTTATATATAATGTGCATTTGTATGCTCATTCTTAAAACGAATACGAATTAATAATCTGTACAGCAACTGAAAATTATAAACTGAATATTGAATATAACTGAACGCGAAATAAACTAGCTTGAATTACATGATGGAAACGCTTGACTTGTTAGATTGCCAATTATCATGATCTTTTTCGAGTTTGTCTAAAATTCTTCATCTAAATTTCATATTCGATTTGCATCTTATTATTGCAATTTATTGCAATTTTGATTGATGTATTATATACTACTATTCAATATAACAGATTGTAACAGACCATTTGTACTCGTATTAGGAGGTAAAAATTTTTTAAATATGTCTAGCTCATTATTTTTTGCTTGCAATTGAGATAATGGTGTCCAAGATCGATCATGTTCCAGCCTGAAAGAACCTTTATAACATTGTGATGGCATAGAATTGCCCCATTCCTGCATAAAAAAAATTACCAATTATTATATATTAATAATTAATTAGCAATAAAGATTATCAGTAAAATAAACAAATGTTTAAGTTATTGTATTTGATATTATTTATCGTACTTGGTAATGGATAAGAAATTAAAGCATTTTAAGTTAATTTTTATTAATCAAAATAGGATTGTTAATGACCTTTTTTATTTAGAAACAACTTGTTTTATATTTGACATAAAGAAACTGAAAATTAATTATTTTGATTTAAAATAAAATCTCTAAAAAAATATGATGAAGCTTTTATAATTAATATAAATTCAAGCGTGATGAAGCATAATAATTTATTATGTTTATTTTAATTATATTTATTTATTAAAATGTTAAATGTTTATTAAAATATTTACTTACCTCTGGACTAAGCATAGAAAAATAAAATTGTCCCGATTTTCGTTGGTATAAATGATATATATGACCTGGTTGTTTTACAAAATTACATGGTATATGATGTAATTTTGCATTTTGTTCTGCTTCTAATAAAATACCTTCTGCTTGTTTCTGTAGAAATCTTATCTGATCTGCGATCACTTGTAACTTATTACATGTATTGGCTTTTATACAATTGTCAGCCTATATAAATAAATAATACATAATTAATCATCAAAGTATCCTGCAATATAATATAATCAAAAGTAAAAGCACAAAAAATAATTTTATATGAAAAAAATTCAGCATAAAGTCCCTTTATCAAGAAATAAAGTACAATTAAGTATTAATTTTATGAAAATCAAATATTATTATTTTTTATTACCTTTTCAATTTCAGCTGCTAATATCATCAAATCATGTCGATTTGATTTAGCTACAGCAACTGCATCGACTAATGACATACCTTGTGGCATAATATTACGCTCTACTAAAGCTACTGTTTTAATAAATAAAAACAATTGTTATTAAATATTAAATGTTATCAGCATTAATTAACAGCATTAATTATTAAATTAATTGTACCTTTAGCTGAAGAATCACATAAATTGTTTGTATTCATTGTATAAACTATTGATAATCACTAAATAATAAAAAATGTTTATTATTAACGAGTATTAATGATTTTATTCTGATCATATGAATTAAACATAAGTATTATTTAATAGAGCAGAATAAAGAGAATTAAGGTTATACTTACGAAAACTATAGAACTATCGATTATTGAAAATTTGTTATGCGTGATTTCTCTCTAGAAATTTCTGTACAATTTATAATACGAATATAAAATGCGCAGAGGCATATCAGTCAATCAACAAAGATATTTTGAGGTTATATAGACTGATATTTATGTCCGATCGATTTATTTTATTGGCATATTTTTTCTGGATCCTGCTGGATTCAGACTGTGTTCAATATCCAATAATAAAATTTTGTTGCCTAGAATTTTTAATAAATAAATTCTTCTATTAAATATTAATATGTCGCAACACAAGTTTAACAAGAATGTCTGAAATATTAAAATGGGGGCGCTAAAACGTAATATATCTTAATTCAGACAAACATCTCAAGTTCAAATAGTTCAAGAAGTACGCAAAGTACATCTACAAAAAAGTGTAATTTCGATGTTTACGCAACCTTTCGGTGAGATAACAAGCTGGAGAAAGGGATAAAAGATACGGTGCAGTCGATGGTATACATATATCAGCTGTCTTTGGCATGAAAGTAGTTGCGGAGGCTATAACTTAGGTTAAGTTGAATTAGGTTATGTATACATTACTCAGATATAGGAACGTTCAAACTTGATCGCATCTCGCAGCTAAGATGATAAGGAACTGGATAGAAGTACTATTAGTGAGATGAACCGAGTGCATAGAAACGCTTAACAAAAGTCTGATTGCTACTCATTGATCTCACACACGTACTGCCATAATAAGACGCAAATGAGCAAGTGAAAAATAGGCATAGAGAAAGAGGAAGAGCGAGAAAGAAAGAGCGTATAAGCTAGCAAAACAAAACGTGGTCGCACGAAACGCTTGGAATGGATTATGTAACGGCCGTTGAGGCTGCGGTCAAACAATTTTACTCAGTGGGCAACAATGAGGCTCATTCTTGGCTTCTTCAAATGCAAGCCTCTGCAGAAGCATGGCAATTTATTTGGCAACTTTTGGAGCCCTCCAAGGTTGATCAGACTACATCAGTCATGATCTCTCGTTCTTTATTTCGTTACAGAACTTCTAAATCATTTTCTTACTGTATTTATTTACTGCAGAATTTCCTGCAAAACGTTTCTATTTCTTGGCAATTATATTACTGTTGCTTAGACATTTCTGAAAATTTTGTGATTGCTATTCGATGAATACTTAAGCATATAATGAGAAAATGAGTGATAAAAATAAGAAAATGAATTGGAAACAACTGGGTGATGCATTAAATAGAATACAAAGTTGAATAATTAATTTTTATTTTAATTTTGTTGTGCTTCTTATAGTCATGGGAAGTGCAATTTTTTGCGGCTACAACTTTACATCTAAAGATATCTAAGCAATGGTATGAAGTACCTGAGGTTGAATACCTACAGTTGCGAGAACATTTGCTCGCCAATATGAGGAGGCCAAATATTCCTATATTTATCCTTGCGAAACTTTGTCAAGCGGTAAAACATATATTTTTCTGTATCATGTTAACAAGAATTATTAAGCAAATCATTAACATATATACATTGATTATAAATAATCATATGAATGTATATTGATTTCAGTTAGCTGCATTTGTGGCAAACATTTATAGCAGGGGAGACAGAAAAAAAGATAAAAGCCTAGTCAATGAATTGTTCGATATTTTACCATATGATTCTCCATCTGCATTGGAACTTTTGCTTCGTGTATTGTCATCATTACCAGCGGAGGTAGAAATATATATACATATATAAAATTATTGCTAACTAATTGTCGCTTTTTCTTCAATGAGCATTATTTATATTCTTTTTTTCTTTTTTTATCAGTATGAGAGAAGGAACGAAGTAAAGCGTGCCAAATTGCGGGAGATCATATCTAATAGCTGGTGCCAAACCGCATGGTTTTTGCAACAAGTTTTCTCTACATACAATCCAGATTCTCAGGGCAATGATCTTATATTGTATACCTTGGGATTGGATTGTGCTCAATCGTGGCTCAAAGTTGGTCACCTGCCTTTAGATATTACCGGACAAATATACCCTCATTTATTAGCGGCTGCAACCTATTATGCACCCAAAAGGTACATATTTTTGTTATCTTATATTTTAAGTTTCACGTAATCCATTTGTCTATGTAATCAGTTTGGGCAGTTAATGTGTCAATGTATTGTCTGTTGTACATTTCATCTAATTTAATTTCTTTGCTTTGTAATGGGGACTTTAAATCTAACAATAGATAAATAAATATTAAAAGAAAGTGCTATTTTTCTTAAGAAATTATAAGAAGATAATTTGAAAATATACAATAAATAACATTGTAATTACTTATTGCAAATAGAAAACTAATAAGAAAACAATTCTAATAAAACAGATATAACAAGAAAAGATATAAAAATATAGAAATGTATAAATACTTTGAATGTAAATACATCAATTTTATATTGCATGATTGAAGTAATATTAACAATTTAGATTTTTCATGAAATTTTCTTAAATTCTCGAAAATCAAATTATAGTATATTATTTTGTTTTCTCTAAAATTTAAATTATAATAAAAAAATAATAACTTAGAAAGAGAGAGAGAGAGAGAGAGAAAGAGAGAGAGAGAGAGAGAGAGAGAGAGAGAGAGAGAGAGAGAGAGAGAGAGACAAAGAGAAAAATTGAAAACAATTTTTTGATAAAAATAAGTCATTGGATAATTTAATAATGAGTTATCCATTCTTTCCATTATAGAGAAGGTAATGATGACGAGAATGTCAAAAGCTGGGAGGTAATACAGGATTGTTTAATTATGATTGTCACACACTGCGAACTTTATAAACGACCACAAACATTCTGGGAATGGGCTAAAAACCTAGTATCGATTGCAAGACAACATAATGGCAAAGACTTTTGTGAGATTCTAACAGCCATCGGTGAAACTCATAGCCGCGCGTTTCTCATTGCTTTAGCTCTGGAGAATGAGAATGAAACACATGTATGGACTGCTTCCGGATTGATTGAGCTACTTTTAGAGTGTTCAGAGCAGGAGGGACGTTATCCTACAGAAGAAACACGTAGTTCTGTTCCATTTGGATTCTGGTACGCGTTGCAAGATGATCTTGCTACGTTGGATCAACCGTTCGAGAACCGGGCGTTACAAGTGTTGAAACCGATTTATTTCCGATTGGCCCAAGCATTGCTGCGAAAATCAGCGTTACCTGCAACTCAAAGCGAAGGCGGTGACGCAGATGAACGTGAACTTTTCAGATGTTACCGTCAAGATGCGGCAGATACATTAGACTACTGTTACAGTGTACTTGGTGATGATCTATTGGCGCTTCTCGGACAACGATTGAACCAATCACTCGAAGATGTACCATGGACTTATGTAGAATCTACATTGCACGCTTTTAGAGCGTTAGCTGAGAACATTAGCACTCAAGAATATTGTTATATTCCTGCATTATTAAACTTGATTCTTGATCATATACCTTACCATCTCTATCCTGAAGAGGTATGTATCTCAGTATATCAAGTAATTGTCAAAAGATCTTAGAATTTATGAGTATGATGTAGTCTATTTTTTTTATATCATATATATGATATCAATAATAGAATTTATTCAACGATATAATGAATTATAAAATATTAACAATGTATATATTTTCATTATCTGTAACAACCAAATATTTATTATAGTCAATTGGTATGAAATTTCTTTAATACTACTCATAACGTATTAAATATCTTTGAAGAAAATAATATTTTTTATCGGAGATTAATTTCTCTCTAGAAAGAGAATTTTTCTTTCATCAAGGAAAATAATTCATAAGATTATTTATTTTAAGAATTTTTTAAACATCGCACATATTTTAATATTATCTATTTATTTCTATCATTCTATTCTGCAATTTATTTTATCCATTATTAAATCAATACATCTAAATATAAAAATATCTATTTCAATCAATAGATATTAGCATGTGTTTGCTCAACACTGGGTGCATATGCTGAGTGGATAGGAGAGCATCCTGAGCCTTGGCTGGCAAAAGTATTACAACTCGTTACTCAAGGATTGACAAGAGGTACCATGACAGTACCCTATGCGAGCATGGCATTAAAAGATCTAGCCAGGGAATGTTGGCCACATCTTGCTCCTTATGCACCATCTATTCTTCACACCATTAGTCAAACATTACCAAACGTTGTACCTGGTGGTGGAGATGGTTTACGTCTGATGTATGCAGCTGGCAAGTTGCTCAATGTGTTGCCTTCTATGGAACAACAGTTAGTACATCTGGAGGCAACTTTAGGGCTTTGCGTGACAAAAATAAAGGAATTATTGCAACAGCCATTATTCACGGCACGTCTTGGGGTGACGAATTATCTAAAAATGGCCACTATGTTTTTCACTACTATCGAAGGTGCAATTGGCAAGGCTGTGTTAGATGGTTTGCTACCAGTTTTTAATCAAATTATTACGCATCCTGAGTGGAGTCAAGATAATGCAACGCTTGAGGCAATGCATATGTGTGCTCAACGATCCCTTTCAGCATTGCGGTATCCAGAAGTAGAGGCGCGTCCTCTACTGTTAATCTTGTCATCTTCTTATAAAATCTGGCCGCATCCAGCCGCATTGAATCTATTAAAGCAACTCATAGTATTATTTGGTAGAGATCCGGAAAATGTCATAGGTCCAGTGCTTGCAGAAATGAGTTCAATAACACTTAATGGTGTAAAAGCATGCAGATCGGTGCAAGGTGATTTATCTGATTGGTCAGATTTAATGGAGGCATATCTGGGTGTGCTCGCTCAAATCTGCAAAAAAAATGCCCGGATATTGCTACAAATCCCAGACCAAATACCGGACATGTTGCAATGTGGTAAGAAGATGATATATCATTAATATGTTTAATAGAATTATCAGCAATTTTTAATTATTATGTATATAAACAATATTACGTCAATAATGTCACAAAAAATTAATTAATACTCTTAAAATTTATGAATATAACATATTTTTTATTTGCTATAACTATTTATTAATTAAAAACATTTTGCTACTCGCAAAATATATATTTAATGTATGTATTATAAACATGATATAAATAATTAGCTATGTCACTATGTTGAAAATGTAAGATCTACCATATAGCATAACGTTTTTGTAGGAATCGCTTGTTTAACACTTCCGGAGACAGCTACGGCTAAAGCAGCGGGCAATTTTCTCAATCATGCGATTCTGCAAAGTCCGCATCTGCAAACGTTTATACAACCAATCGGTCAAGAACTTGTCTCTGCAATCCTACATTGTGTTGGTAGGAATATGAAAGATATATTTTCCACAATGTACATTCACAGAATCATAAACTGTTCAGTTATACATTATCTTATGCACATAGGTGGAGCAATATCTCATAGTAATTTGGAACCTCATGCCGAAGTTCTGTTAGCGTTGAATAAAACATGTCCAGAATGGACAGCACAATGGCTACGCGCTGGTTTGGAAAATCAGAAGGTTCTGGCCGCAGTTGTGCTACAGAAGGAGAATCTCTCACGTATTTTACGTGAGAGAACAAATAGAGGTCGACTGTGTGAAGTATTAAAGGAATTTAGTCTTCAATGTCGCCAGAAGACGGGACTGTGACAATAAACCTTTGGAGATGGCAAACTTTATGAAATGATTGATTTAAGGTAACAAGATACACATACGAAAACATATTATGAAGTTATTTCTTCATATTGCATATTGTATATAATCATGTTTCGTACCGATTTCGTATGTTCGCTTGCATTATAAAATATTACTCTTTCGGTCTCATGTAAAAGAAGAATTTAATGCGAGGATATTTAATGTTCCGCGATGTAAAATAGATTGCGATAGGAAGGAAAAAAGAGAAGAATTATATATAATATAACATTATACATAAAAACATATAGAGAGAAAAAATAATTCATATACAGGGTGACGTGCGAGAAGTTAACGAAATGGCTGTTATTTTGTAACGAATGGACCGAATGACATGAATTAAATATTGTTCTATAGAATAGAGTTCTTTCATTTTCATTACCATAGCAAGTAGTAAAAAAAGTGATATACATTTATAAAATTGTAAAAATAAATATAAAAAACTAAAAATTTAGCTATTTCTACAGTATTCACTTATAATCATTTAAATTTGTGTAGTAATTTAGGTATTTTTAAACATTAAATTATTATTATGAAACTGTTCTGACTTCTTAATTACACTTGTATTATAAAAGTTTTTATTAGAGGACAAAGATAATATATAAGATTGCTTATATCTTGTCTCATTAAGTATAATTAAGTAAAATATCAGTGATAAAATATTAGTGTAATACAATAGAAATGATCTAAAAGTTAAGTAATGAAGGAAAAAGTTAAGAAATGAAGGACAAAAAATAATCAAAAATAATGTGTGAGATCAAATCGTAAAACATTCAGTAATCATTATGCTTTATTGTACAGTATTGTACATGTTCATTATCATTATACAATAAAATTGAAATATTTTATTGGAATTCATGTTGTTCAATTTTAATTTGTTCTTTACTGTTTGTATTACAGAAAAGACAAATACAGAAAAGATCGTTGAAGAAACATTATATATTTCTGTTTATAGGTTCAGTTCATATCTTTTTTATACCTTAGCAGTAGTCTGCATTGATATGCATATGTAAATCGCATACTACAAGAAAAGTCGCTACTTTGTTTTTTAGCGAGAAAAGAGTCACATCATTTTAATAATAAAATAAATTTATTTGTATAATCTTTTAATGTTTCAGATTAAGACAAAGTTGTTTGCTAACAACAATACAAAATTTTCATCACATGATATACAAATTTAGAAAAATAAGAGATAAAACATTAAATAAACAAAAAAATCTAGAGAAAATGTTATTATGATCAAATATATAGATATTTGTAATCATTGTAATAGATAATCATTCAAAGATATGTTTCTAATAAATAATCCTTAATTCTTCTATAAATATGAAGTAGTCCAATGATAAATTCTCATAAAAAATACAAAATCAAAAAATAAGAACTAAATCAATGGCATGCCAAGAAATGACATAAAATAAACACAATTGATTAGCCATTCTCATTTCTGTTACTTTTTTTAGCCATTATGTATTATGTTGCATATATATGTGCAGTGCGTGTATATACATTTCGTTCGAAAGGATCCATGAAATTTAGATGTGCATATAGATATACAATCATATTCAAATATGAATATTAGTAAAAATATCAGTACAAAGTCTCCGAAATAAAACGAAATGTTCTGATTTGTAGCAATTATCTTTGAGGAGATTTGCTTAGTTTTATTATAAAATGTAAAAAACGAACGCGGAGATATAGAAAGAATTGATATAATTATCTTTGTATTTACACATAATATGCAAAGGTTTACTTCACCTTTTAAGTTAAAATAAAATTTTCACTGCGGAGTTTCGTTGCCATTCGATAAAGCTGACGTGCCAAATTTCGCAGCAACACGCGATTTTTTGGGCTTGGATGTCTTTCCTGTATTTTGTTGGGGTTGTTGCGATAGCTGTTGCTGTGATGATGCGCTTGATGCCTTTTCCTTTACAATTGTCGGCTTCTCACTCTACATATAAGAAAGTAAAAATTTAATCACTAACGATTCAATAAATCATATAATGGAAAGCAACGAAACATTTTAATTAATACAAAAAATAATATCAATAAATATAGCAAATGATATTTGAAATTAACGTTTGAAAAGTCATTCAATCGTATCATGTTAATTTCTGTTTATAAACAATAATAATATGCAGAGCGTATAAAATGTTAAAATACAATGGTATTTTTAACATCATAAAATTGATAAATTTAATCAATAAACCTTGAATGGCGTTTCTTCCCTTTTTTGTTGCTGTTGCGCTTTAGGGTTAGTGACATTTTTAGCATTTATATTTGCTTCTGCTGATATTTGTTTCGCGCTGGCGTGTCTACTCTTTTTCTGAGCTTGCAACGGAACAAATGCAGTGGTGTTTCTGATCTCCATTTTCGGCTCGTTTTGAGGATTCTTTTGTCTTCCTTGCTGTTGCCTGCCTTGGCCATATGACGCGGCTTGTCCAAACGCTGGATTTGATGGTAACTTCCATTTTGGATAAAATAAATTAGGTTGCATAGATGGATTTTGTGGAATTGGCGCTATTTTTGGAGGACATATCGGTATCATAGGAGGTCGAATATTTTGGACCCAGTTATTTTGTTGATTGTTGTACCATTGCGGTCGAGGCATCATCATCATCTTTGCACCATGTGTCTTATCCAAATTTAAAGCCTGTCATGTTAAAAATTATATGTTAACAATATTATATAATAATTATATATAAAATTAATTTTAAAATTAATTAATCTCTTGTATATAAAACTAAAAAATAAATTTTTTATACGTTTATTACTACCTTATATGCTTTTTTCGCAGCACTTTCTGCGGCTTGTTCATGACTAGTACAAGGATCACCTTTGAAAATTTTCGCATTTTCTAGTATAATTTGAGCACTGATTAGACTGCTTTTCTTGTCAACGA
Source organism: Eciton burchellii (assembly GCA_020341155.1). NCBI lineage: Eukaryota > Metazoa > Arthropoda > Insecta > Hymenoptera > Formicidae > Eciton > Eciton burchellii. Next base: position 2,645,738 of record JAHMML010000015.1, read on the forward strand.
TATAATTATATTTTGGTATAGCAATGCCATTATACGAGAAATGTCTCATCAATTGTGAACTATACCAAGTTGGATTTCCTTTTTCTCTTTTTTCTTCTGTTCGCCGGCGTGCATGCTAATAAAAATAAATATTTTTATATGGGCATTAAATATTAACTTATTAAACATGATAATACTACTTGTTATTGTACAAATAGATATATGAAAAGAATGAAATATATAGATACATACATCAAACATCTGTTGCACTAAAGGCGGAGCATCCGATACTTGATCTTTTTCCGCTACTGTCTCCTTCTGATTCACTGTAGATTGTGACGTGAACTGCTTGCTTTGTTGTTTGCTTGTTTGCGCATTTACATCAGGAATCTTTAACACAGCTTTTAAAAATGCGCTGGGATCTTGTGGCTGTAACAGAATAATTTTTCTTTAGATTAATTTTTCTTTAGATTTTATTTAGATTTAAATAAAAGATCTTGCAAAGCAATTATTTGGAATTTAACATTGTTCACCGATTGTACATTGTGACTGTTGCCAGGTTTCACCGACTCCTTATTCGATGTCATAGTTGGATTTGATGTTACTTTTGATGAAGATTTGTCTGGTTTCTGTTGAATACAATAAGAATCCATATGATCTGCGAAATATGATGATTTCAAGTTTATATTATACTGACCTTGTACTGCAGTAATACAACTTGTTTATGTAACTCATTCCATAGCTCCTGAAATTCTTGACATGACATTTCATTCTCATCGGATACTTCATTAACAGATGGCGCACATTCGCGTTTATGCGGTAACGCTTTATGTGGTACCATTTTTGGATTTGTCTCCATTATGCCGTGTTGTGCTAGACAAATGTCTCGACTCAATTTTTCAAGTTCTTTCTTAGCGAGTTGCATTTTCAGGACAGCTTGTGCCGATTGATCGCACTTTTTGCTAGGTGATACGTTAGTGTTCGCCACCTGTTTTCGAGATTCTACTGCTTCATTCGCAGGATTTCCTCGTTCTGTTCTCTCGCCGAAACTGATATTTACGAAGTCTGTGGGTGCCAAACGATAGCCACGGAATGGAGAGCAACCATGTACAATAAGACCACCTGTAATGTTTGTATCAATATAATAAGATATTATGAATAATGTAGTATAATAAAGATTATTTATTTTATTCGAAGTTTAGAAAAATTAGACTTCTTACCCATAAAAGGCTTGTCGAAGAGGACTTCATACATAACATCTGTCGGATTTTTCGCTTTTAGTATTCCTACAATTGTCCCTTTGGCACCAAGTGGTACGCTGAAGCCAATTCTAATGGAACGGATTCGATCAAACAAACGATTCTGGACGTATGGATCAGGTAGCACATGACGTGTGTTTAATTCCGGCTTAAAAAGCAATTGTGGCTTCACTTGTATAAAGACTGTCTTAGCCATATCTTCTGTTTTAAGATATTCCTCTACTTCTTGTTCGATCTGTTTCACCAATTCTGTATCAATAACATCCATGCCACAAGTACGACTTTCTATACCATGTAGTTCCGTCTTTAGCCACGCAACTATATTCTTGAGTTCATCTGATCTATACAACGTCATATTTTATCGTATTACATAAAATATAGTAATTATGTACGCGTTTATTATATATTATAAGATTCTAAAATAATATACTATATTATTTTAATATATATATTACATAATATATAATTTATATATTTTTTATATTAAATTTCTCTCTCTCTCTTTCTCATATATATAATATATGAATTCTGTATTTATTTTAATAAAAAAATACAATATACCCTTTAAATAATTCCTGTTCTTGGAAGATATCATTCGTTACATTTTGAGCCAAACGCTCGAACAAATCAGGAGACTGCGTCATGTAACTGCGAATTAACTCGACCGCTTTTTTACTATACAACCACTGACTATTTTCCTTCCTAGTATAACCAGGTACCTTTAAAAATTTATATAGAAGATGTTAACAATAAATGTCTCTTCCATTTTTTAATTTTTATAAACTTATTTCTTTGCGATTATGTAAAATATGTCTTTTCATTTTCGTTAACTTTATATCAAAATTAGTTCAAGATACGATAAGAGTGTATTTCATATAAAAATATTATAAATGTTATACGTTATACGTATAACATATACTAAAATAATAAATAAAGCAGAATACACGATATAGTATTTACAAATAGTTAAATTTATAAGAAGAAAAAAAATAAAAAATAATTTGTAGCGCAAAAGATTCAAATTAAATAAGAAATTAAATTTGTGCAATATCTTTCACCTCTTCGTTCTTTTTATTAAATTTCAAGTTCAATCCGATATTATACTTGGTAACTTCTTCTTGTGATGTTTGTATTACATAAATTGTGCCAGTAATTCTGCTCAAAAGATGACTACTTATGCCGAGACGTTGCGCAGCGATACTACCGTACATATATCGCGTTTTCTGTTGCGCATACGCTTTTCTAATGGTTTCGTACGTTGGTTCCTTTGTAATTTTCATAGAAATTTTAATTCTACGTGGCTTTGGATTGTCATTATTTTGCGTGACCTGTATATTCATTAAATTTTCATAAGTATATAAAGAAAAGTAATTTTTTAATGTGATTACGTAAAAATTTCAATTTGTATTGAAATAGATAAGTAGATAATCTTTATCTTCAATAAGTTGTTATTATAATTTATCCGAGAAATTTATTGTATCGATAAACATATTCCAAATCAAATTAAACTGATATCATTTTTAATAGTTAGTTTAATGTAGGAGAAACTAATGTAACTATATATATACCTCTCCCATTGCACCATAATAAGGATGTCCCAACATAAAACAAATAGTTCCTGGTACGAAAATGTCATGCATAGTTTTATAGAGTGGTACTGTTTTACTATAGACCGAAAGATCTCTAATTATAATTTGATAAGCATAAAACATAGGTAAATCTTGCCACTGTTTGTCAATTGTTACTTTTCCCTGAGCACCAAAAATATATTTATAACCCGTAAACAAGCGGGCATAAACCAATACATCTGTGTCACCTATAGCAATCCCAAGACGCGACATGTGTCTATAAAAAAATATTATATGTTATTATATTTTTTTCTAATACTATCCGATTATTAAGATATGATGTTAGAAATTATTAATATTTAATAATATTTAATAATTCTATTCTTATCTCTATTATAAACGTAAAATATATAACTGTTTTCAATATTGAATTATCAATTATAATAAAAAGAAATGAAAAAAATAATGATTAACATAAAAAGGAAGAGATGCAAGTTTAATGTTCCAAAATAAAGAAATAATTTTTAAAACTTAATTTAGGTGGATTTAAAATAGAAAATATATTTCAATTAACAATAATCTACCAGTAAAAATATTATATCTTACGTTTCTTTGATAAGCTTCTTATGTAAATTCCATTCATCGATCGACGCATTTTTTAATTCTTCCGTCTTCATATTATCAAGATTGTAACCACCTAATGGGTCGATCAAACTGAATTTTACTTTTGCGTTAGCTACAGCACATACAAGGGCCTCTTTTAAATGAGGCCACTCCACATATATGCTTTTCCCTAATAATTCTGCTGCCAAATTCGGCAAACTTGGTGCTTCTTCTGATATTATATGTAAAATCATATTTTCTCCTAGCGATGCTTGCTGGAACACTTTTACCTGTAATAATATTTATTTGTATAATTATTAATGTATAATTGTCAAAAGTCTAGATAACAATGAAAATTCATGATATACCCACTTTCGCTTTTTCTAAAGATGCTTTATGAGACAAGTGTCGTAATGTGGGGAATCCCGGATAATAAACATTAAGATCGAAATCTGAAGCCAAGCCTCTCACTAATTGTTCCTTTGGTACGAAAATATCATCACGTTTCATTAGTATCACTTGAGCATGACTAATAAATTCAGGAAAATATTTTGTTTCCTTGTGAATACTTCGTATATCATCGGTATACGAATATAAGCACATTGCTCCATGCTTATTTCTCTCTTGTTCTTCTGCAGTTAATTTTGACAAGTGTGGTTGCATAGCTATGGCAAAAAATATAAAAATAAAACTTTTTGTAATTGGTTTTCAAAAAATATAACTATATAAACACACACACACACACACACACACACACACACACACACACACACACACACACACACACACACGATGATTAATCAATGAGATTTGTTATCTGCTACATATTAAAAAGATTTCTTTATATTATTATTATTCCATAATTATTTTAATACTTTTAGTTTTATTACAATCTCAAATAAAAAATAATTCAAAGTAATATATAAAAATAAATTATTATAATTATATTTACTTTTTATTCTTTAATCAATTTAATTTGTTTTCATTAAGGCTTTTAATTTTAAAATCGTGCCAAAATTATCGATCATGAATGTTATATTTCATATAAATTTAGCATATCTTCGAAATAATTAAACAGATAAAATAGTACTCGCCAGCTAATAACACTTTTTCATCAATGAATGGAATGAGAACAACTGCTTCCCATTCCTGTCGTTTCCCGTTTAAGTCGGTTTTAAAATCATGTGGATAATAATTAATGATAGGAGAAGATTCTTCCGTCAATAATGATTGAAATGTTTGTGGTAGTAAATCTTTACTATATGCTGGTAACACAGCCAACAATTGTTGAAAGGGTAAAAATGGTTCTCCCAAATCAAATTCTAATTTTAGATCTTTGAAGTCTTTTATATCTGAAATATATGGGGCATAATGATGTGGATAATACCACGACCAGCTACAACACCCATGATAATAATAATGCAGATTCCACTGTATCGCTCTTACATAGCCCTCAGCTTGCGATCGTAGAACTTCTCTGGAAATATATAATGTACTTATGAAAGAAATTTATAATCTAAATGTATATAGATATAAACGTAAAAAATGGAGATATTTGCATTTTTTTAAATGAAGATGGGGAATATATTTTATTTTTCTATCCAAAAGTACAAGGAATGCAATAATTTCATTTTTTATTCATCCCCTATGTATCTTATATTTTATGCACTTATGAGATTAATACTTACGCATCTACATTCTCGTATTCTAGCTTATTCATATAATAATCTTTTTTGTGTTGTACAAATTCCATATTATATATATCACTATCTGATTCATCGTCTATCACATTTATCATATCCATTATATCATCATCATCCTCATCGGAAAGACCTAAGGACTGTATTACAAAATTGAATTATTTATTTATTTGGTAACTAAAAAAATCATTAGAAAAATCGTTGGATAAATACCATCTCTGTCATTTCAATTAGAGCGTCTAAATCCTTATTTTGTGTTTTCTTTGGAGACACACCCTCGTCATCCTCCGATTTCTTATATACATGACGCTCAGATTCATTGGGTCTTCTACCTGTTTTACTTTCAAAAAATTTTAAATCGGTATAATATTCATTAAACTGTTCTACATCTAAACGGCTTAGTTTCTCCATAAACTTCTCGAAACGGTCCAGTTTTAACGTTCCGGCCTCATTGATGTAACCTGAGGCGATACATATATCTTTATCTTTATCCGATTTAACAATGAAGACGTTTAATCATAATAACGATTATTCTCTGATAATGTACCTTCTAGTGTCGGTAATATCTCCATATACGCATGATATAGAATCGGTAATGCACCATTAGCAATATGTAAATTTGGCAAATGGGGAATAAAGTCATTACCCACTAGAAAACCCATTAGTACCCAATCGTCGATTATTTTCTCAATATCAAATGGAAAAGATAACTTGTCCTTAATTGATGAGAACTCGTGTTCTATGTATTCTCGTAAGAGTGACAGATGAAGGAGACAAAATTTCGTCTCTTCAGGAGTCATTTTCACTTGTTGTTTACCAAACTTTACCTCTTCTCTCAAAAGGGAAAAATTGGGTTCGTGTGAACAGAGGCCTAACATTATCAAATCAGCATCCAGACCATATAAACAGTGCCTAGAGCTACTATCATAATCTTCGCTCACTTTCATGTATCTTATATAATCCATGATTTTGTGTTCTCCTTCACCAGGAATCTGAAACAAGTTTGATCAGCTATGATTTTTATCATATTACAAATATAACAAATGTTTTATTTATTTCTTGCAACAAAAAATTGTAACGATATTCTAATAAATAATATTGCAAATATTATCAAATGATATCTCAAGTATCTAATATTATATAGCAAAATATTCGAAAAGAAATTAAATTCGACTCGATACAAATGGATGTAACAATTCATTGCTCTTTTCTAATAATAATCCAAAATAAAATTCTTCCGAATTCAAATATAAAATTATAATTAACAAGTTTGATAAATAAATATAAATAAGCCGTTTGATTTTTACAACGCAAGATCACTACAACTTCTTGATTTAATTCCATATTGCTATAAGGTCATTAACTATATTTGCTGCTATTTAAATTAATGATGTCAAATAAAAAATACCTCAGATCCACTGAATAGTACTTTACATTTTCTCCAAGCTTCATCGGTAGAAATTTTATGCTCAACGAAGCATTTCAACTGCTCGCTTAATTTAGCCATGAAAAGGGTTCCCGGTGTTATGCAGTTTGAATCAAATCGCTTCTCTTTGGGTATCTGGATACCCTTATCTCGTGCTTTTGCCTCCTGTACTTCAGCTTCCTTGGCAGACCGAAATCGTCGACCTCTCTGTTGATTAATCTTAGCTCGAGGTGCTACACCATCTATCGCCATAAAGAATAGCTTCTGCGGACGTATCATATTGAACAACACCTCTACATAATGAAATATATTCTTGAAAATATTTTCCTCAGAGATACGAAAACAGACATCGTTGTCATTTGGATGGGAACATGTATGTATAATGCCGTTCATATCTAAATATAAATAATCGAATTCTGGTATCTGGAAGAAACACATAACATGATTGCTTGATTAATTGATGATTCAAATATAATTGCATTGTGACTCTGGTCTTTATTAACGCATACACGGTAATGCGTTTCAGAAGCCAACTTAAACTTATATTGTATAAGTTCACGCGTTGTGAATGAAAGAAAAAAAGAAAGATAAGAAAGGAAGAGAAAAGAAGAAAGCAGCACATCATCCGGAGGATTCACGATGCAAGGGCTCATTGTGGGGGAGGATTACATCGCTTTTTTTTCTCTTCCCTTCTCTTCCAAGTACCTGATGTTCCTTTATGACCTCACTCAGGCAGGGATATCTTTCGCTTATGTATCTGAAGAATTTCGGCACACCCATTGTAAAATTTGTGATTCTGCACGTTTACTGATTCGATCCACTCTATCACAATACTCTGCTACAAGTTTTGTGTGTAACAATCGTCTTATCTAAATTAAAACTTCTCAGGTTGATCGCTCGTAAGCGAACTGTACCCAACTGTATCAACTGTGCCTCAACGATATCGCACGGATCATGTGCTTCATGTAGACGCGAGATGAGCTTGAAAATGTCGAACTTGTTCTGTCAAATTGGATAGATTGGATCTGCAATGTTAACATCTGATGGTAAATCTATATTGAAGACCTAAAGAAAAACCGAAAATATCAAGAGAGAGAGAGAGGAGAGAGAGAGAGAGAGAGACAGACAGATGTCCTTTACTCTGCAATGAGGAAATGATTTTGCATAATAATACATATAAATGGATCAAACGTATCTTTTCGTACAGAATCCACTAATTAATAATTAACAAACACGATAAAAGTATTGCTTCTAGAAAATTCGTTTGGATTACGTTAGAGATATATAAATTAAAAATCTGTAAAATATTTTTTGCAGATATTGATCAAAACAATCTAGAATCATTCGATAATTATTATGAAACCTAGTTTGTTTTTATATAATAATAATACAATTATTATTTTTAGTATTATATCAGTATTATTAGTATTATATAATATTATGATATTATATTCATAACGTAATAATATATATAATAACAAGATAACTTATATATAAAAACATTTTCTATCTCAGGATATCAACTTTTATTCAAATGTTTGAAATCCTCGAATCCTTCAATTTCGAATTCTCATGGCAAATATATGAAACAGAAAAAAAATTTTCAAGATATGTATGCACGTTTTTTTTCCCTTCTCTGAGATTCTGATTTTATATATATTTCAATTCATTGATTAATATACAAAAAGATGAAAATATCAATCCTCCTTGTTGTTTTCTTTTGCTGATTTCTCGAAAGTTAGAAATTTACATTATATGAATAAATGCTTATAAATTAGGTCATATAGTTTGTGACAAAAATCCGGATAACAGAAATACAAATTGAGAATATATGTAAGTATGGATGTACAGATCATTTACTAATTTAAATTTGTTGTCAAAATCGTTTTACTGAAACTGGGAAAAAAACAAATATCCATGTTCATTGGATGAAAATTATAAATATTACGCAAAATAATGGAGTAGAAGACTTCCTTAATTTTTTTCCAAAATATCAATCAATTTATGTAGCTATTATTATAATTATAGAAGCAAGTCTCTCAATTCTATTTCTTTATGTTACATAAACTGATTGTTCTATAGGTAAATAAATGTAATGACTGTTTGCAAAATATTTGTATAAAACGAGGTAAATATATATGCGGAAATCTTTTGTTTACAAAATTGATAATAATTCTGGCTTATTACAATATTTTAATAAAAAATAATTCTAATACCTTGCGTATCTAAACGTTAAATAAAATTTCACATTCACGAAATTTTGAGAAGAGAATATGCGCTTTTCACAAATATTTTTTCAGATATTAGTTTTATGATACAATATTTAACATGTATTTCATGTAATCTCTTTATTTCATAAATGTTTATATAGATATATTTTTATATAGATATACGCAAAAAATATATCTCCATTTTTTATTTACTTTATTTCAATTTAGAACAGTATTTTATACAATTTATATATACTTTTAAACATCTTTTAAATATAAAAAGTTCTTATATAGTATACATAGTATACATAGTATACATAGTCATCTTACATAGCTTAAAATAATTGAAACGTATTCAGCGCGCGCAGTTTAACAATTTAACAAACTTATCTATTAAATTCATTAAAAAATTAATAGCTATAGTTACAATCGTAAGAACGTAGAAAAAATATATCTGTCTAAACATATCTTAATATAACATACTAAGTACATACTCTAAGCTTGGATCTTCTGATTTTAATCCTCTAATTAAGTGCTTAGCTATTCTAGAATATCTTATAATATTTTCAGTAAACTCACATCTATCCTTGTTATATTTTGTAATATTCCATAATGTGCATGAAAATCTCTTCAATATCTGCGGAAAAATATTATCCGAAGAAGCACATCTAATGATCTCGTAATACAGTATTACAGCACTTTTTTCGCAGCGTGAGTAATATTCTCTTATTATAATCATTATATATATAAGTAACGCAGTAGGGAAGTAATCTAAATCAGGAATGACAAAAATAATATATGGATGAAGCAATGCTGTAGGTAACTGTGGAAAATAGATATATAGTTCATTGATGAACCTATGTTCTACCGTTTTACATGCAGTTATCGTTATGGTCGGGAAACAAAGTGCTATTCTTTTCAGAGTGAGCGCATTACAATCATTCCTTATATTTATATCATAATCTTGTTTTAAGTTATACTTGCATGTCATTACATTTGTTATAATTTGTACTGATTTAGTAAAAGCTTCATGACATGCCAAAGAATGTAGACAGCATATTAAAAGTATATCAAAGTAAAAGGTCATGCGATATCCGAAATGTAAAGGCTTATTCTTATATAAAAAGACATAACGTTTTTCAGACTCGGACGGATTCGATGATTGATATGCCTCGTACTTATTCTTCATGGTAGTAATAATACCTTTGCTAGTGAAACATTCGCAAGGAAATCTTGACGCATCGTCAAAATGTCTTAGCCAAACTAACTCAGCAATAACACTTCTTGATATGTCTGCTTTTATGAGCAATGTCAGTAATGTAAAAAATTGATCTATATCGTCTACATCCTCTTCATTCAATTCAATAGTTTCAATCAGCATATCAAATTGATATAGAAAATGCGAATATTCTGTGAGATAACACAGAATTCCGATTGTGTTCAATATCTTCAGATAATCTACTTTCGTAATAACAATTTTAACAAATACCCTTTTTTTGATACTATATAAACATTAGCGCAAGTTTCATGCAGGCGGACTGAATTCTATAAAATAAAATTAATATTGAAAAGAAAGAAAGACGGTGATGGAAACGTTTTACTGCATAATAATGTTATTACATTTATTTAAACAATGAACAATAAGGGCTACACTTTTACCTGAGTTATTTGCAGAATTTCCTACGGTATCTTGAATTCTGATGAATTACTCAAATTACTTCTCATAGCATTGACGTCTTTGCTGTCACTGGCAATTAGAGGAATGTTCCCGAATGAAAACAATCAAGGTAAGGAAAGGTCATAAGCGCATCAAGAGACACGGTACTGTCTTACGCGCGAAACGACATAGAATTATATATTATGTATATATACGCAAAGCAATTAGTTGCGTACGACTGATATCAGATCTTGGTAAAGATTCACGAACACGATTAGTAATAGGCTTATTTGATAACTCAGGCATAATTTATATGAAAAAAATCTTTTTATTTTTGCTCTACGTGTTCTATATTCTGTATAAATGGAGATATATATAACGCGAACTTTAAAAGTGTTAAATTTTATTTCAATAACCTTAATATACCAATACCTTTCAGCTGAAGCGTCATAAAAGGACGACAGTTATCGATTGCTATCATCCATCCATGAAAAGATTAATTTGTAATAAAGTTAACTTGAACACCAGTAAAAACTCTTAAATTTATAATTTAGTTTCTGCAAAGATAAATAGCTTGCATGGGTGATCTAACTATTTTACATCAAAAGCATAAAAGTATAAAAAAATATATATAAAAAGTTTGTATTATATGTCTTTTTTAAATTTAAAAAAAATCGGCATGTAATAATGATCTAACTGATATTTTGACTTTTGACTTATCAAACTTGCTTTTCCTTCTCAATTTATCTGTAATTTGATCTATTTTCACAATAGATTACGATTTGGAGAAATGGATGAGATCTCTTGATCTACAAAGATCTGTTTCAAGATAAGTAGAGATGATGAATGACGGTGATGAATCTTATTCTTTACACAATGTATGTATGATTGATTTTGTCTTCTCAGAACTCTGTTGTTTTCCCGGAAGATTCTCTTGTTTCTTCGGAATGTGAAGTTATATTTACGAACAATGTAATTTTCTTAACAACGAATGGAGTTGAACAGAGAGACTGATAAAGAATTTAAAGAAAAAGCTGCAAGAATGACTAAAACTTTGGCGAATCTCGTTCTAAAACTTTTTTTAAAATCCAGATATGTATCTTCACTCTGAAAGATGGATTAAGGATTTTAAGGATACACGTCAAAATAGAAATTAAAATTTATAACTATTCGGAAAAAATTCCTAGGAATCTTTTCGTTCTTTTTGAAATCGTCACATTGAAATGGATCGTCCGAAAATGTCAGAGCCTTTTTCGTACCTTCCTTTGATGGGGGACGGACCTGACTCTTCTAAATTTATAGGCTCTTACTCGTTCTTATCATGGATCTTTTGTTTCGAGATTTGCCGAAACTCCAGGGAATGGCTTTCAGAAAGCTATTGGGAATGAGATAATTTATGCCAATAGATATTCTATTGACGATAACAAAGAAACCAGAGTAGTTCACTCAGAATTTTTAGATAAAGAACTATTTATCGCGAGTCCATATCTCTAGTAAATTCTTTGGGAATTTTCTCGGAAAACTCTCGAAAACTCCTAAATAACTAATAAATCCTAAAATGCTAATAGAATTTTTAACTCTTTGCTTTTTAACATAGAATTATATACTTCCATCTTGAAGAATTTTGGAAGTATGCAAATTATAATTCGATTGAATTTGTTGCTGATATTAATCTTTAATTGGGAAGATAAATTTAAATTACGAACAATCTAGATAAAACATTTCCGATTCTTCCGATTTTAAGAAGAGCTATCATATTTCACTACAGCTACAAAGATCTATAATACGCTACAATATTTTTATACAAAGCAGATTGATGATTACTTTTTTCATTCTCATTTTCCAATAAATGTTTGAATAATACAGAAATTTATTTGCGCGCGCGTGTATACATTTTATGGGTTAACAATGCAAAATGTGCGAAAGTTGTACATTTTTATCATATATTTCATATTATGTATACTTTTTCTTTGTCGAAAGGAAAATCTTTTTCCTCCTTTAAAGAAGTATTTAAAGATTTCGGAATCTTTGTTAAATGTTCGATCGATAGCAATTCACTCTTAGGTTCATCAAAGTGCAACGCTGATAAATGATCGCATTGCTATATATGAATGCATGTATGTATATGTTCCTTGAAACGCAATTAAGCACTTTCGTGCCCGTGCATTATTCAAATATTTTGCTTACCACGGCGATGCGTAGCGAGGCATGCATTTGCCATTCGTTTTGCAGCTTAATGTTGCTTGAGCAACAGAGATTTCGCGCGACCAAACCGTGCAAGCATCGGTCTATCTAGTGTCTTTTCGAATAATGTCGCGATGGCGAGTGTTAGAATTTAGGATCTAATCTAAGAAAAAGAAAAAGAGAGAAAAAGAGACAAAGAGTGATGTGCACGCGCGCGCAGATGCGCGTGTGGATGTATATGATATATGAGGGCCGCAGGCAGATGGAAAGGGCGCGAGGAAGGATTTGGTAAATAGGAAAAGGCATGCTAATGTTTCTCGAGGGTTCATGAGGATAGTTTACGATATCGGTCAATATCAGCATTGCCGATCTGGCGCCGAAGATCGGGCGTCTCTTCGTGATTGAATAATTAATCCTCATATCCATTCGCAATGTTACTGCGTCGAGAATATGTTGAGTGATGTATGTCTGATGTGCCTATCCTGCTAAATTCATCAGGGATGGACGGCGCCGGACAAAGTTTTACAAATTGTAAAGGCGGATTTCGTTAATATATTCGAAATCCTCCCAGTTTATGATGCTTTAACGCGTCAGTCAGTCGGTCATTTCACCGTGTCTTCTTATTTCTTCGTTGCGTTTGCTTCACAATGTTGAAATCTCGCATTCGCTCGCGAATGTACCAATGCATCGATGATCGTGCCACATGCATGGCTCCGTATACAAATTGCTCTTGAATAAATGGAACTCTTCTCTTTGGGATAATCGAGGAATAATTATTCCTCGATTATCCCAAAGTAAGAGTTAAAAATGCATCTTTCGGTGATACACTTCTGGTGCAGTGGAAAATACGCGGGAGTGAGTGAACACACGGAGCACGTGCGTGAAATCATCGTTCTATTCGACGATCGTAACTAGCTTGAGCTTCCGCGTCTCAAATTGCTACTTATTCGCCAATTTCTTTCGGTCGATGCGATAATTTACCGGAAGCATGACTTTGCCAATTGATTTTGTCAATCTAATCGTTTTCTTTCTCTTCCGTCTCATGTTTCAGCCTCTAGTGAAGAGGCTGTCCTCGTTTTGCTTCAGTCGATTCAATATTCTTACTCGTATTTCGCTTCGATGAACATGGGCTGTATCATGTTTACAGAAACTGTCCGATAATGCTAGTTGCAAAAACGAAACTGGGGCTTTATATTTCGCAAGGTAAGAATTTAAGCGGGAGACGAAGGGAATAGGACAGAGAACGACGGAGGCAGTCTCTCCTGATGATGACGATCTGATGATCGTCGTCGGTTTGTTCTCATACACTGAGAAGACAGATAAATTCACCAGCAGGAAAAGTGCGCGTGCACTCCCTTCCGCCGTAAGTGGAACGTTTGCGATTAAAGACGAGAATGTCGAGAATATAAATGCGTATCACCTATATGATCTTCACTGCTAGATTCGATATGTTAAGCAGGTGAGAAGACGGACAGACGTACAACAAGTCGACGGACGCAGTGGAACATCGATCGATATGTAGTTTCGATAAAGAGGAGACGCGCCAGTCGGTCGAAGAGGACGAGGAGGAAGCAAAAGAAGCGGGCTCGGGAGAAGAAAGAGGAGGAGGAGAAATGAGAGGAGAGGACGAGATAGAGAGAAAGAGAGAGAGAGAGAGAGAGAGAGAGAGGGGAGGGGGGCAAATAGAGCAAGAAGAGAGGCGCAGCGAGGTACAGCTTAGATCCAGCGATATAGGTAGCCGTTGCCGCATAACATATAAAACGCTCGTCCGTTTGACGGCGCGTTCTCCCTCGTGGCCAGGCATGCATAATCGATCGACTGTTTACGCGATAGCGAGTCTTGATCGCGCGGGAATCGAAGCGAGTAACGCTCGGCAAGATCCTCGGCACGAGAAACACGCGTCCGGATCAAACGGAGATGAAACGAAGATAAAGAGAAGGATTGATATAAATCGCAGATGAATTTCCCATATGTTTCAGTCGGCCGAAAATCCTTGTAACTCGGTGATTCCTCCTTGTTGCACAGCAACGTGCCTCTTTCATCCTCGCGACCCTTTTCCTTCCTCTCATATACACCGAGTCCCGTGTCCTTTTCCTTTGCCCCCTCTATGCAGCCTGCGTTCTCCGCGCGTCTCTTCTTCTCGCGTGCCCTCCGGGTTCTCCGCTGAAGCATGTTCTCCAGTCTTCTACGTCGCGTTCCCGTCGTCGTACCTATCCCTCCGGCTATAGGTCCCGCCTTAGGCGTCGTCGTGACGCACACGCATGCACGTGGGGCTCTTACATACTAACTAGCTATACACCGAACGTTCTCTACTTTCCTCTTTCTCTTCTTTTCATTCTTCAGTATCGTTCTTGTCCTTGTCCTTGTACTGTCGTTCCGTGTTGCCGTGTTGTCAGAAGTCCTCCCAGCTTTTTTCTGTTCCGCTCCTGGCTTTAAACACACGCGCGCCTCCTCCTCATCGGTAGTTCCTTCTCTTCCTTCTTACGCCCTTCCGACTCGTCTAAGTCTCCTTCTTCTTTTCTCTCTGTCCTTCTCTTTCTCTCTGTTTTTTCTTTCCCTCTTTCTAACCCCGTTCCTGTTCGGTTCCTGACTGCTTCTGGCCGTTTTGTTTTGCACTCTCGTTTATCCCGCGTGCAAGAAGAGCGCACGATTCTTCTTGTGCGAACGAGCGAGCGAACAAGCGAGCGAGCGTAAGAGGGAGGGAGCGGGGTGAGGTCTCGCGAGGTGTACGAGTCTACTTCCACCTGTTGGGGTAAGGGAGTCGGGAGAGAGACACCGAGGGAGCGAGACATCGGGAGAAGAAAATAACGATGTTGGGATGGTGCCTTGCGACCGCCACCCTGCTCCTCATCTATCTCGCGTTCTTCTTCAAGTTCAACTGGGTCAAGGTGAGTAGAGA
This sequence comes from Eciton burchellii, assembly GCA_020341155.1. Lineage (NCBI taxonomy): Eukaryota > Metazoa > Arthropoda > Insecta > Hymenoptera > Formicidae > Eciton > Eciton burchellii. The sequence continues at coordinate 2,661,223 of JAHMML010000015.1, forward strand.
ACTCGATTGTATTTTCTCTCCTTTAAATATCACTTCAGGAAAATAATTTCGGTTGAGTCGATGACATAATTGCTAGTCATAATTAATTGAATAGTTTATTATTCGTCTATTAAATATGTTTGTTTTTCAAATTTTCTTTTCCAAATTTATCAATTGCCCGTTATCTGTGTTGGGCGAATTATGTTTGTACTCTTAATCAGAAAGCAACAAGATTCAATTTATCGTTGTTTCGATGGGATATTAGATGTGATGTAAGGAGTTTAAAATTCGGAATCATATTCAATAAGAAATAAGCTATTAAAGATAATTCATGTAAAGATAGAGAACTATAGTTTTTTTAAATTATTTTGATTGGCGTTTGCAATGAGAGAATCATGCTAATGAAAATACAGTTTCTTTTACTTAATAAATATAAAAGCATTTACATCATCGCGTTTTATATTAATCATGCGTTATGAATTAGTGTTTAATTTGATTGATTTTTACACGTCAAAAATTTCAAAGAATTTTTAATAAAATTATTCAGGAAAATCTTGTGGAGATCTTGGGGACATCGACGCATGTAATGTCCGCAATTTTTATAGACCCGCTAGGAAATTCAAGCTATCTTTCACTTTCGATACTATCATCCTCTCGGCAAGGACTCAGATCAGACTTACATTGAATTATCGCGGCCGTAGTCAATGATCGCATGATCCAGAATATTCGAGAACCGATGCCTAGTGAGGGGAAGTGAAACAAATGATGCGCGAATTGTCGCAGCATTGTTTGCTCGTCAATCACTCGGTACTTGCGCCAATATTCCCCTAACATTCGCTTATTCACCTTAATTCTACTTCGTTACTTTCTGTCAAACTGTCACTCTTCAGTTCTCACAGTCTCGTGTCTTTCTTGTGTTAGCTAAGGCGTTACACCTTCTCATCCACGAAGTCAGTTCAATCTTATATGATTATCGTAGAATATATTTGTGTCGTTGATACAATTTCCTTGAGTATTCTCGCGATGCTTAAGAATCTCTCGCGCCGCGGTAGATTAATCAGCCATTCTAACGATGACCGGCACAGTAAGCTGCGCTTGCTGATTTTTGATAGCTACAACGGGAGAATTTGTTTTGCACTTCCATCGCAAAATACCTCTGATCCCCGAGGAGAATCACATCCGATTCGTTAACACTCGAAACAGCGATCGAATCTCGTACTTTTAGCCTGCTAATGGTCGCGAGAGCCGTATCATTGGTGATACATTGATAGTCAACATGTTAAACTGTATATAATTTACTTCAAGTGTTTTATATATATATATATATATATATATATATATATCCCAAGACTGATTTGACATTTATATTAAAGGATATGAGAAATGGAAATAAAGCGCAGAGGGTTAACGGTATTTTTACGAGATCGAAAAGGAGACTGGGTAAACTACCACCGGTCTATCCGAATGGATGGTTCGTCCTACTGGAGAGTTCACAGCTGAAAAGGGGCCAAGTGAAACACGTATCCGCTCTTGGCGAGAATTTCGCAGTATTCAGGTATGAATGGTATGGAGGTTTTTTAATAAACCGAACTGCGCGATAGAATGTTACTTAACAACGTTACTGGTGATCCGAGCGAAAGAAATCGTACATAAAAAGTGTAACGAAAAAATGTAATGTTCTTAGAACGAGCTGATTCTTCTAGAATTAAAGCACGTAACATGTAGATTTCGTGTAGATATTATTTCGCTTCCACGAAAAATTGTTAATTGAACGGTAATAACTGATAACCGATTTAAATCGAGATCGAAACATTTTCAGAGAACATCGTTCGAGATATTATTAATCTTATCATCATTTAGAACATATTTCGTGTGAATATCATTCGATTCCATCATATCATATAGATTGTCGCTCTAATAAAATACTTGCGATTAAATTTCTTATTGGCCCTTTTATCGTGTCATTAATCGGGAATCCGATTTTACGATACATTTTATATAATTGTTTGCAACTATATACGTCACAAAATGTTTCATCTCAAGTTTATCCTTCCAGGATAAACTTTCTGTGAAAAATCTTTCGTACAATCAAATTTAATCATTTTGCACTAACGTTTATTCATATCGCAAAAATATGTTGTTTATAATCGATAATGAAAGCAAATTGTAAAGAAAACTATGACAACGAAACTATGACTTAATTAATGATTGCTAGTAAATGAATTAGTTCATGACTACAAAATATGATAACATATAATGATAATATTATATATTATCTGATATGTATTTAATATATACACATATATATGTGTGCCAATTCTGACGTGCGTATTATATAATGCGTTCTAAGATTATAAAAATAATAATATATATTATCACATAGTGTTACATCTGTGTAATGTATTATTCATTTAATTGCTCAGATAAAAGAGGCATATATTAATGTCCAGAATAAATCTTCGAAATCTTTATTCCAATCAGCATTTTAATTTATTCGTTTCCTCTTTTAGAAGGAAAGATACGTAGCTCGATATCTGCGGTATAACGTATCCTGTGTGCGCATGTTTATTACATAATATTTTGTTAATTTTTTTTAAGAACCGAAAAAGGCGTTGTCAACATTTTAGACGCGTATTGCCCGCATTTAGGAGCAAATATGGGCGAGGGTGGCCGCGTCCGAGGTGAATGTCTAGAATGTCCCTTTCACAGCTGGACATTTCGTGGAGATGGTTTATGCGATAATATACCTTATAGCGAAAAAGGTATTGATTAATGTTTTATTTATTTTCCCGCCTATAATATCTATTTACACTTTCGTTCTTGAGATATTCTGCGTATATCCGTTTGGCTAACATATGAAACATATAATATGGATCAACTACTTTCCTCGCGTAGTTTATGTGTTATTTTCTGCATCTGGATATCTATTTGGATATGTTCGAGAAATCTGAATACTGATCAAAACGACAGCAATATTTATGTTCCAGTAATATTTACATATGTTCTGTTTCTAATTATGACGCGTATACGTTGAAAATTACTGGAAAATTATATACAAAAATGTGCAACAATTATTGCCTACATATTTGCGATTTTCGTTCATTTATTATCATATATGAGAAAAATAATTTATTTTGAAATTTGAGATTTTTGCGATGTCAGGTAGTCCCGATTGGTTTATCAGTTAAAACTATTATCGTATTTTGCTGCTCGCTCAAGAATGTTTCAGCTATATTCAAATATCTATCCGATTTATATGCAATTTAATCCAGTCGCGTAATTAATAATAACATAATGATACGATTGTTACGTGATATAATCATATTTAATCATATTTATCATTTATTTTCCTTTCATGTTCTTTTATTGTCTATTTTTCTTTCATGTTCTTTTGATTGAACGCATTCGGGATTGGAAGAATGCATAAATGCATGATTATATAAATGATTCCTTATGTGCAGTGCCGCATATTGCGCCTGTGAAAACCTGGAAGTGCTGCGAAGTGAATCATTTGATCTTCGTGTGGTACCACGCCGAATCTGCCGAGCCGGATTGGCAACCCCAGCCGCACGGGTACATCTCTAGCGGGGCATGGCGTTTTCAAGGTCGCAATGAATTTCTCATTAGCTGCCACATACAGGTTTGTCGCTTCCTTTAACATGACATTCGTGTTCAGTCATAATCTTTCGGCGTAATCATGGAATCATATAAGTTTGCCTTCTTTCTCATCTCGGATCTTCATTATGAAATGTATATGTGAAAAATAATCTTATTTGCATTTTGCAAAATTTCCCGTATGCATGAAAATATCTCAAGAAAAAAGAAAATTTATTATTTACTTAAAAAGATTTTAACGTTTATAAAGAAAACATATTTCAAGAGGCTAGCAGAGACTCGACAATGGCAATTTAGTAAAAAAATATTTTGCAGAAATATTAATATTTTTCTTAAATAATCATCCTGTTGTTTAAGAAGTGATCGTGATTTTTTGATTTTAAAACTATCCATTCCATTGATTCTAGAAACTTTTACATTGGAACGGATCTCTCTTGATCTGATATTTAAAATAAAATAAATCTAAAATAAAATAAATCTCTCCGAAATCATGAAACATTTCGTCTCCCGAATCATGAGAAAGAATAATAGAAAATTTGAATAAACCAAAGTAACTTTATGAATTATTTCGTTGTTAAATGTTAATTATTGAACCGATCCGACGATTATGAAAAATGGAAAAATCAAAGTTTGATTCTGAAAGTCGAGATTGTCGAACACGTATTGTACACTTAGGACGTAGCTGAAAACGGAGCCGATCTGGCACATCTCAGCGCAGTTCATGGTCCAGCCATGTTCTTTAACGGCAACATTTCCTGGCTGGCTCGTCATTCGTGGACGAACGCGACGTGGCGGCCGTACTGCTCGGCGTTTTCCAGCGAGACGAAAGATGAAACAACGAATGAAACAGAGGTGTGCGTAAAGCTGAATGGCGCGTCATCAGTGGAGCCGATTTCGAATTGTCATGTCATGGACAACGTTGAGGACCATGTGGCAAGCGCCACAACGGAGAACGTTGTTGGCCGCAGGCACAGGCATAAGGCCAGTATACAGATGCGTCACAATCTGGTTTTATTGGAACGCTTCACCCTGTTAGACATGCACGTGACCGTCGAGCAAATCGGACCAGGTTATGTCGAATTGCTCCTTAATACGTCGCTTGGCTCCATGTATATCTTGCAGACAGTCACACCAATAGAGCCACTGTTGCAGCGGGTGACCCATCAGATCTTCTCGCCTTCTTTGGTAGCGCCGTATGCAAAACTGATCTTCCTGGGCGAATGTTTGATGTTCGAGCGCGACATAGCGATCTGGAATCACAAGAAATACGAGCGGCAACCTGCTCTGGTGCGCGAGGATCGTGCCATCTCGGCATACCGTCGTTGGTATTTACAGTTCTACTCTCCTCATAGTCCCACCTATAAAATGGCCAAAAAGGACCTGTTGTGGTAGCAATACTTGTAGCTTGTCATAGTTTGCCAATCCTGCCTCCCTCGGTAGGCGATATCACAATCGACACACACTGAAACTCGAACTCCAATCCTGATGGATTCATTTTTGAGCGTACATCATTTGACCCGACGACATTTGAATCCCGATGGATAGTGGAAATTTGCCTTCACGTCCATTCACGTTCATTCACAATTGCAATTTCGTTATTGCAAGATTATTGTATCGAGATAAGCTCACGGACTGCTCTTTGAGCACGTTGAAGAAAATGTCCCCATATCATCTGCAACTGTTGCGGTGTCTGTTTCCTTGGAAATACGAGAAATTCGAGAACGAAGTATTTTCACTTTTCGTTCCAATTCTGTCATTAACTGAAGAAGATTAGATTCGTTTTTTTTCAGCAAGAATCTTTAAACATTTCGTAGAATGGAAGCGTAGGAAATATCAAGACAAATATCGCTTTAAACAACGTTTAAAGTAAATGTTTCAAAGAATGACTTATTCATAGTGTAGAATAGTTTTTGTTTTTCTCTATCGCATAATTTATCCAAGCCGTAGCCTGCACCGGCCACGATGCGGCAAATCTGCCTAGTAAATCTTTCGTAAGTTCTATTTCTAGTTTTCCTTGCTTTTAATTTCTAATCTACAAAATTCTCAAACTTTCCGTCCATCTGTTTGATATCCTTCAACGGGATTCTCAATCGCATGTTAGAGAATGCGTTATTAAACGTTACTTTATATTAAACTTTTTTTTTCGATCGTGCATTTGTTATTGCTGGTAAAGAAGGGATTGATGAAGAAGTGAGTTTAAGTTGGGGACGATCTCGATATTATTTTCGTGGAAACTCGCAAAGTTGATTTGCAGCAGCGTGTTTAGCACCAGCTCGATAATTATCGATTATGACAATGAAAAATGATAAAATTCCAACAATCTGCGATTTCTGTGATCAGTTTTGCAATCATTCGAAGATATACATTTGCATATAGATCGTATGCGTGTTAACTTTTGAAGAACTTGCCATTTGCGCAACTCTATATTCCTACTAATAATTGTTAATTGTAACTGCGCATCGAAATACAGATAGAATACTAAGCGCTTCGGAGATCAAAAACATTAGCATTATGAATACATTAGCATCGTTTCTCTCTGGCGCACAATGTGAGTTTATATAAGCCAGTGACCTTGCAGCCTTCACCGTATATGATCTGTAATTGAATGACAGAGAGTATGATTATTGAAGAGTATATTGCGCAGAAGCATGCGCGATTAACTATGAATATGCTATTTTTAGCATTTTTTTGTCATTGCACGGCACTGAAGCAATTGTAAGAAGTTGTAACTTATAGTAATAAATTTCGAAGCGATTGAATAATATTATAAACCTAATTAAAACCTGAATATTTTAATGAGGACGTTGTAATATTAGAGGGAATTTTAGAAAATATTAAATTAAACATAAAGTTTTGTTTATAAAACGTATTAATTGTTTATTAAGCAGATCTCATATAAGTGTGACGCAAGTTGGCGTCATAAAATACAGATTATTCTGTTATCGTTGTTTACTGTTACAATATATGTCGGCATATAAAATAGTAATATAACATGCATATGTGATAACTTTTAATCTTGTTAAACTTAAATATGAAAAAATACTCTATCTACTTTAACAATAATAACATTATATAGATAAATGTGTTTTGCATTATTTCTGCTACTCTATGTAAATCTTTTCTATGAATGTTCGATTTAAACAAACATTTTTTTAAATGCAACATACACAGCATTTTCTTACAAATAAATAAAAAGTAATTTAATACAAATCTGAATGAAATAAAAGTTTCTTCAATTTTCACTTTTTCAATTAAAAGTTGTTTATGCCAATTATTTGTTAAATATTATATTAAATTTTATATTAAAATTGATTACGCATTTCGCGTGATCATGCATATATACTGTTTATAAATTATTTCCCTGCTACATAATACGTAACGATTTTATTATCTATATATCATCTGTATATTTTATCATTTATATATTTTAGTTTTCCATAAAAAATGAAAAATTTACAAAAATATATCGTATATAAATATCGATAGAAACCAATAAACTTCCGACGTAATGAACTATCGATAAAAGTAATAAAATAAAGAGCAATACTTCATAATTGCCAGAAAAGACAAGCAAAAGCTTTAAAGATAAAAAATCGTATTTTGATCTATCAAACGTATAATATAATACAATTGTTTTCTTTATGCGACATTTATGAATACTACGTAATTTTAGTCGATTATTATTCATTATTTGCTTTATTATATCATTGAATAGCTATTTTTAATCGACGCAATTGATAACCAGAACAGAAATGGTTGTATAATGTTATAATATTACATATATATAATCTAAAAGAAGAGTCTCGCAGTTAAATCTTCCGGATGTTTACCCAGAGTCCATCCTTTGCCGTTGGTAACATAGTTCCGACTACCATTTTCAACGGTAATTGCGTCTTCGGGGATATCTCTAAACTGTATTTTCTAAGAAGCGCAGCCAAACATGCCTTCATCTGTAACAGAGCCATTCTCATTCCCACACACATTCGTGGTCCCTCGCTGAAAGGAAGAAAAGTAAACTTCTGGACGTTGTGCTTCCTGTCCGGGCTGAATCTATCGGGGTCAAACACGCTGGAATTCTCCCAGTATCGAGAATCTTGATGTAGACCTTGGGTCGGTATCATTACAGTTGTTCCAGGTTGCACACGACAAGTGAGTCCATCGGATCCTTTTAATTCGAATTCTTCCATGCATGTCTTTAACATAAATCCCGCTATAGGTACCAATCTTTGTGACTCATTTAGAACTTGGTCCATGTATATCATCTCTTTTAAGGCTTCATAAGTGATCACATCATTATATTTCTTGAGTACAGAAAGTATCTCGTTGCGTAATTTGTCCTGCACTTCTGAATGAGTGGCCAATTGGAAGACCGCGAAACTCAAACTGGTGCTAGTGGTCTCATAACCATCCACAACGAACGACAATGTATGAGAAGCGATCTGCTCTATATCGAATTTATTGCCTTCTATTCGCTCCAGTTCAACCATCAAATGGAGAAAATCGTTTCTGGATGTCTTGTCCATTCTTCGTTGCTCAATAAGCTCTGTGACTAATGTTCTGAAGAACTCGTCGATCTGCTTCGTTAAGAAGCTCACTTTGAACAGCCTGTTCAGCGAAGGAAGAGTAAGTGCAATCGTGAACACGATCTTGTTTCGAATAGATGGCCCTATAATGGCCTTGCCGATATTTCGGAAGGATTTATTCTTTTTCTCATCATCAAAACAGAACCCGTCCACACCGAAGCCAGCAGCGGCCACCGTCTGTGCCGAGAATCTAGAAAACAGGTTTTTCAGTTCTATTTCAGCTTTTCCGGATTTGTCTAATTTGCTGTCCAGAAAGTTCTCTAGCATTACGCACACCGGTTTAACGCTCTCAAGGAGGATTTTCAGCCGCATATTGGAAAAGGCATAACTGAATCGTTTTCTAGCGGTTGACCATTTTTCGCCATAGGAAAAGAAAGGATTGAGTGCCAGGAGGGGATCTAACTTAGGATCAACCTTCAAACCATTATCGTAGAAGCTCGCAAAGTTAGTCTGGAGTACTGTCTTCACCAATTCCGGTTCGAGGACCATCAATGTCGGTGACATGAGATTGTAGATGCCAACCATGCTATGTTTCTTATTATTGTTATAAATTTTGCTACAAAACTCGCCGATCGTCTTCGAAGAAAGCATCCACATGTGTCCCACTATCGGATAGATTCCATCTGCACATGGAATTCCACGTTTCTGCCAATACTTGTACTTTTGCGTCACGTAAAAATAAAATGCGACTAATACACCGACGATCAATGATACTAATATGACAGGCATTATTTAGATGATAATAGCACTCGCTCACATTTAACCGATGTAATCTCAACGACGTATCAGCCGCGACTGACTAACCATGAGACCGTAGCATAAAGTATACCTTGAAAATAGATGCATATTAGGATACGGCGAGTATATTACATTAACAAGAGTTTTGCAATTATGTATATAATTAGCAATTTTAATGAGTAGCCACGTTGAGTGTTACTGAGATAAATACATGCCTTATGAGATAGACAATTTTTATAATTTTTTCATGATTTTTTCATAATTTCATGATTTTTTCAATTTTTTTATATAACGCTAATAAATTATATTTTTGGCAAAATATATAGAAAATTTGATTAACTAAGTTATGTTTGAAAAAAATTAGAAGGATATATATAGTTATAATATTAAGGGATTATCGCGAGAGACATTATATCTGGTATAAATTCGATTTTATACGATTATTGCTATACTTATATCACATAAAAAACTGTAAGTTTATAGGTAGTATATAGGCCTGTGCTCAGAAATCCATTATTAGAATAATTATGATAAAGTATGTTATTTAATTTTTTAAATTAATTTCGGACTGACTTTTCGCTGAATTTGTGAAATAAATACATATTGTCGCGTTATTATTTTATTGCAACATACGTCGATAGATAAATCGATAATTATTTGTGAATCAATACATTATATCAAGTGCAATAAATAGTTACAAATATAAAAATGCATTAATTCTATTTATTATTAGTAAAAATATCATAAAATTTTTCTTATTCTTTGATATATCGTATATTATTAATTCGTAAATATAAAATCTTTGGATCAAACTTTTTATAGAATAACATAATTTAACATAACAAAATTTAAAAAATAGTATATTTTCAAATATAATAATATATGTATAATAATAAAAATAATAATAAGAATAAAAATAAAGATACTTTGCATAAATTTCTTAAATCTTCAATTTTTTACGATTAAGAATATTACTAATATATTTTTTTAAAAATTTCGAAAGAATATATTATGAATTTTTATTTGGATTGATTGTAAAATTTATAATAACTGATAAGCTTTATATATATATAATATAATTAATTAAATTGTTAAAAAAATTACTTCTTATGTAATTGAACATATTTAATTTCATTTAAATTAGTTAAATAAGTAAATTAAATATAATGTATATAATTGATACGATAGAATAATATTAAACACATATTATACTTTCATAATTCTTATATAATTCAATCTAAATAATATAAGTAAATTGTTTTTCTATGAAATAACAGCCAGCAATTGCATTTTTTTGATTGCAGGTTTTGATACATACAAGTTTTATTACATAGAATGACAGTTTTATTACATAGAATTACAAGAATGCCGCAATATCATTGTCAACAACAATTTCAATGCTCGTACGAATAACCTATATTAATGTAAAGAAAACGCAGAATCATTTTTATTAATAATAACTCGTTTTCTTGACGAATAAAAATTTCTTTGAAAATGTTATTTAGCTATTGTTAACTGCATTACGATATAACTTAAATCGCATTCAGATACACGTGTCTCATTCTCAATATTGCGCATTTGATTCTTCAATTTAACGTAATCACAGTGTCGCAGTTGCTTTCGAGGGAAGTTATCGCAATTGATAATGGCTGCTGAATGACTGTTGGTCATTCGGTCAGTCTCAATTCTACATCAAAGCAGACATGGTCTTCGCATTTGCGTCCATCATTTTCGTGGTGCTATTGGCTTTATATTTTTACTTGACAAGAAATTTCACATATTGGCAGAAACAGGGAATACCATGCCCGGATGGCGCCATACCCGGAGTCGGTCACTTGCTACAGTTTTTACTCATGAAAATCTCTTTCTCGGACTGTTGCCATAAGATCTACAAGGACAACAGGAATCGCAGCATGGTCGGGTTCTACAACTTTACTTCTCCGTCGTTGATCATTAATGAGCCAGAATTAGTGAAGACAGTGATGCAAACCAACTTCACTAGCTTTCACATGAACGCCCTTAAAATCAATCCTGAGTTGGATCCCCTTCTGGCGAATAATCCCTTCTTCACCTATGGTGACAAGTGGCTTGCCGGGAGAAAGCGTTTGACCTATGCGTTCTCCAGTATGCGTTTGAAGATCTTACTCGAGAGCGTCAAGCAAGTGTGCGAGAAATTCGAGAACTTTTTAGATAAGAAATTAAGTAAGACTGGGAAGGTGGAATTGGAGCTGAAAGACTTGTTCGCTAGATTTACCGCACAGGTAGTAACTAGTGCTGGCTTTGGTGTGGATGGACTATGCTTTGACGACGAAAGGCAAGAAGAGTCCTTTTACACTATGGGCAAGTCCTTTCTGGAACCATCGGCTTTTAACAGTTCCATGTTTGCCCTGATATTTTTTGTACCTTCGTTAGGCAAGATTCTCAGAAAGAGCTTTTTGCCGAAGAAGGCGGATCAGTTCTTCAGGACGATGGTAGCTGATGTTATGGAGCAAAGAAGGAACAAACAAGACGGATCATCTAAGAACGATTTTCTTCAATTAATGGTTGAATTGGAGCAAACAGAAAACAACAAGGTTGATTTGGAAGTTCTTACATCCCATGCGGTGTCTTTTTTCGTTGATGGTTATGATACTTCTAGCAGCGTTTTGAGCTTCGTGGGTTATCAATTGGCCACTCATCCAAAAGTGCAAGCAAAGTTACGCGAGGAAGTGGTGTCCGTTCTCAATAAATATAATGGTGTCATCACTTATGAAGCTTTGAAGGATATGACGTATATGGATCAAGTCATAAACGAGTCAATGAGAACCTTTCCTGTGGTGGGATTTTTGGCCAAAACTTGCACGGAAGAATTTGAGTTGAAAGGATCCGATGGACTGGTTTGTCATGTGCAACCTGGAACCGATATCATAATACCTATACAAGGTCTAAATGAAGATCCTCGATACTGGGAGAATCCTGAAGCATTCGATCCCGAAAGATTCGGCCCGGACAGAAAGCGCATTGAGAAATTCGCCTTTCTTCCATTCGGCGAAGGACCCCGTATTTGCGTAGGGATGCGGATGGCTCAGCTGCAAATGAAAGCGTGTTTGAGTACGCTTCTGAGAAAATTTAGTCTGGAAATTTCCCCAAAGACGCAATTACCCTTAAAAATGACGGCGACCTTCTTATCCGCACCAGTGGGTGGTCTTTGGACCTTTATTCGAGCAATATAATCTTGAAAATTTTTATGAGATTTTTATCTGTATCAGGTATTATGATATTACTTTTTAAGAATTTTTATAAAATTATAAAATTCTCGATATTTTTATTCTGTTATGTGGAATATATATAAAACATATATATAAAATATTGATTTTGAATAAAAAGTTTTCAGAAAAATAATAATTAAGATTAGAATGTATAGGAGTATATATTCTGTTTAATCTGTTTAATATATACGTATAATAGATTTAGATAGAATAGTTTTTTTCTTTTCTATGTATATATACTGTTTTAAATATATATATGTAATATTTTTTAATCTTTATCAAATAATATTCTCAAACTTGTTGAAATCCTTCCTGAAATCTTTCATTTTATTGTTTTTTTTTCATTTTATTATATTTAATAACATTGCATTTTTCTTTCCCTTCTATATTGCCATAAATACCATCATTAAGTTTATAATTTGAAAAATGTAGTAATTTCTTAATAGTTTTTGTTATCTAAATTAATTTTTCCAATGAGTAAATTTAAATTACGCACTATTTTATTTGAAAATATTTGTGCTTGTAAATGCTTCAGTGAAGTTGGTCATTAAAAGTAAATACATAAAAAAAAAGTACGTACAATATCTCAAAAGCTATCATTTATTATGTCATATTATGTAATCACGTTGCGTAATTGCTAGGATGAATGTACTGGAAATATTTAATTCGTATCTTCTAACGCGGAGAAGAAATATATATATTTTTAGAAAGAAATTTTCTTTTGGAGAACTATTTTATCAAATTTTATCAAATTTGAATTCGATGATTTAAATTTTGAAATATATAAACATAAAGTTTCAAAAGAGTAAAATATATTTAAATAAATAAAAGTAAAAACTTTTTATGTATCAAATTTTAAAAAGTTTTGATTCTGTATAATTGAAAAACAATTAATGTATTTTGAATGCATTTAAAAAAGAAATTTTATAAATTTTTATCTGTATATTATAAAATTTATAAGAATGACAACGAAGGTATACTTATTCTATTGATATCATTTTTTTATATTTATATATAATATAACTTGATAAATTAAATTGTTGAGGAATGCTTAGTTATATCACAGAATGTGTTCTATTTAATTTATGAAATAAATCAATTACATAAAATATACAATCAATATCGTTATATAATAACGCCAAATATATTATAAATGTATGTATTATATTTTCGATTTGAGTTATGCAATTCAATATAAATGCTATTAACTATAGATCGCTCTTCTAATGAATAATAGCCAGCAATCACGCTATTTAGTTACATGTTTTGATTTGCTGTATAGGATGATGGATCTCAGAATACTGCAATATTAATATCAATAAATTAATAATAGCTTCAAGCAGAAGATATCTTCAGCAATGCAATACTCTTCAATACTATTTAATATAATACTCATAAAATAATATTTAACATTGCTTAATCGCATTATAAAGATAACTAGGGTCATGTTCAAGTTCATCCTCAATATTGCATCTGTTATCGCAATCACACTAACATGCCAGTATGATTGTTTTGATGGAAGCTATCGTGATATATAACGCGTATTAAACGTTGAGCTATTCAGTCGCACTTAGTTCTCCAGAGCAGACATGGTCTTCGTGTTCGTATCGCTTGTTTCAGTGATTCTGGTGGCTTTATATTTTTACTTGACAAGAAATTACACGTATTGGCAGAAACGGAAAATACCATGCCCGGATGGTGCCATACCCGGAATCGGCCACTTGCTGCAGGTTTTCCTCATGAAAAACTCTTTCGCTAATAATTGCCACAAGATCTACAAGGACAACAGGAACCGCAGCATGGTCGGATTCTATAACTTCACATCGCCGTCGTTAATGATTCTTGAGCCGGAGCTGGTGAAGACAGTGATGCAAACCAATTTTACTAGCTTTCATATGAACGCCCTTAAAATCGATTCTGAGTTGGATCCTCTTCTGGCGAATAATCCCTTCTTCACGTATGGTGAGAAGTGGACTCTCGGGAGGAAGCGTTTGACCTACGCGTTCTCCAGTATGCGACTAAAGATCTTACTCGAGACCGTCAAGCAGGTGTGCCAGAAATTCGAGGATTTTTTAGATGAGAAATTAAGTAAAACTGGGAAGGTGGAGATGGAGCTGAAGAATCTGTTCGGTAGATTCACTGCAGACGTAGTGGCTAACGCTGGCTTTGGTGTGGATGGATTGTGCTTTGACGAAGAAAGACAAAAAGAATCCTTTTTCACTATGGGCAAGTCCTTTCTGGAACCATCGGCTTTCAACAACTTCATCTTTACCCTGATATTCTTTATGCCTTTATTGAACAAGATTTTTAGGAGGAGCTTTTTGCCGAAGAAAGTAAGCCAGTTTTTTAAAATGATAGTGGCAAATGTTATGGAGGAAAGAAGGAGAGATGGATCGTTTAGAAACGATTTTCTTCAACTGATGATCGAATTGAAACAGACGGAAAATGACAAGATCGATTTGGATGTTCTTACGTCCCATGCTGTATCTTTCTTTATTGATGGTTACGAGACTTCCAGTACTGTTTTGAGCTTCGTAGGCTTCCAATTGGCCAATCATCCAAAAGTACAAGAAAAATTACGCGAGGAAGTAATGTCCGTTCTCAATAAATACGATGATGTCATCACTTATGAAGCTTTGAAGGACATGACGTATATGGATCAAGTCATCAACGAATCAATGAGAGTCATGCCCGCGATAGGGTTCTTTTCTAAAACTTGCACGGAGGAATACGAATTAAAAGGCTCCGATGGACTGATTTGTCGTGTACAACCTGGAACTGACATCGTGATATCCGTACATGGTCTACATGAAGATGCTCGATACTGGGAGAATCCCCAAGTATTCGATCCCGAAAGATTCGGCCCGGACAGAAAGCATACTATTGAGAAATTCAGTTTTCTTCCATTCGGTGAAGGACCACGAATTTGCGTAGGAATGCGAATGGCTCAATTGCAAATGAAAGCGTGTTTGAGTACGCTTTTGAGAAAATTTAGCTTAGAAACTTCCCCAAAGACGCAATTACCCGTACAAATGACCTCAAACTTCATAACTACACCAATAGGTGGTCTTTGGGCTTTTATTCGAGCAATTAATACAAAGGATTTTTAACAATTTTCATGACATTTATATATATATATGAATTTTTATAATATAGTTTGTTAAGAATTTTTGTAAAATTATAAAGCGTTATGAAATATATTTTTATTTACGTTATTTTGGAATATATATGACGTATTTGTTGCAAATAATAAATTTGTAAAATGATAGTTAAGATTAGAATGTACAAGAAATATTCATCTATCGATGATACATTAGAGTTTTAATCGACTTTTCTTTTTTTCATATATCATTTCATATATTGTTATCGATAAAGCAACATACATTTAATATCCATCAACATTTATCGAATAATATTTTCAAAGAGAATTTATGTTCTGGAATCTTGAATATATCTAGTAATATCGCGTTTGCCTTTTTCTTTCATATTGATCACGACCATTAAATCTGAGAAGATGTAAACATTTTTAAATATTTTTTATTATTTAAATTACTGTCTTTTCAATCGATTTCGAAAATTATATACTTATTATTAAAATATCTGTATGTTTGATTGCAAAAAAATGCTGTGTCATTAATAAACATACTTGCACAGTTAGATAAGAAACTATCACTTGTTATTATTACTTATCATCTATTATGTAATTACATTACGTTATTATTAGAATAAAGATATTTGATAATTTAATTCATATGTTCGCGAGAATAAAATAAATACACGTATATAAATTTTTATATCCGCAATATATCTTGATTATTTTGTTATTTTAATATTTTAATAATAACTCTGAGCAATATATAGCAATTATATTTATTCGATTTTGAACGACTATTTCTAAGAATATCCGATATAAAAACAAACAAATATCTTTTAATTGAACATTGAACATTGACTTTCGTAGAAATAAGACAATTGCATGTGCAGATATGTCTATTGATCGTAATCTTTATATTCTCTTATATCTATTATTGCATAAATTAGAGATAAGTAATATTTGTAAGGATTAAAAGTAGAAAACATCTTTTATATTTGACACATACATCTTTTTATATTTGACACATACATAGCGTTTATTGATTAAACATACTTATACATATTATGTACACGTAAGTACGCTAATGTATTTCTCACAAGAAAATCTTGACATATCTTTCTAGTTGCTAAAACTAAATCTTCATTGTTTTATGATAATAATATACGTTAAAGTATACATAATAAAATACGTATACGCATTAAAGTTTATTAAATAAGGCACTACAGTGAGAAACCAAATTGTAATACATAATTTTCGCCATTTAAACGATTATTATTATTATTATTACATGAGTATTTCATAAGTTAACACTTAATTGGGTAATCTGCAAGATAATCTTTACTAGAATGACGTTAATATTCATTATATAATATCTTCTGTTTGCTATTATATATATATTTCATCTTTAAAATTTCAAATGTCATGTTCATTGACAGATTTGTATTTTGCCGATTAAATTTTTGATTTCTCAGTGTCAATTGATAAAGATCGAACTATACGCTTACTATTGAACGATTATGAAACACTTTCTATGATGAATCGTTTCTTTAAGAACGAAAACCGGAAACACGGCCATTTAATATCAGGCAACTTCTCGGTGCGAGCTTTTAGAGGTAACAATGGTAACTTAACAATAACGCATTTTTTGCATAACAATAACCAAGAAGACGCATAACAATATCAGATAACAATAATAACGATTATACGTACGTCATGGTGGGTTTACATGGCTGGCCAAGTATTTCTAGCGATTAATTATGTCATGTTTATCAATTTTACGAGCTATAAGATGATCGTTAATCAATAATCACACAGTACTATAGAATAGAATTTATAAATACAAATTAAACGAGAATATTTTATGGAGCTAAAGTATATCTAAATGTTCGTAACGTGTCGTCTGTTTTCACTTAGCCATATAATTTTAGATTTCTCATTATAGTTCTTCAAATCTTTCTTTCTTAAATTTATTCATAAAGAATAAATTCAATTTATATGCATCAAATTTCATTTAAATGTTATATGCATTTTTAGAACGCAACATATTTTCCAACATATTTGTGTGAAAACCATATTTACAAACATCGAATGCAAAAATAAATTTCACATAAATGCCAGAAACAAAATGTAAACGTAAACATAAATTAATTGCCCAATTGGAATTGATTTGATTAACCGCCCTGCCGTCGCACATTGTCAACACAACAATAAAAAATTGGGGAATGCAATATTTTTGTACATAAAATCTAATAGCAAATAGCAATAGGGATGGTAATAAGAATTGAACAAAGGGTGCAAACAAAAATGTCATTAATAACGATGTAACAATTACAATAATATGTTCAAGATAGACAAACTAATAACTTCAACTGACCAAAATTCAACAAAATACAGAACGTATTTCAATCTTTATGATCCTTTCTTAACAACAATAGCGTTGAAATCTTACTATTACAAATTTACCAAAACTATTAAGATTTGCCTATAAAACTGAAATTAAATATTCAAAAAATATTTTTATATTTTATGTATAATGATGTACGAGAAATAGAAAGTACATGTATATGTTCGTGCAACATTTTCAATCTGATTTAAAATCTTTCATGTTTTATAAGATCCATAAATTTAATGGGAAATTGAAAATGAATTTTTTTCTTAACCCTGTTCAATCGCAGTAAAATTAAAATTTTTAATTAACTTAAAGCGTGAGAAATCCGCGGAATCGAATGTAATAAATTGGGAAACATTAAAATTAAATTTTGTCGCGGTAGATGAAACAAAATGTTAGATGTTATCAAAAATACAAGCTAAATAAAGTTCTACAATACGGAATGCTTAATGAAGAATAATCTTGTGTGAATGTATGATTACGATGATCTATAACACGAACAAAAAAAATATAACATTACTATTAACAAGGGATTAACAGTATTAAACGTAACTTTTGGCCAAAGCGGGATATCCGGGCTTTTTTATAATGCGATAAAAGCAATATTTTAACAAACGTTAAAGAACAATGAAATGTAACAATCATCCTTGCGTAACATCCGGTTTCATCAACAGCAATTCATCAACAGCAACAATCAAACAGAAATTCAACGTGAACATTGGGAGAATGGGTTGCATGTATGATAGAGGAATTGGATGATCAAAAACGTAAAATTCGACACAAACGTAAACAACAGAAATAATAACATTCACAAATAAATAACATTCGAGAAGCTTTCAAAAGCAGCATAATACATTTATGTTATACCCGAAAGGGTTCTTTCGTGGCACGTTCAAGACTCCCCTTTCCCAATTTCAGATGTATCTTGAATACCTTCATTTGGATCGTGTCTCGTTCCGGTTTCAAGTTCTTAAAATATTTGATTTTACCTTCATCATTACAAAAGCAAGGTACAAATCATCCATGTTGTAAATGTTCGTGTTTGGAAAATCAACACAATGGCGTTTACATCTGTCCTGATAATTAACATGAATGATTTTGTTATTGTGAAAGTACATTTATTCTAGTCTATAAAACTAACATCGCGAAGAATGCCTAATTCTAATCTTAA
This sequence comes from Eciton burchellii, assembly GCA_020341155.1. Taxonomy (NCBI): domain Eukaryota; kingdom Metazoa; phylum Arthropoda; class Insecta; order Hymenoptera; family Formicidae; genus Eciton; species Eciton burchellii. The sequence continues at coordinate 2,680,040 of JAHMML010000015.1, forward strand.
ATTGGCGTCAAGCTGTGACTATTCCTAAGACTAAAGGCTCTTAAAAAAATTATGTAAATAATGAGACATCTTACACTTTTATTATATTTAAATAACTGCTCTTATGAATTAATATCTAAATTTATCTAGAACGTCTAGCTACTTGGTCTCATGCTTAAGATTAATATATCTATAAATATGTTATAAGGTAAAAATATCGACTAAATCTTTTTGAATTATTTGTGTAAATTTGTATATAGATATTTAAATGTATTTTGTGTTTAATGGATAATACCGTATCAGTATTGATTATAGTATTGATATTATGATACAAGACGCTTAGAAAGTGGAAGAAAATCTTCGTCCTTCTCTCTTTTTCTCTTTTTCTACAAATTACGGTAAGATTCACAGTCGATAGGCAATACCTCGAAACGCCATTACCGCGTTCGTGACTTATTCTTTTATTAATTATTAGGATGATATTCTGTATTCTTACATTCTTCATAGAAAAATACGGGAATATTGATAATATATAATATAATTAAGAATCAACTTCAAATGTAAAATTCTATGCTTATTATTAAACTATATTAAATCTTATTCTCACGTATCAAATAATCCACGTTTTACGTAATATAGTCGAATTTTCTAATAAATTATTCCTTTATGGCAGTGCTGGCGCCGCGATTTTTTAGAATACATTGAATAGGTGAAAACGGCTATGGGATATTTGAGAATAGTTTAAATTATGCACTTCGAAATATACGTAGATGCTAGAAGAAATGGCCAGTTCCGCAAAATACAAACACGATGAGATACATGCGGTCTTGATAATTTTGCGGGACGAACCTCTTTCTTATCCTTCCAGCATCTTCGTATAGTCGTTTACCGATTAGATTTTTTGCTACGTTTTTTAATAAATCTCAAATTGATTGATTTTCTTGATTTTCTTATCATGATTTTAAGAAAAGTCAGAAATTAGATTATTTCCTAACAAATCAGCCGGCAGCGTTTCATAGAACGTTTATTTATTATATCTCATATTTATATACTTGTTTTTTTCTCCCTCCCTTTTCTTTAAATTTTTATTCTCATCTTCTTTTTTTATAGATAAAAAATAAACTAAAAAGTTTAAAACAAAACTAATTAAATTAAAAAGAAAATAAAGATAAGGAAAATTAAAATTGAATAAAATGAATAGCTGATCGGTCGTAAAATCGTCGACATTGCGCACAACAATGCGCGGAGGCTTAACGAAACGCAATGAAAATACGCATACGTTAAGATTTGCAAAATAGATAAATGCGGGATTTAGCAATGTGAACCTTCGATAATTCCTGTAATGCAATTTTTATGTTGTATTAACATAAGAAACGAATGTAACGACGATATGAATCGAATTTATATAATTCATGTAAATATTTCAGGAGGACTTATCGTAAAATTACTCGTAACAGTTCAATGACGATTTTACGACGTCCTATTAAAACAAAACCGGACGAAAGAAAAATATAACGGAGAAGTAAAAATAAATAAAATTAATTACAAACCTACCACGAAACTTAATAACTAGTCAGAAGCGAGTTTAATAATAGTTTGTGTATCAAGTGCCCGAAGAGAATCGATAATGATGATCGATCAACGAATCAATTTTATCTGCTTTATAACACCGAGCGATTTTGCGCTGTTGGTTAACGTTGATACTTCATCAACATTTTCGCCGCTTAACTTAAGTATAATACGTCCCTTACGGGACGAGAACTTATACAATTAAAAGAAAAAAAGAAAACAAAACAAAACAAAAAGAATATTACTTTTTCATGGTCCCACGATGTCCGCATTGTCTGTGATTCGATGGCCGAGTCCCACGTTACCCCTCAATGGTTTGGCGCCGATGATTCTCGTTGGTCCTCGTTCGAGAGAGATGTGTCCCTCGGCAGGTAAACCTCCAACGATGGATTCGAGAAAAGTGACCTATTCGCTCATCCCTAATCTTTCAGCGAATTATCGTAGAGCTCCTCCTGAATGAGAAATAGCAATGATTGTTGTCAATTAGATAAAGCCCTTCTTCATATTGAGTTTTCTGTATTTCTGTTGGCCTGTTTTGCATTCCTGTGTCAATTCCTGCACAGTCGAATAGATCTAGGATAGTATAGGTAGTAGATTCTTATTTGAAGATATTAATTGCGTGTATTCAATGGCGTGCAATGCTCGCTGCGAATTCGTTCATTTCGTTTCTTCCGTTGTTCGCTGACAATCGTCGAACAAGATCGACGTCTAATTTGTAATCCATGTGAAGTTTTTTCATTAAAAATTCGCTTCCCGTCGTTTTTTTGTTCTCTGACGTGTTTCGCTGTCGTTTCGTGTTTCTCGGTAGATTTTGCTTCTTGGATCGCTCGTAATTTCAAATTGAACGGGACGTTAATTTGTGGTATTACGAAGAGCCGCGTGCAAATGTGCTTTTGCAAATACTTTTTACTTTCGACAGAGATTTGTTAAGCGTTTCATTGGCGATTGGCTATTTTTGAAAGATCCTGATACAGGACTAAAAAAGACTATACATGTAGTTTTGCATATATTTTTTTTAATCCGCAAGAGTAGTCCACAAAATAACGACATAAAAAGTACCATAAATTGTTTCGATTATTGATCTGATGGTACAGTATGAATTCGATGACGAAAAGTCAGTCGATTTTAGGATATTTCTGCTTTAAATGCCGATCTCTTTACACATCTCTTTGAATTTCATTGGTGAATTTGTACAATTTGCTTTCTAAATTGTCTATATCATTTGTTGTTATCATCAAAATAAATAATTCAGAATCATGATCACTGATCATAAGATTTGACGATGTGCCAACTCATCGATCCGAAATGATCTACAAATTTCGATCAAGAGTCTTTCGTCGAGTGAAAGAATTTGATAGGAATAAACAAATTCTTTGCTGCAGTTTCGGATGCAGTACATGATCGGTTCAGTTGCGCGTTCAATTCACGTTATGATTCAGAGCTTTCCCTTTTGGCGTTTCTGATATGCCCTGATGGACCTCATTTGTTGCGTTTTATCAAAACGAATCCTGTTCTCTTTGAATTTTCTTTGAATTCTCTTTGAAGTTCTCTTTGTATCAAGATAATTTGGTGAAATTTATCTCATATGAAATTGTTGTGTAGTCGCACAATTGTCGAGAAGCCGCCGGTGAAATAAATCATGAATAGACCTGATATTCGCTCGTGGAGCGTGAGCATATGTGTATAAAGCAACTTAGTTTTATTTTTTAGTTAGTATAACGAAGAACGTATTCTCTTGAGGAATCTCTTGTTCAGCGATCTCTTTTATGTATCGATCCATTCTACGAAATCATTAAAAGGCGCGTTCTTTTACGGCCGTGGAATATGCTGCGAAATAATCCCTGGTATGGAGTTTGCACTTGTGATAATGTAGAAACCAAAAGCTGGATTTCGTCGAAGATTTAAAAAATCGTTCTTCCGTTGATGTGCCATGTTATCTCAGAGAAAGAGAGAGAGAGAGAGAGAAAGAGAAAGACGTTTCGTCGACTTTTTAATTCAATTTCAGTAGCGAAGTAGAATTCAGACTTGAATCTCTTGCGGAACAATGGAATAACGTGCACATATGCTTCTTCCTTCCTTTTGTCTTCCTTTTGTCAAAGTATTGGCGTAATACAGAGATATAATGTGCGTGATGTGCGATATAATATTTCGATCAATTTTCGACTGCTTCCCTGGAGTCCATGTTAATAATGTTAGCATAGAAAGGAAATCCTCAAATGATTATCAACCATATTATACAGAAAAGTAACATTTGCAAGAACCGCCATGTTTTTGACGATCTCCGTACGTTGCATGTAGAAAATGTTCAAGAATCTTTGCAAGTTTTGGCTTGGCGAGATTAACCGGTGCAGTCTTCACCAGTCAGAAAATTCCTGAGTTTTCGTTTTCTGTTTCGGGATGTCCGAGTGTGAAATAATAAATCCAGTGAATATGTAATTATTGATTTGCTTGTCTCACATTAATCAAACAAGATGGAAGATGATTTGTTCGATCAAGTAAGTTTGACTAAGATTGCCTCGATCTTGATGGTTCCGGATAACGGAAAATCCACTCGATATTTTGGAGCTCGCAGAACTTCGTACGAGAACATCCTTCTGAAGAGTAAGTTTCGAATGTGCAAAGTGAACCGTGAATGTAATGAACCATGATGCAATGAACCATGATGTGATATTGACTTCGTTCTCGGGTTGGCCAAGTTGATACGTCAAGGTTTTCGTCTCTTGTGCAACACGTTAGCGCGATGATTTTCAGAAATGCGGTAACTTCGATAGATGCGATACGTTCAAGAAAATCTCACGGATGTGATAAACATGAGAAACATAATTCCATTAGTAGCTTAATAAATTAAAGAGTCGTGCGATCATCGCTGTTAATTCTTGACGATCTTCCGTGATCATCGAGAAACGAGACCGCTCCGAACTGATACTTCTTCTCATTCTCCTTATTTGTCTTTGATGCTTGTTTCAGTCCCTTGTTGGATAATTGGCTTCCGCTTGATATTGGTTTCCGGCTGCACCCGTCGATTCGTCGGTGCTGTCCCTTCGATTGGTCGAGGCCCTGATTGTCCTTGATTGAGGTTGCTGTTTCGATGTCCCGAGCCATCCAAGTGATGAGACCTAGAAGGGTGTGAGCGTTAGCTACAAAAAAACACACTGAGGGCCGGTTGTTCATGTTTCAACGAGGAAATTTCGATCGAACGATTCTACCAGGTGCTCTTCGATAACGTGTTAACGGATAATATTCTAGTTTCTGGATGCAGAACGCGAGATGACGCGAAAGAACGCGTAATAGTCAATGAAAGAATGAAATCATTTACGAGTATCACCTTTGCATTGTCACGAGGAATGACAAAAACGAATATTTTTGTTTCTATTTTTGTTTGTTACGGCAGAATCTGTAAATATCTTGTCTTTCAAGCATCCTTCTTCGGACAAGGATTTTTTGTTGGTAACGATCAGTTATCGATGCACGTTCTCAAAGGCACGTTTCTGATAAAACTGCACTGATGTTAATCGATAACGAATATTCGATAATTCGGTAATCATTTTTGATCGGCAATTATTTTTGATATCGACGTTTTCTATCGATATGAAAATCCTTTCGTTTGCAACAAGTAAAACTTTTACATTCAAATTGAAGAACACTTTGCAAATGTAGTTTCGCTGTAAGATTATATACGGTACATTGAGAAAACTCCGTTGCTATTTAAGAAAAGAGATTTAACATCTACGTCTGTTTTTATTATCTTTTTATTACGCATAACTTTGCAATGTTCTTTTAATGCAATTTTTTTGAATATCAAGAGCATTCTTGTAGATTTTGAGTATATATTTGGGACATTTATACGTCATCATATTTTTATTATTTTATTTTTATTCAATATAATTGATTAATTGATTGATTCATTATAATTTTATGATAATAATATTTATATATAACTTTCGGTATATTTGCTCGAAAATTGAATTCAATTGTCGTTAAAAATTTATTCTGCTCTTTTCAGATATTTGTCCAAGAATTGTTCTTTATCGCCGTATTAAAATTATATGATTGGTAGTCCTTTCATAACACACAATATTTTTCGTATTATATTATGTCTTAATACAATGTACAATCGAACAAGATACGGTTATTAAATTCAGTATTTTCTAGACCATCTTTTTGAAACTATCTATCAAGACACCGTGTGTCTTTGCGAGAGAAGAATTCATCGCGGAATGAATAATGCATTATCTTATCGCTCGTGTTTTTACATTGAAAGTTTAGATTATGTCTCGTAGTTTCGAATTCGTGTCTGAACAAACAACTCTGTCTTTAAATTTTAAATGGCATGAATTTTAAATAGCAATTTATTCTTCTTTTTTGTTTTTCTTCCTTTCTGTAAAATCATCCTTTTGTAAAAGTATTCTTTCGAACATGTCTTCAAATAATTAAGATTTCTTTTATTCGTTGTGCTTCTTATCAACTTTATTCTGAGTTACTCACAAAGATTTGCATGTAAATATATCAAGCAAATATATGGATCTAAATCTCATGATGATACACGTTTAACGTTCGCGACGAAGTTTGAAACGTATTCAACGAGGAGGACAACATGTTCGTGGATAAAATGTTTGATCTTTTCAGTCCAGACTCTTCTGTATATTCCACACTGAAAATTCACAATTGTTGTATGGCGATTTCTATCCATCGGACAGTTCAGTGAGAGTTTGAAAATTATTGAGGAAACACGCGCGTTCGCAATTAATCAGATCAGCGAGACTTATAGTCGAAAAATAACTCTGGAGAATAAGTCTTTCATAAATACCAAGTTTTTGTTTTCGATTCTTCTGTACGCTACAAAGTCCGCGCGGATAATCTATATTTTTTCATGAAATTGGTCTTTTCATAACCTGCTAAATGATTCTCACATGGGAAACTTCCAAGTTTTCATTCGCGGCATTACGTAATAATCGCTCGCCGTGATCGCCGGTTCAATCTCACAAACGTATTGTAGTACAAACTATTATGCGGAGCAGCTGGTAGCAGACCGCGCGGTCGCTGAATAAAACGCGCGGTTTCACGTGATCCGTCGACAATATGTCAATTATGCCCGCTCTACGGAGGGTGGAAGGAAGCGAGAGCACACGAGCGAGAAGAAGAGGAAGTCGAGAGCAAGTTGAGAGAAAATAGAGCAAGCGGGAGATCCAAAACTTCGGCGGTTCTCTGTGTACAATCGGAACAACCGGCCCCGGAAAGATCCGGGGAAAAAGAGAGAGAGAGAGAGAGAGAGAGAGAGAGAGAGAGAGAGAGAGAAAGAAAGAGCACAAAAAAGAGCGAAGCGTGAATCGTGAGGAAGAGAGCCGCGGCCGCAAGAGGGAGGAACAATAAAATCGTGAATACTGTCGTTAACGCAAGATGACAGAACTCGGGGGATTCGTGTAAGTGATACGCAAATTGTGCAAGTTAGTCCCTTTTTCTCTCTTCTGGGCACACCGGGATCGTCAGTAGGGAGGCACGGGAAAGGCACGGAGCTGAAGGTGACAGGCATCTTTATATGCTCGAATAGAAAGAGAGGAGCGCGAAGCACGTTTGAATAAAATAGAACTTCTTTGCGGTTTGCTGAATTCTCGAAGATTGCGATAATGCCAAAACCGTGACTCTTTGTTGGCAGAGCCCGGCCTGCGTTTCATATCTTCCGGATATCCGCGGGATACTTTCTTCTGTTAACAATCGAGTTAACGAAGTAATCGAATTAGGTTGCGCTTCGTGTTTTTTATAGCTTTTGGTGCTTCTCTTTGGATCGTTAATGTTATCTTCTATACGAGAATCGACCGCTGATTCTTTTTTATTAGCCTGTTATTACAACGCGCGCATAGGATCTTGGAAGGAGGAGAGCATCTTGAATAGCTTGAATTTTATACCAACAACTATGAGAAAGAGAGGGAGATTGATTCTTGAATTATTTTTCAGAACTAACGATGAAGTGATTAAATAGGGTACCGTTTTGAGCTTGAAGGAAAGTTCTGGATTTCAAAACCAATGTTCTCACAATATTTCCACGCTTTCGGTTGACGTCTCTCTTGTTATTTGCAATCGAAATTTCGACAAGAAGAATAATATAATAATTGCAATCGAACAGATTTTGAGATCAGCATGATCGACTATTAATCGTGAGGCATCAATTCTTTTATGATATGATTTGCGACGTTTTGACTAAACAAAATTAACTTTTGTATTTACATCTTCTGTAAAAAGCCATTTCAGACATTAAGGAAATCAAGTGAAATTTACAACCGTACAAAATTGTTCTTGTAATTTGATTTTCTATTGCTGTTCTCCATATTCAGGTGCTCTAAAAAATGCTTTCTTGCAAACACGTCACGTGCTTAATTTCGAATTTCACTTCGATCTAAACGATTCTCTTTCGCTTTCTGTATTCACTTATCTATCTTCTTCTTTTTCACATGTTTTTTGAAACAAATTTATTCTGTCATGTTAATCAAGAGCGGACGGAATTCGACTTTAGCTGATATGTTACATCTTAGGCTATTATGATTTCAATTAATTTTGATAAATCGAGAAATCGTTTACGGGTCTATAGGTCTATAAGTAAATCACCGTTATTTACTTACTGCATTGCCATACGATCGTTTTGATACGAATATCGTTTCAGGAATGTCATAATTGATGTAATCGCGATTTTATTCTGCGAGACATCATTAATACAGATTAATCATGCAACGAGGATTTAGCAGGATATAAAATATGGTAATATATATAATGTGCGATGCTGTCCAAAGACGTAAAACAGATTTGAATAATTCACTTGATAATCAACTTTACGGAAAATATATTTCTACTACTCTGTCCATTCGAAGAAACCATTCTATGTGCGTTTTCTCATAATACAACCGATTCCAGAAAAATATCATAATGCAAGTTTAGGAGATGTATGTTACTATCATACGGTAATAATTCCATTGTTTAAATGCACTGCGAGCAGTAAATTTTGCAGAAACCGAAGAATAGAGCACAAATTTTTTTATCGTCGTTTAACAGATAGATAGATCTATGTTTTTCTTATTCGCATGCGAACAAATTGCGTTTGAATAGGATGCAGAAATAGAATAAGTTATGATCAAATAACTCGCTATACATATGCGTATACGCAATGAATATTTTCAATATGGGATGAGACGTAACAAATGAGACGTAATAAAGATATATGGACCTGTCTGGATGCGATCGTATATTTAAATCTCAATTTTGCGATATGAATATATCCGGCAATCGAATTCATGCAGTATGTTTGTATGCATTGATACAATGATCGACATGTTTCTATTTTCGATTTAGATATGACGAATGGAAAATTAATTTCTCTTCACACTGATCATAAATAATAGCAACAGGTGGGACAACTCTGCCAAAATAATAATCTCTTCGTAATCTTGATTTATGCGTTGCAGTTTATAGCAAGATAATTTGTAAATTTTGCCAGAACTATTGTTAATTTCGTATGTTATATATTTCTAATAAAATATTAAACGATGCTAATTTGGTCATTTTGGATATTTCGTGTAATGCAAAATAAAATGCTGTTTTTCCTTTAGAGCGTCAAAAGAAAGAATTTTTCTTGATTTGTATTTGATTTTTCGATAATTCGAAGTATTTAATGCAAACCGTATATGATCCTATTTTCATGGAATTCAAGAAAAAGCTATGCTGCCACTCGTGCGATATAATTTTTATGTAGAAATATTATTATATTTCGTGATTTTTGAAGAAAACATAAATTTTGATGTTGATTTAGATGCTTGATAAAAAACAGTTCAATTTTATTGCAGTTTATGATTTGTTCAGTTTACGTAAAATGTCAGATCAGTTCAGAAATGATAAAATTTAGTCATATATTGCATTTAGTCATATCTTATGTATCAAATCTGAATATCTGATTTTATTATTTAGATGGCTATTTGCTACTAATAATGTTTAAAATCTGATTTTTGTAAATTGCATTATAAAAATATATTTCGTCCCTTATGACAAAATATTGCGTGATAATAAAATATTCGTTATTATCAATTATGTCTCTTTATTTTCCGATATCATTGTTCGCGTTATAATATATGTTTTATAAAAGTTATAAACGATAAAAATCTTTTGAATATATATCCTTAAGAGTAAAGCTGCATATGTGATAAATATTCTTTACATGATATCTCGTAATATTACAATCTAATTCTGATTAATCTGCTTTTTGATCATGTGCTTCTAGATTATCGTGAGAAGTTTTGCATTTTTTTATTATTTGCTCTCGCATTAAAAAAGAATCTTCTCAAAAATATTTCATTGGATTTTCTATTTTATTTCTATTAAATTTTACATTTCTTTGTATAATAACGGCAGTAGTAATGTTTATTTGAAAGCATTACTAATTTATAAATCACGTTAAAACCGAATCTTACAAATTTATTCAGATATTACAGATTATGAAGAATATTAATTTCTATATCCTGAGAATTCATCATTTGAATTTATTATCTGAATAATATTTAGAATTTCATTCATTTTTGCTGATTATTCATTCGAGTATTTTTATTCTAATTACTAAGTCTTATTAATTGATTGTTTAATTATTTATCCGTGTAATTTCGGGATCTGAAAAGTGCCGTTTTATTTTGCAAATATTGAAAATCATTATGTTAGAATTGACGTTAAAATTTTATAATAGAAATATTTTCTAATTAAATTTTGAGATCTATTTCTATAATATAATTTCTATAATATAATTTCTGCTGTAAATTAGTAAATCGTTTTCGTTATGAAAATTTGTTGTACAATTTCAGTACAATTTCGATTATGAGAATATTATGTTCATTGATATGTGAAATGAACATGTCGATAAGAGTAAAAAGAACTAAAAGATAATTTATTCTTCTGAATTGACTATCATATTATAATAGGCTGCATTCTATATATTATAAATTTCTATTATGTCACGTTTTGAGCTGAAAATCTATCATCGATCTGTTTATTCACTAAATATCAATGATACTTAGTCAAAGTCCGATGGTCAATTTATTATAAAAAATTCCGGAGTAAATTTTACGATTGTATGGTAATTTTTATGTTTTTTATAGATTCATTTAATTTCTATAGATTTATATGCTATTTATATACTCAAATTGTGCTCTGAAATTGTTAGTATCAAAACTTTGATAATGAATTTTGTGTTGATTTTGTTATTGATACACATAAAAAGATTGCCATAATGTAATAAAAATGATGGTTATTTTTCAATGTTACACACGTTTAAACATCCTTCACTTGCAATTACAAAAATGAAGAAAGCTTTGTCCCGTTTTGTATGAAGATTTTCATTTACTTCATTTCGCACATGTATGGTAGTATATCGATAATTTTCGATATGAGGAATACATTTTATACGCAACAGAGTAATATCTACGCATGCATGCATCTTGTTTGTTAAGCAGCTAGTAGAACGAAAGAACAAGTCAGGATGAGAATTGATGTAAAAGAAGCAGCTGAATAAAAAATATCAAAATGCTTAACGTTAGCCGCTTGCATGCATCTGTTAATTCACGCAATCTAGCTACGATAATGCGATGAATATGATGAATCTGTTATCTATATTATCCAATTTCGCTGATCCAGATCTATCAAAGATCTATCAAGACAAGATGCGGATCAAAACTACATTCATTATACTTCGAGAATACGCGATTAGAGACAAGCGGAGAAACATTTTATATGTTTGCAGGTACAATGAGCAGTCGAGAGCGCGATCGTTTATCAGCAATCTCGTAATTTTGGAAGAGCCAGATCGAATTTTAGATTAACAGACCGATTCTGATTTTTATGAATCACGAACTATACTCAAAACTCAAAAATTCAACATCGATCTGTCACATTTGATAATCTACTGATTTCACAAAACGTTCATTCTCAGAAAAGATAGTTTCTTCATGATTAAAATGACAAACAATTTGTTATCTTGATGAGGATGCGTGAGTACTGATAACGCTAGCATAAAAGAAGCATAGACTGAGAGTGCGTCTATTTCTAAATTCTGGAGACTTTCACATCATTGCACACAATCATAGAATTTGAAACGGCGAGTGGTTTGAGAGTGGCTTGAAAGAGAAGCGCAGACGACACTTGAATGCAAGGATGGAAAAGAGAAAAACGGACAAATTTCAAATCACATTTTGGGGGGATATTAGTGCCTGGATAGAGTAGGTCCGAAAGATCAATTGGCGCGATAATCCGGCAATTTCGATCGTAGATTCACGCTATTCTGTCTCGCGAATTATCATGTGTACATCCCCGCGGTGCGATCATTTTTTTGCGAAATTCTTCGGCATGTCGTAGACGATAGCTCTCCTGTTCACTCGTTTCGGGAATTTGAAAATGTTCTACTTGTGCGAACATAGCGCATGATACTATTCAATAATATTGGAACACGTTATGAAAGAATCGTATGCGCGTGCATACATGAATTTAGTCTGGCAGTAATCAATCACACATTTGTTAAATGAATACTGACAACGCGTACGACATGCTTCCCGAAATTTAGTTTCAAATTCGACGTGATCTAAATTTCCCGATTAATTTCTGAAGCATGGGTTGTCACGGGCAAAATCGTTTCTTGTGTTCTCGTATCACTGAATCGTATTATCGTTCACTCAATCAATCAATCAATCATCCGGATCATCCGTCGATCATCGATCATCAGGAACTGGGCAAGTCAGAAAACTCAAAATTTCAGTATTCCAGTTTTCTTTTCTTTGTTTTTTTTTTTTTTTGAAGATACTGATAAATGTTCATTCGTTTCAAAAATATGAATGACATCCGACATAGATATAGAATTCTCGTGGATAAATACTCGCAAATGAACTTTACATGTCCGAAGCGATGAAGCGCATTGATGTATTCTATCTAGATATAAATAAACTATGCAATACGTTATACTATACGCGCGCGCGCGTATTCTTTTATCTATGAACGTATTCAATCTCTTTCGGTGAAGGACTCGTCTGATTTCTCGCGGATGACGATAGATCGATTAGCGAAGAAAGCAGAAGCGCAAATTTCCAGCTTCACGAGGCAGAACGTCGAAGATCCGCGCAAGGCCGAAAGCTTAATTTCTCGATGACTTTTAGCGTAGTCTATCGAAGCACCAAGATCACGTGACAGCCAAGACAAAAACCCGAAACTATACTCACCATTGCGTAGAATGCTCCTCCGATCGAATCTGCGACAGAAAAATAATGATGTTCGCTGATTAGATGATTGTAGTAATCTCAGCTTCCTGCTCCCACTTCTTCCTTCCTTCCTCTCCTCGCTAGATCTTCCTCGACCGTGACCGCGCTGGCCGGTCGGCCGAAGAAGCCGAGACTTTTCCTCAATGCTGATCCGTGATGTTCTGTGACCAATGTAGCTCGAGAGGGCCCTTATATACCCATGCTCGGTAGGCCCTTCTACCCTCCGGGGGAATGCCCTGGGAAAAGGGCACAATATAGGCTCCTTTTGAGAGCCGGCTTCCCCTCCTCTGTCATCTTTTCTCTCCTCTTCCCGCATGTGTCGTTGAGAGAAGAAGAGCCCGACAAGAACATCCTTGCGCCTAAACGTGCTTGTTCTTTATCCGTTTCTGTACGTGCGCAATGTGTACCGGTTTCTTCTCCCGAGATTTCTGCCCCAGAACGAGGGGTGACGAGTCACCCCTGAAAATCGACGAAGGGGGCCTAAGAAGAGTCCAGGTGCCACAGCGAAAAGATAAGTCGAACGTACGCTTTCGAAAATTTCTGTCCAGCCGTGCTTCTCTATCGAGTAAATCTGAGGAAAAGTATTCGAAACATATATATATATATATATATATATATATATATATATATATATTGTGCGCGAAAGATAATTTCAGCTGATGTTACCATAAGATTCACCTGCGTCTTGTCAAGTTAGGGAGTTACGGAGCAATCCTGAGTGCCATTTTGCAGAAGAATAGAATTCCTTGGATTCGAATCATTGCTCAGAACCTATAAACGCATTTTCTTATAAACGAAATTAAACAATATTTAAAGATAAATTACGTAAGATAAGACTGATTAAATAGTCTTGAATTTAAATTAAACGCGCATCTTTTGCATTTCAGGTATTTTTATATTTCTAATTAAAATTAAAATTTGCATTGGGATAATCGAGATTATCCTTATGAATTAATCAACGAAATATTAACAGACATTTTATATTTTTACATATAATGTTTACTTGTATATAACGTAATATCGTTATAAGAGGGAAGATATTTTTTTTAATCTATTGTATACATCCCCTTTGCAAGTTGCAACCGTTTACCGGTTTAGCTCGTATGACAGCTAAATCGATTTTCTTTTTACATATCTCAACGATTTCTTTAACCCTTTAATAGTCACGAATCCAGTTATGCGAATCTCCTCCGTTGACCGTTTCTTGCAGATCGTTTCTTCTTCTTTCGTCCTTCTCTCAAGTTTGCACACATCACTGCACTGTATGTATGACATAAGATTTGATTAATATGCGTTAAAAGTATGCATTTAAAAGAAAATGTTTAACATTTTAAATAGTTTCAAATAATTTTGTTTTTTTTTGTTTTTTTACAGATGTTGTATGAATATCCAAATTTTTTATTTCTATAAAACAAATTCGCAAATATATCGTTACCAGCCACAAAATGTACCATAATTAAGGCATAACATTTAATATTATCGTAAGTCTATGGAAAATATTTAAAAAACATCGATATTAAAATGATGCTATGACAGTACTTAAATATATAACAACAATTTATTTCTTCTCTTTCCTCATTAAGTAATAATTTTTGTTTCTTATTGCCCTTTAATTTTTGGATCATCGCTTCCGTTATCATTTGCTGCAGAATCTCTCGACTTCTTTCGACAATTACATGCAACGCACACATATATCTTGATTCAAAGAGGGTGCGTATACGCGGGTGCCTGGCTGCTGTGCGATTTTTAAAAGCATCGACACGCGCCACCCGCAGCATGCGATATGCTGCTTCATGGGAATTGATTCATCGACGAAAAGCGAGATCGACATGAATCACTCGGTAAGAATAGTTAAATAAATTCGTCGATACGTAACGTTAGCAATGCGGGTACCGATTAGTCACTAGGGGAGATTGTTGGCTTAGATAATTGGTTAATGACTCTTCATATCTTGTACGTGTTTGTTTCCCAGCATATTTGCCACAGCTACGACAACTGGTTTTTGCAACACTACAAATGAAAGAATTAATTTACAACGAGATTTAGTATCTTTTTATATTCTATTAATTTTACCCGATATGAAAAAGTATCCAGAGACTGTGGACACGAGATTGTCAGATAGATCAAAATTAAATCAAAATTATAATTATAATAATTATAAATCCACTTGTTCATCGAAATCTAGGATACCACAATCACTAATCCTTATTTCCGATGAAACAGATGGCCGGAAGTACAGTCCAGTTTTTCAATGCAGCTCGGTAGTTATTTATGCAATACTTAATGCGCGACACAAGAGGTGGTCGCTGAATCTAGGGTGGGAAACGGTGTTTCGGCATTTCTGCATCCCCTACATTCACACGCGAGCGTTCATACGAATGAAAAGCTACCTGCACGAGCGTCGCTTTTCAGACAGGTACACATGCACATACGCGAGCACATGCACATCTGTCTAGTTTTTAAAGCGCAACTTCATTGTGACGTCATTAATGCGTCGTAACGGCTTTGATAACGGCTCTGCGCTCTTCTTGTTTCTTTTTTTTTTTTAATTATTTTACAAATACACGCACGTATACGTTTATATACTTAATAATATCTGATGGACTTCAGAAATTAAGAGCAGATAATTATACGATGAAGCGTATGACAGTAAATTGATGAAATGGAGGAACGCGTTATCATGCAGCATTGAATTTAAAAAAGAAATAAAATAAATTTGGGCGTAGAGTATTACTTTAGAATTAAATTCTTAATCTTTACGGGAGGGGAAGAGGATACAATTCCTGCAATCTTCTTCTCGCAATCTTTCTTCAGACTTCGTATCGCGTTGTGTTAGATCTGATTATTAGGTATCTGAATAAATATCTGATTATTAGATTAACAGATCGATTAGATATTCGTAGATTGATTAGATTTAAGGAACAACGTTTTTCGTTTTCAATGTTTCTCTTGCGAAAAAGAATGTATAGAAATTGTATATCCGCGGATCTCTATTCGAAAATTTGTAATTTATTTCGTGGCCACTGCACAATTTTGCATCAGCATGGCAAGGAACATAGAGTGAGAAGGGGAAGGGCAACGAAAGACAAGGACGGCCATACGTTATTCCTCGGACCCTTCAACCTTTCGACCCTTTGGGCCTTCCTGATCCTGATCCAGTCTACGGGTGCTATTGCACAGTGTCGTTTAGTTTCGTACATTTCTATACTCACATCTGCTTTATGTTCTCACGCTATTTTCCTGCTAGTTTAGAACCTTTGAGAAGATAAATCTCATCGTTGAGAGACTGGAGAAAATCGAGTTAACTGAGATTTCGAAATATTAATTTTCTCAGTCTCAATTAAAGGAAATCAGATAATAAAAAATATTTTTAGGCTGATATCGGTATCAAGAATATTGTATAGGAATGCATGATAGGCATTCGGGCGTGTCGATCGTTTGGTGTCTTCCATTTGAAGGAAGATTCGGAAGAAGAATTCGGAAAATTAAAAAGAGTTCTCCTTTTTCTTCCATTTCTTTAAATCTTAAGCTCTTGAAGATAAATTGATTCCTTCTTGTATTTTCTTATTTAAAATCTTAAAATAAATTAGATTATTGAATGGACTTGCAGATTCACTGTCATTACTCACTGTCAGCAAATTGGTCTGCCTTTTTTATTCATCAGTTGTTGAATAAGAATAAAATGAGTAATTGTAAATTGCTATTTTAGAAATGTGCAGATATACAGCAATAATGTGCAGCAAATACGATAATGAGCGATAGCAATAATGAGATATCTGTTTATTATTTGGTCTTTCCTTCAATATACTATGTTATTAAATATTTTTAACATAAGTTTAATAAGTTTAACATAAATAACATATTTATCCCAAAGAAACATGTTTTATGTCTATTATAAAAATTGTGATAAAGAATATTGCAGAATGTTTCTTTCTCTCTTTCTCTCCCTTTCTCTTCAATAAAATTATTGAATAAAATAATCATGATAGAAATTGAGAAATTTAAATCGACAATAAACAAAAGAGATTGAGAAATTGGAGAGAAATATTTAAATAAGTATTTGACACAACGAAAAAGAAAAAAATAGAGAGACAATCAATAATATGGGAGAAACAAATGTAAATTATACTAACAGATAAATTAAGAACACACTTTGAATACGCTATACAGAAATAATATCAGGCAAACCTAATTTTTCATCATATTGCTTAATTTTTACAAGAATAATATTTGTATTTCATTTTCTTACACTAACAAAAAGAGAATGCAGCTAATGCCCAATTCATTTACCCTAATCCGTATACGGATGATGAAGATATATCGGAAATGAATATTCGAATGTGCCTAATTAATAGCATTTTTTAATATTTTTAAAAATTCAGATATTCAATGTAGTGTTCAATATAAATCAGAACAAATCAGCTATTTCTAACGTGTAACATCGAAAATAAAGCATCTGGAGTATAGGATTCGATTCTAATTTTTTTTAAAATAATTTTTAAAATAATCTAAATAATGAAATGATTTATACTATATTATTATATTAATATGTAATATTATATCTTTATTCATATATAAAACAATACTTTCTCACATAAATTCAAGAAATGACATATGCATTTTTTTTCGATATTTTTTATATATCTTGTATTACAATTTGTCAGATAATAATAAATTTTGCACTATGATACTGTAACAAATATATTTCTGTTAAACTTCTAATGATGATAATTGATGATAATTGTAAGGTAATGTGAGACTCAATTTCTCAGTTTCTTTTTTTTTACATAAAATTATAAAGACGAAACCGTTAATCTCAAAGATGAAGTTGAAATTATCAAATATCCGAAAATAAAGGATTATAAAAGGGGAAATAAATAAAGGGCGTTCATGCAAAATCTCTGGAGAACTGTTAAAGAGGAGAACAAAGAAATTTACTTGACAGTCATTGGATGGAGAATAGCTACAGAAATTACTAAAAGGGATCATTCTATGAATTAATTGCAGAAAAAATTATGTATAATACTACACATCAATTTTGCTTTCTGCAAGATCAAGAAATGCGACAATCAGAATATCATTGCACATAGCGCATGCATTTATAGAATTAGCCAAGTTTTTCCCTTGTAAATATAATTTGAATGTAAAAATATTAATATCTAAATGCTAATTAAAACGATATTATTACAAGAATAAAATATGGATAACATTTTAATGCGGATCTAGCATCAATACTGATCAATAATGCAAAATCAATAATGTTGACAATGTGCATCAATAACCTCATCACATGAGATGCACTTCTGCAATTGTCGTTGTAGAACCACAACGGGAAATATTAACGCATCCTATTAGCATAATTAATTTGTCAATATTCTTGTTTGTCAACGTCACCGCTATTATGTAGTGATGCTGTATAAGAATCATGAAATCTGGATCATCATAAATATTCTAAACTAATATATCAATAATATTACGTATCGATAATATTGTTACCGATAATATTATTGGTCGTAAGATTCATAAAAAATTCTACAAAAATGACGAGCGATCTTGAGCGAATTGACCTTGAGGGCTTCATATGGCGGGCGCGCGAAACTATGGCTTATCAATGTATACATCTGTACGCATATTAAGTCGAACTCATGTTCGCTACGCAACCATGAAAGATTATAAATATTTTTATCGAAACCATTTCTTCAAAACAAAAAGCAAAAAAAAAGCAAAAGAAGACCGCTCCACAACTCGAAGTATCTCGATATAGTTTCAATGATCATAAAAGATATAATTATTATATAATCCATTTTGTAATTTTTGTAGTATCTCGCGACTGTAATTCGAGATTAATTAAACTTATGTCGAGCCGACATTAGTTGTTTGTCTTCCATGAACTTTGTTCCATTTTGATAAAATGAGATAATCATTTGATAAAATCAAATAATTGTTCTGAAACAAAAAAAAATCGAATATCGATTAATCGATTGAACATAGTCCACGGCCCATCCCTAGTAGCAACTGTTGGCTGTCGTTGACGTCCATTGACGTCGCCATTGTCGGATCGTACTGCGCATGAAAGAAAAGCTTGAAATCGTAAATCGTATCGTGAAAAATCATGGCATCGAAAACATTGTGTACGTAATGAAGAAATGAAGCGGATTATGCTGTGATGTATCGAAGGGTCTACATTTAACCAAGGAAAGCTTGAAGCTTAACCATCTACCGTGATATATCTGCATTTCAAATGGTCGTAATCGCGCATTATAACCTACGTTGTATGTGCGATCTTCACATCAGCTGATGTATCCGATGTAACTGTGCGCACAATAGCTGATTTTCAAACAATTCAATACATACGAAGCACCGGACACGCTATCATGGCAGATCTCGCTTTAGGAGAGCTCAGTAGTGATCAGACTGAAAAGGTTCTGCAGTTTCAGGTATACTAGCCATCTCACATTTTGTGATTGTGTTGATATGGATGCAACCAATCGTTTCCAGGATCTCACAGGTATCGAGGATCTATCAGTATGCCGAGATGTTCTGCAGAGGCATAATTGGAATTTGGAGGTGGCAGTTCAGGTATTGTATTGACATTTTTAAATTCTATATTTTAATATGACTAATAACATTAATTTGATAGCATTTTTGGAATCTCCGATTTTTTTGTACCGATTGAATGGTTCTGTATCGCAGGAACAGTTAAATCTATACGAAGGCAGACCATCTATGTACGCGTTAGATTCACGTTCCCGTCCGCCACAAGTTGTAGATGACAGTAGTTCAAGAATTTATTTTAGTTACCCAGGAAGCTCTGGTGGAGGTGGTGGTCTCTTGTCTTTTATTTTTTCCATATGTTACAACATAGTGAGCAGTATCTTACAATTAGTTTTGGCAATATTCAGAAGAAATGTTAGACCTGGTAGGTAGTATGGTATATCTTGAATTAATTCTTAATATATATATATAATTTCTTGTCATATATTAAGCAAAATTAATAAAATTTTCATAGTGGCTTCTGATCCAGTGGAAGATGTAGTCAGCTTTATTAGATCTTATGAGGAGCGTTATGGTAATACTCATCCAGTATTCTACCAAGGCTCCTATAGCCAAGCTCTTTCGGATGCTAAACAAGAATTAAGATTTCTTTTAGTATATTTGCATAAGGATGAGACACAAGAAGTTGACCAATGGTGCAGGTAATTTTATAATTTAAAAAAAGTATACATATGGCATGTATATTCATATATGCTATTAATAAAAAATATATATTTTTTTTAGAAACACGTTGTGTGACCCAGAAGTGATTCGATATATAAATACACGTACTTTGTTCTGGGCATGTAATGTAAAATCTGGAGAAGGATACAAAGTTGCAGAGGCACTAAAATCTGGTTCATATCCTTTCCTAGCACTTATTGTGCTGAAGGATAATAGAATGACAATAGTCGGTCGGTATGTAAAACTGATACATAAATAACTTGAGATACATATTAGTATAATATTCTTATATATTCTTATTTTCAAATATAATGAACATAATGAACATAAGTTTTTTTCTTCTATTTATAGATTAGAAGGAGCACCATCGTCTGCTGATTTAACATCGCGTTTACAGACAATTATAGAACGTAACGAAATTAATCTGATCCAAGCGCGACGGGACAGGTAAATAAAACTGTGCTTGTAAAACTTTCAAAAAATTATTTTCTTAAAATAAAAAGATTTTACACACATGCGCGCGGGTGTGCACGCACACAACGCATACAACGCATACACAGGATAAAAGTTATGAAAAAATTTTTGAGAATTTATGCTATTTTTTGAGATAATATAATTTAAGTAATATATAAGTTGAAAAATATGAAATATCAGCTTTCTCCCATGGATATTTTTCAGAGCCGAACGTAGTGCGGCACAATCACTTAGGCAACAACAAGATCGTGCTTATGAGGAATCGTTGCGCGCAGATCAGGAGAAAGATCGTAAAAGAGAGGAGGAACGAAAAGCGCGCGAAGAACAAGAAGCTCGAGAGAAAGAAGAAATGGACGCGCAGGAATTAGAGATCCAACGTATACGACTCGAGAAAGAATTAACCGTTGATAAAGTGCCTCTCGAACCTGAACCATCTAATCCCTATGCATGTCATCTTCAAATTAAGCTTGGGGAAAGAACAATGAAAAGAAGATTTCTTATGACTGATACGGTTAAGGTAATTATGAATATTGAATAATATATGTGAATTAGAAGCATCGTTTTCAATCGACATATATTGAATGGTTATATGCTGGTTTGATTTTTATTTTTTATAAAATGAAAAGACGGATGAGAATAAAATTCTTTTTTTTCTCATACAGGATGTTTATCATTGGATATTCAGCCAACCAGATTCCCCGGCAAGTTTTGAGATAACAACAAGTTATCCCAGAAGAATTCTCTATCCTTGTAGAGATGTTTTAACTCTGTTGGATGCTGGCTTAACCCACAGAGAAGTTCTTCATGTTAATGATTTGGACGATTAATCATGGTCGTTATTTTGGTACGACATACTTCATATTTTAATGTCATTCCAGAGAAGAATGATATCGTCTTCAAATAAAAAATAACATACACGCGCATACGTGAGCACATATACACGTGAGAATATTAATTAATATAAACATACATAACACGTGTATATATGTGTGTATGTGTGCTGTTTATATATATATTTGATACATTCTAGTATTTCATGTGAAATATAATTTACTAATACGGATGCGGTTATAATGTGATGTCATAAAATATACCAAAACAATAAGAATCAAAAAAAAGCAAAGCAAACTATGTCTCTTACATTGCATCTTAAAATTGCCAGTTTTAACAATAATTCGGTATTCTATACGACACGATATCGCGCAAAAGATATTTCAATAATAATGATAAGAGGAAAAGTGATAAATGGGAAAATATATGTTCAACATTTCGTGTAACAAGGCGATAAGAGAAAAAGAAGAAAAAGATTGTACAATACATTATTTCTTTTATATCCTGTATCCGGTTAAATGATATTTTGATAGTAAATAATAACTATGTACGTATGTCGCGAACAGATATCGCTACACTTGAATTTCGATGCGTAAGAACATATTTGCGTATAAACTCGTCATGCATTTTATCCCATTGCTATAACACATCTGTACCATAGATAAATGCATTTTTAAAGAAGCAGAGCATTTTACATATTATATTCGTAGCGCGATTAATTTCTCGTCGAAAGCAGATGTATTTGTGTTTTGTGAAACTGATACTGAAAATAACTAACGAATTTTGTGGATTACGTTTGCAGGTTCCAATGCAGCAGATATTTCTCATAAACTTTATGTTTGTTATATACGAGATTTTGCTCAACAGAGAGGCGATTTGTGCGTCTTTGTCTGTGCTGTACAACATGCGATACAAAAAAAAGAAGATAATGGATTTTATCGGTTATCAACCGATGAAATCATGTTTATATAGAACGATAACGAAACATATCAACATTTTGTAATTTTGTGCAATTGTTCTCCATTATCTTTTTCTCTTTATTCTGCTATAATTATTATGATACATACAAAAGGAATATAATATATTTCAATTCTAATCAAATGTTTTTTCTTGTATTGCGAAATTTATTTATTATTTCTTTTTCTTAAGGGAAGGTTCTACATAATGATTGGATTATATACAAATTTGATAAAGTAAATATATATTATTTCGTTACATTATGCAATTATCCTGATACATTTGAAGGCGACACAGATAAGTTGAAGCAGATTACCAGCAGAAGTATTTCGTATTCTGTTTAGCGCAACATTTTAAATCATTTTATATATCTTAAATCTTTGAAAAATATGACAATAATTATGAATGATCATGAATAGTTAGTTGTGATTCTGATCTTTTAAATGACTGAAACTTGTAATACCAATATACTATCAATTTTTTCACTTATAATACTTTACTAAATAATGTTTCACAGTAATCAAGATACCAATAGTTTATTGAGAAACAGAATACGAGATACTAGATGGGGAGTATGCTGGATTTATTATTTCGGATGAGTTTTAGACTTTGGCAAGATTTTAGCTCTTTCTCTGGAATATTGCGCATGACTGTGGGCGCGCAATGTATTGAACACTTTGTTGTTCAACTTAACATCGAATCCACCGGTATCTCCGGTTTTAATTCCCGGTGGGAACTGTAACACTCGACAAGCATTTATCCTAGATGACATTAATATGTCGTGTTTTGTGACAATTTCGGATTTTCCAATTTTTTTGTATCCGCAACGTGGTATCGAGGCATATTCTTTCTCTACGCTCTGAAAAATACATAATAATTTTATGATGAACAGAATATTATGTTACAACACAAGCCATTGTTGAATTTAAGCAACATTTCAACAGTTAAATACAGAAGATATTGTATGAATCATAAATGACATAAATATCATAATTAACTTACGACAAAACGATCAATATCTCTGTTGCTGTCATCAGAATCTACATTTTCTTCATCCTTACCATCTTGTGGAGTGTTTTTACGATAATTACTATATGAGATATTTACTGAAATAAAAAGAATCATATAGCTTCAAGATAATCATATAGCTGAAAGAAAATCGTGAAATTGTGTTACCTTTTGAGTCACGATTAAATTTCTCTTCTGTACGCTTTAGTATCGTGTTGTACTCTCGATTAAATTGGGCTTGCAACAGATGTGCAATGACCTCATCGTTACCAGTGTCACTTGTATCATATATCTCATTTGTATTTCTATCTGCCATTGTGCTACTTGTGCTATCTTCATAATGCTGCTTGCGTAGTTTCTGAAACTCTCTGACAATCACAGAATAATTTAAAATGTAAAACTGCAAACAGGTTGAATCGTTTCATATTTCGACTCGAACGGCAAATCGCAAAACCCTAAATACGATTGCGCAATAACATATAATAAAAACACATGTCTTGTTATATATTTTGCTAACGAAGAACTATTCTTATATACATTGGCAAGTTTCCATGATGCATAAATCTTATATAAGCTGAATGGAAAGTTAATAAATTGTCATACGAAACATGAAAATACAGAGGCTACAGCACAAAATAATATTTTTCGATAAAGTTAATAACCTTTCTCTTGCACTCCTCACCTCTCTTGCAAATTCACAGCCAGTTGTTCTGTTGTGATATCCAACAGACTCACGGGGTTTTCCAAGGGTTGTATCTTTGCCCATACTCTTGGTGTTGTCATTATGCGAATGCGAAATTATATAAACTTTGCTTTTGAAAATAATTACAATTAAATTATACAAGTACAAATGATCACAGCACACGATAGTTTGATAATAACAATAACAAGTGATCTTCGGTAATAACAACTGATCCCTCATGCGGCGGATGCACGAAGTTGCACGATCTAGTAATGTATAGATATCCATTACGTGCAGAGCGTGCCCGAGCTTGTTGTTCGCTGCAATTACGAAAGATATTCCTATCACTAATAAAATTCAGTGCCAAAAAAGTGCTCCGAACATATCGCGGAACGTCTCGCTGATTACGAGAAGCATAATTATGCGATTTATTGCATTTGGTCGTAATTTAGGATAAATTAAATAGTTCTCTCCAGAAATAGGGGATTCTGTATATCTCCTCCTGGTCTCATCTCTATTGTTCCTATATGATGGACATCACTGAACATGTGGATGAAATTTTTAGTTTTAATGTTTGTTAAATTGACATTTCCTGCTAATTGAAAAAAGCGGAAGTTTCCGTGGCACGAATTGTGCACAAAAAACGAGGAAACATAAAGAAGTAAAACGGGATTTATAAGAAATGGCAAGTTGATGATTCATTTATACATTTGCGCAAAATATGTATACTGTGAACAATGCATATTATTGTTTGATTAAAAGAAAAATGATAACTTCTCTTGATCTCTTGAAGTTACTGTTGAGCGCACGTTTTTCATATCATATGATAGCTGCGCAATGATGCGTAATTCATGAGTTAAAAATGTGCGAAATAAACCGCCAAACTTTATTATTTGACTTATTGTTTATTCAAGTTTCATAAGATGAATGGAGTAAACAATAGAAATAGAAGGCTGAAAATAAAACTAGAGAAATATAAAACTAGAGAATGCTTGGTAATAATTCGGCACAATGCTTTAACAATTTGCTTTATATGAAAAAAAAAAAGACAAACAGATTTATTTATGCGTTATCAAAAGAAAAAAAGAAACGGGAAATTTAAATTGAGAATTTAGAAAATTAATGTATAATAGTTTCCATTGTACTTAGTATTATTTTATTATTTGTGATATTTACAAGAAGCATAAAATTACTTATTGATTATTGTATATCTATATTATTTTTTAACATCGAATATTACACTTTAATTAAAATTATTTGTTTATTGTTATGAATCATGTGATAATAACAATTTCATGAAATATTTTTCTCGATTATATTTATCATCAGTTCTTTTTCTTATTTATCATCGAATTATTAACTTTTCATAATAGTAAAAAAGTTTTTTGAATTATAAATAAATGGATTATATAAGATGAGATAAAAATTAATTGATTTATATATATATATATATATATATATATATATATATATATATATATATATAAATCGTAATTAAGTTTTTATATTTTCAGGAAATGGAATAAAAATTTTAGCTTTTTAATTTGGAAAGGAAAAATATTGTAAAGTTATAATTTTAAACCGAAAGTTATAATTTTTAATATATAATATATTATATATTATATGAAAATCTATGATCTAAAGTTATTTTAAGATTTTAATTTAAAACAAAAATGGAGCCACCAGAAGAATTTCCATTTCCTTTCCCGGCATACGATATTCAAAAACAATTTATGACGAAACTTTATAATTGTTTGGAAGATGGCAAAATAGGTCTCTTTGAGAGTCCTACTGGCACGGGAAAATCTCTGTCCATAATTTGTGGTGCGCTTAGATGGTTGATCGATCATGAAAAGTGGAAGAAGCAGGAATTGATTTCTGCAATCGCAAATATAGATGATAAAATTGAATCTTTCGAGAAACCGACCGACAATTGGTTCTCCATACAAACGGAACAAATACAACTGAAAGCCGAGAGGCAACCGTTGCAAATTAAATTAGATGCATTGCTCAACTACGAAAATGAGAGGGTAAAATTTAAAGATATAGCTAAATCAAAGAAAACTGCTCAAACTAAAATCATTAATAAAATAAGACAGCAATCTAATAAGAAGCTCACAGATCCAAATAAGAAAGAAGAAATAAATCGAGATATATCTGACGAAAAAGATTTTCTCTTAGAAGACGCGTTATCGAATTCGGAGAGTTCTGATGAGGAAAATTCGGAAGAACCGTTATTTAAAAGCACCAAAATTTTTTTCTGCTCTAGAACTCACTCGCAATTGTCACAATTTGTGCACGAATTACAAAGGTCTCCTTACTCTGAAGATATTTCTGTAGTTCCGCTTTCATCGAGGTATATACCTGCAATTATAAATTAGATTTTTAATTTTATGATTATATTTTATATGACAACAAATTAATGATCATTTGATATTTCGCCGTATTATTTAGCTATTCCATATCTTATTTTATGTTTTTATAGACAGAATTACTGCATCAATAAAGGCGTTAAAAAATTAAAACATATTAATCTGATTAATGAAACTTGTCTTCAATTACAAAGACGAAAGACTACTGTTAAAAAAGAAAAGGATTTAAAAAGATCAAAAACCACAAGCGGTTGTTCATTCGTACCAGGTGATCAGAAATCGCTGATCGCCGAAGTACTAACAGCTATTCAAGATGTCGAAGAAATCGTGCGGAAAGGACAGGAGATCAATACTTGTCCGTATTACGGCACAAGGAAATCTCTGCAACACGGACAATTAATATTGGTTCCGTATAATTCTATTTTACATAAAAACACGAGGATCAGTTTAGGCATAGATCTGAAGGAAAGTGTATTAATAATAGACGAAGCTCACAATTTATTAGAAGCAATTGAAGGAATGCATAGCTTCGCGATCACGGGTAGAAATCTGCTTCATTGCAACAATCAGTTGTCGCAATATCGCAAAAGGTATAAAAGGCAACAAGCGATTAAGTTATGTTTTATTAAATTATATTATAAATCCAATTATTATATTCCCCGGCTTACTTTATTTCTTATCATTTATTTTCATCTTTTAATTTTCGAATTAAATCTCATTCTAAGAATAATGTAATTGCAGATTTGAATCTCTGTTTTCGGCTAAAAGTGTATTATATTTGAGCCAACTGAGTTTTTGTTTAAAAAAGCTTTTAGCTCTTTTTGGTGCGACAACGAGATCTCATCCTAATGATGAGATCAATGGAAGCATGGAACCAAAGTTATACAAAATACAGGAATTTGAATTGCTTACAGAGATCGACACAGTAAACATATTCAAACTATTAGAATTTATTAAAGCCTCAAAACTCGTTCATAAATTGCAAGGATTTGTTGAGCAATATGGTAATAACGTAAAAATAAATGAGACGAAGATAGAAAAATCTGGTATAACAGAATTCTTGAGCTCAATCAAGAACAAAAATTCGACGTTTCAAGAAACTACTAATACGCCAGATGCATTGAGTAATAACGAAGAGCAGATGAATAATTCATTAATGGGTATTTTAAGCTTCTTAGAGTGTCTGAAAAATAGTTGTACCGATGGCAGAATATGCGTTTTACCTGGTGCCACTCTCGGACAAGGCATCATAAAGTTCCTATTATTAAATCCAGCAGCACATTTTCATGATATTGGTATGCATATTGAGAATATTTAATATCACATATTCTCATTTTTGGATATTTTTGCATATCTCATGGTGTTAAGATTCCAAAATTTAGAAACGTGAAGAAAAATAAATACAGAATTTCAATTTCTTTAATGTAAATAAATCTTACAGAACTTCTTTTTAAAATTATAATTACTTTTTAACTTTTTCTTATACTTATATCGATGAATATTGTAAAAACTGAACTTTTTAATTGCAAATTAGTTAAAGATGCCAGATCTGTGGTGCTTGCCGGTGGCACAATGGAACCGATGTCTGAATTTACAGACCAATTGTTTCTAATGGCAGGTGCCTCACCAGATAGAATTATGACGTTTTCATGCGATCATGTAATTCCTAAAGAAAATATTATATCCAATATCGTAATACGTGGTCCCACTGGAATTGAATTTGAATTTAATTTTCATAATCGGCAAGATACAAAATTGGTAATAGATTTATTTCATTTCATTTCATTGAACATTATCTTAAGATTTAGAAAGATATAGATAAAATACTTTAAATTTATGTATAAAACTTGATATTTTAAAATTAATTACAGAAACTAATCAAATTAATTATATCTTAAATCGGCATTTTTATTTTAGCTGGACGAGTTAGGTAGAACTCTGTTAAATTTATGTAATATTGTACCAGCTGGGATTGTGGTATTTTTTCCATCTTACAACTATGAAGATACAGTATTTAAACATTTAAATAAATCTGGTGTCATATCGAAAATTTCTATGAAGAAACATATCTATCGCGAACCTAAATTAGCTTCACAGGTATTTATATTGTTATATATCTATATATATAATCTATATATATATATATATATATAATCTATATATCTAACAGATCGTTAATATTATTAATGTTTATATTAAATATGTAATCTGTATGATCTGTGTTATAATACAGATTAATGTAATATTGAATCAGTACGCACATTCCGTCAAAAATCCACAATCTCCCTGCAATGGATCATTGCTATTCAGTGTAGTTGGTAAGTAAATCGGAATATAAATCGAAAATAATATCAGAAAAATTATTTATGCGCTTTATCTTTTTCTATAAACAAAAATAAATCTGATCTACATGATGCCTTACAGGTGGTAAGTTAAGCGAGGGTTTAAATTTTTCTGACGATTTAGGCCGATGTGTTATAGTCATTGGACTACCATATCCTAACATTAAGTCACCAGAATTGCAGGAAAAAATGAAATATTTGAATGAATATGTACGTATCATCTTTATTTATCTATCTTCGTATATAAAATTTTTATATGGTTTGGTATATCTAATAGATATACCAAATATAATATTTTTTCTTTTAACTTTCTTTTAACTTTTCAATCTTTGTCTAGAAATCAGATGCTGGCAATACTTTTTATGAAAATTCCTGTATGAAAGCGGTAAATCAATGTATTGGTCGATCTGTCCGTCATATCAATGATTACTCTACAGTTGTGCTATTAGATAAACGTTATTGCCACAAGATCAAAGCATTACCGCGATGGATTCAACGATCCGTCACAATCAATGATTCATTTGGATCTGTAATTAGTAATATCGCAAAATTTTTTACAGCGAAAAGAATAAAAAAGATTTAAGTTTATATGATGATAAATATATATGATAATATATGATGATAAAATAACAATAATGTTATATGTAAATTAGTCAGAGAAGTTGCTACAATAATATTGATATCGAATAGAAGTTAAAAATGCGATAAACAAGCATATTCCAATCACTCGTTAATTGAATTTGAAAAAATTGATTTTAGTAGCTTTATTTTTCTTTATGGTAGAAGTCATGATAATGCCATTCTTACGTTTTTACGTACCCATATTAATATTATTGTTAGAATAGAATTTTAATTGTAGTATTAAAAAGTATTATTAAATATAAAATAATCATTAAATAACTTTTTATAACATATTTATAAGATATATAATATATATAATATAACGCAAAAATATTGTTTTCCTTTAAAAATATTTTTATACATATTTAACATTTCATATGATTTCATTATGATATTAAAGCATATTAAATTTTTTCTATGCTAGAAATATAAATTTAATATTTTTACTACATAATTTCGAAATTTATGACATATAATTGTTCAATTTATTGCCAAATTTATAAATTAAGTCATGACAATAGACTTGTCCAGGTTGCAAAATTGAAGAAGGAAAATGCGGCTGAAAGAAATTTTAGAATTATATATTAATGAATTTTATTCTGCAAGTTATTTTTAATTACTTACTATATTAATTGCATTCGGATAGTTTTGTGGTTGAATGCTAAAAGCGCAGTATTTCGTGTAGCGAGCACCTTGCTTTCCGCAAATTCCTCCTGTTTTATTTTCAGGTATATCCTTTTTTATTTGATTAATCGGTAATGTTTTTTCTTCATTCTTCTTTTTACGATTCAAGTTATTATTCTTATTCGAGTTATTCGAGTTTGCATTATTATTATTATTATCATTCTATAATAAAATTATTCTTTATAAGACTTCAATTTTTTAGCATTTTTATAGGGATATATACTATGTACTATTCTCATCATTGCCATATTTAATTGCAAATTTGATACCTTGCAAATATAGGGTAATTGACCAGCTGTGTAAAATTGTATACCAGGTTGATCCGAATAAACCTCCAAAACACTGCATATATTTATTTATTTATTCACAATTCAGTTTCCAAATACTTCAGAATATAACATATGTTTTTCGCACTAAATAATATAATTATAAATCTTACCGACCACTTGTTGGATGAATAGCTCGAGCGATATATGTAATACCTCCATGCCAATTGGACGTGACGCAGAAGTTGTGATTATATCCTTCTCCCGGAAGCTTAAATAAAGTTATTGTATTTGTCATTCAGAATTTTGATCACAAATTGAGTACGAAATAAATAATGTTGAAGCGTGTGATAAATAATTTTGAGATAAATGGATAAAATCGAATTCACGTAAGTTTCTCTAAATGCAATGCAATTAGTTTCCTTTATTTCTGATATTTCTTAGATTGTTATTGCATATTGATCATTTAAAATCTTTATTTCGAAAATTTGACGTTACTTATTATACGCAACTCAATATTTTGTTTGCAGGAATATAATACCTTTTCGATATAGTTTCCTAGAATTTTCGGTATACGCAGATCCATGATAGTTCCTCCAACTCCTCGTATACTGCCAGTCGGAATCAAATCCATATTTGCAAAGGTCCAGCGATCACAGTTCAATGAGATTTCATGGTTCATTAATTCCTTCTGACCAGTATCCTATATCATATAGGGTAATGTACCTGCGCGTACGTGTGTACGCATGTATAAAATTTTGAAAAATTTATTCCCACGTAATACCCACGTTGAAACTAAAACCGTATCGCATTTCGATTTAGAATAAACATAGACATAGGGAAAGATTGTGAGTTTGGACGTAGAGCATCCTTTCTTCAGCTTCAGGCTCGTGGAACGGTTTTAGTTTCAGCTTCAATATATCAACGTTATCACAAAATATGTTAATTACATGCCCAGCAAGATTAAATAAAGAGCCATGCGAGATGTTCACTATTGTAGAGCCCGTGGTTGTCGCCCGGATACTTATTTCTAGCTTATTGTCAGGTGTCAATTTGAATCTCACTGTAGTCAATACAGCGCTGGGATATCCTTCCTCACCATCCTCGCTCAAATAACTCATCACGACCGAACAGCCATCGATGTGCGCTTCCCATAATTGCCGACCAAAACCTTTTGTCTAAAATAAGAAGAGAACATTGATTCCTGAAGAAAGTGAAACGAGATGAGTATTGACTTACACCACCATGCAAATGATGTTTGTTGAAATCGTTTCTCGTAAGTTGATAGGTTTTACCTTTGATAGTAATGTCACCGTTTTTTATGCGATTTGCGCATCTACCTAATATGCATCCTATAAACGGATTAGTCCAGGGATCTACGTAGCCTACAAGGAAAAAATCTCTCTTTCTCTCTTTCTCTTGTATCTTATATCTTTGAAGCGAGATGATATTGCAAAAAATATTAATTTAATGGTCTAGCTAATCTAGTCTCGATTTTGTAAATTACACATTATTAAGACTATCTTCAATTTCATCAAGTATTCTTACTCTGCAAATCGTCGAAACCAAGAACAACGTCTGCAATGCATCCATATTTGTCAGGATATTTTAAAGAAACAATCGTGGCGCCCCAAGAAATGACGATGACTTCTACATTATTTTTATTAACCATCGTAAATGATTTTACCGGTACCAATATGGGTTCGGCCACGATCGGGTATATATCTTTCTCCGTTTCTATATCGATATATGGAAACATTTCTGCTTCACCGTATTTTTCATCGTTATATGGACATATTTTCTCCTTCGGACATTCTATGAATTTAAAAAGTTTCTATCACATTATCGTCATTGACAAAAATCAAGTTTTTTCGTGGAATAAATACCAGCAATGCAAAGTTCTCCAAATATTCCTTCCGTAATTACGACATCTTTACAATCACAATTTTGAGCGAACATGTTCGCTCTTTGATTTCATTTATTTACAGATTCATATGAGCTCGTGTATGAGATGCGACAGAGAATTTAGTTTATCGCAGACGCGGTTACGTCAAACGATCGAGACGTAACATTAATTTTCACATTAAGAAAAAAATGAGGAGAAAATAATGGGTTATAAAAACATTATCTCGATTTCTTAAATATCTTTTGTCGTTTCAACATCAGAAAATCGCGTTTTCTTTTCGTAACACGATTTGGACTATAGCCCAATTAACAAAATTATTCTATAGATTGAATTGTAACGATACTCGAATTCATTTAGGTCATCGTATTTTTATAGGAATTTATGGAAAACATGAAACGATCAAAAAATTAAATTTTCTACAAGATGAGTGCTTAGAAAATGCAATGAAAACATATAATGAGAAACTACAAAGCAAATAAATAAGTCAGCTTCCAGCATCGTTTTGTATGACGTTTCTTAAACAATCACGACTACTCATGGCTATTTTTGTGCTGTTGTTAAGAGTAATTTATTAATAATAACGCAATAATGATATTAATAATAAAAAAAATATAAAAATAGGAATAATTCAGGAAAAATTATTCATAATTCATAATGCTAATATATAATAATAACAATAATAGTGTAATAATATAATAAAAATATAATAAAAATAAAAAGTAATAAAGTAATAAAACAGTGAATATTATCATTATTATATATCATTATTTCCATATATGTATATATATATATATATATATATATATATATATATGTTTCAGTTTTTCTTTTTCTTTCTTTCTATCTATATAATTCATGCAACTTATATTTCTAAAATAATGTATAACATATCTTGAAAATATATAAAATAATTTTCCTTTTTCTAGTATTGGTCAGATAAAATACACACATGTTTTCTTTCAAAAAAGATAGCGATTAATTTTGTTGAGGAATGGAAACAGCATATGAAACACCGCAGAAGATATTATTGCGATATATTTCGTTTTTAAACAGTTCGTGTTCTCGAGTCTGTCATAAAATCAATCAATTCATTCGTCTGTATAGTCTTTATAATAATCTCTTTATCGCTGCACGTAGATAAAAACAATTCTGGATCTCGCTCGTCTTTTGGCAATCTATAATAATTATCGTAGGAAATCAATCTAGGAGGTTCCGGGAAGTTGAAAGCGAATCTTTTCAAATTCGCACGGAATCGCTGGTAGAAGTTATATTACATTGAACGACATTTTTCCATTAAAAGCTTTGGATCTCGCAACTTTACTGTTACTTTAAGGCGCGCACGAAGCGATCGTTATCTTCACTTAACATACACAGGTGGAACACATTGCACTTAGCTTCTCATTAACATACTTACAAACTATAGAGAGTTACTCCATGCTTAAATAAATTTCTTCGCGACTTATGCGAATATTCTCTATCGTTTTCTAGCTCGTGTATTACAAAGAAATACTGACAGAAAAATTCCTGTGTGTGTCTATGCATGTGTGTGCATTTATGTGTAACTATATACATGTATACATGTATATATGCATTGCATATATACACACAAGTATGCACACGCATACACACACACACACACAGAAATGCACACGCACATGCACACGCATATACATACGTTGTGATAATTCCATAGGAAGAGGATCTTTTTTTTACGTATTTAAATGAAATATATTATGTTAAGTTTCTTTCTTCCTGTGCACACGCAATTGTCGTAAGCGTAGAGATACTAGCGGAGCTATCACAAAACACACGAATGTTTATATATACATCGATCTGACGATTCATATACAGTTAATCCCTCTTGGTCACAGTTGTTATTATACAATTTACTTTCGCGCACAAGCGGCATGCAATTTTAATGTATAATTTATG
The DNA here is from genome assembly GCA_020341155.1 of Eciton burchellii. Lineage (NCBI taxonomy): Eukaryota > Metazoa > Arthropoda > Insecta > Hymenoptera > Formicidae > Eciton > Eciton burchellii. The sequence goes on from JAHMML010000015.1 coordinate 2,714,151, forward strand.
TCGTAAAGTATATATATTTACATTTTTAACGCAATGTTTCAGAAGAAACAGAGCTCCGAGCAACGGCATCTTATTGCATAATATGTATGATGAGTATTCGTGTTTCAGTATTACGATGCCAGTCCACTCTCGTTGAATTACTCTAGTTAAATCAATAGACTTTACATTGTGAACATGAGATTATGTATTCTCATAAAAACGACATTAGTTTTACATGATGTTTACGATCTTAATGTACATTCGCATATCCGTACTAGTTTTTAATAAATTTATTTTGCATTCAAGTACGTCATGTGCAACGGGTGACAGAAAGAGAAGATATAAGAGGGACAAAAGATTCAACAATTTTAAAAATATTAATATTATATTGACCGTTTGAAAGAGGATTAATTACTTCTCGTGTAATAAAACTAATTCTTGACTTATTAATACAACAAATTTATCTTTCATGTGTGAGACATCTTTTAGTTTGTCTATACATGAGGGATAACGCTAACGTGAAATAATTTAGACAATATGTTTCGTGTAGTATAATTCTCTTCTCTCAAACAGTACTTTTATCAATTGCGATGCGTTCTTTTTAAATATTTAACCCACGAGTTCCAGATCAACAATTAGTTTATGAAACACTGAGAATCACAGCGATTAGGAAAATATCTGAAAGAAATGAATTGTTATTGTTAATAGTATTACTAATATTACGTAATGTCATACTAATGATATACGATCAATTTATTGAGTTTTTTTACAGAGAGATATACTATAGACTGATATAAAGAGACCTCAGTTACGTTTGATATGATACAATATGGTTTATCTCGTGTATGTAGAATTACTTTGAACACACGTTCCCCATACATGTTCTATTCAACAAGTCATACATATATATCGTAATGCTTTCTAATAAAGTATAAAATCGATTTTTCATCTCCTTAATCTCTAGACTAAAATGTTTGTTATATATATAAAAAATAAATATAGCTTAGACTAGCACTGTCGGCGACGAATACGCCATTACACAATCGGTAGCTGCCGCAAACGCTTCTTTTACACATTCTTGTATAATTAAATTATGTTATCATAATCCTCAGTACGTCATCATTCTAAAACGATTTGTCAGACATCTTTCTTTCATTCTCTCGTTCTCTTTATTATCTTGGAAGCATTTTAAATTTTCATGTTATGTTAATTATTAACATATTAAGTACGTAGATATTATAGCACCGCAAAATATCTTCGCATATTATAGAAAAGTATATTCCATTAAATGCATTATAATGCATTATAATGCAAGAAAATTGTAACATATAAATCAGATGGTCTTTTTGTTTACAATAATACACATTTAATAGAATCGTAACGATCATGCATTACGATTGTATAAATATAAATACGAGAATAAATACGAAAAAGAACAAAGATCGCGATTAAGCTTGCCTCTTCCGCTATTATACATACGTAAATTTGATAGATCAAAATTTCTCTTTGCCTCAGAAAGATTTAAATACATTTTTATTGTTTATAAAAATCGCTTTCCGAATGAATTTCATCGATGGTTGATTTTCCATTTTTTTTCTCTTTTCTTTTTTTTTCATCATAATTGAATCAAAATTTGGACAAAACTATCAACTTTTCTCTTTTCATCGATATTTACGTTTTATGTACATCGCGCAGCATACATCTACAATACTGATAATTGCCATTAAGGAAAATGAGAAGTAGCTTCCATGATGAAAAAATCTGTGACACTTTGTACATTACATGCTATATGAGATTGACGTGGGTACAAATAAGATGTTTTGATTCTTTCGGCGTAGAGACACAATGTAAATAATTTTGATTGCGGTTCGTAAGTTTAAATAATTAAATAATTAAATTTCAACATTTTTCTTGCTATTATCACGAAGGAATCAATATTATCCTGCCTCGTGTCATACATCATCACTCTCAATCTATATTCGCATACAGAGCACAGAACACGATACACAGTACACAATGTTGTCCCTTAACATTTGTTGAGTTAGCTATTCGAGGTAGCTATTTAGCTTCAATTAGAAGCTAAATAGCAAGGACTTCACTTTGTATTTTGCTCGCTACCCCATATTGAATATCTGAATATCATTACGATGATGCATCCACAAAACTAATTGGATTTTCTTAATATCCGTTAAAGAAAGTCCTAAATTGCATAAAAATTATATTGCATAACAGTATGAATTATATAAGGAATGTATGAGTAATCTTGTATCGTTAAATAATAATTTAGAAGTAAATTACTTCTGTATGTACAACAATGTTATATATATCTTTCACGTGCAGATAATGATAGTTACGGCACACGTACACACGTACACGCGCGCATGCACACATACACACAACAAACGCAAACGATCATCGTGTGCAACGTGAAAGATACAGCGATTTTACAGCGATCATTCGCGAATGTGTCTCGCGCTTGACGCAGTTACGTTATATATTTACTTACACGTCTTCCGGCTATTTTCTATAAACATGTAGATTGTTCATTAGGAGAGCTTCATAGATATAAAAATTTTTTGCTGCTGCTTGAAGAGCGACTATAAAATTCTATTTGCCGACTCCTATAATAACAATCCACCTATAATTGTTAAAATTGATACTGTACATATCCCTTAGAATATTGTAGACGTATTTGTCGAACGTATTTTTTGTCTATTAGCGTAAATAAAAAAAGGTGGAAGTATCTGATGGATATATAATTGTGTACATTTTCAATTGTGCATTGCAATAGAATAACGATGACAACGATAAACGTATTATTGAGCAGAAATATCATTTAATAATGATTTTCATTATTAATCTTATCATTATTTAATAATGATAAGGTACCATTCTCTTTCTTTTCAGTATATAAATTGTATATAATTATATTCTAAATTGAAAAATATAGTCAAATTTAGAAATAAAAATAATAGAAAACAAGTAGGCTTGCAAGATCACGGCGGCCACATCACGAAATCTAATGTAATTAATTTTACATCTGAAATGAAAGAAAATGAAATCGTATCGTTGTCAAAGTAATAGTAATACCACTTCAAATATGATTACAAATGACTAGTTATACTGATTGTAATAAAAAGAAAGATGAAAGTTGAAAGTACCGTAGATTGAGACATAATTTATGGGGGAAATTCGGCTAAGTATATACGATGCACCTAGCAATCTCAAACTAACTACTTTGTATCTGTTTGTGTTTTGTAAAATAAGTAAAATTAAACAATAAATAATAATTATTTTTAACTTGAACTATCAATTATCCATTTAAAATTGTATTATTAATGTGTAATAATCGAGCTGCCAACAAGCTCAGACAATCAATGAATTATTTAGGTTGCATAGAACGTACAAAAAATTATAATTTTTCATAACGTTGCAGCCAATTTAAATCCTTTAGTAGGAAAATTAATTCGATAAAACTTTCAATGTCATTATTGATACATAATATATTCAATAAAAAGAAAATATCAAAGATCGGTTCAAGCAATTCTGTGACTTCATCACTAATTCATCATTAATATCTATTTTAGATATATTTTAAAACTTTAAATATTAAAATTAAGACTTTAAAATATTAAAATAAGCGTATTTCGCCTGAATGTACAGTTCAAATACGTTAATTTCATGTTGTACATATATCTTATCCATCGTAAAAATCTTCCTGGAATGTTTTATATTATGTATCGAGGCAGATATCATTCAAGTTTTGTAATATGTGAATAATGTAATTTCATATTAACTTTGTTTCACTGAAATGTGAATAAATATTGAAAATAAATATTGAATGTGCTATTGCATTATTAACATAATAATTGCCAAACAAATATAAATTTTATTTCTCTTCTTCAATTAATGTAATAGAATCACATTAATTACAATTCCATATATTACTAAATAATAATTATATTATCTTATTTCGGTAATAATTATTATTCTACTTATATATGGAATTGCATATACATATATATATATATATATATATATATATATGCACACTTAATAATTCTCTCTTCATTTTTGTGAAATTGAATATTTCTTTAAATATATAATGCACTGAAACTGTTGATTATAAATGTCGAGCAACATTTTTGGAATGTCTTGATAAATCGGAAAGAATGTTAAGCTGTACAAGCTTCGGACAGTAATATTTTTCGATCATAATATTATACTTATTATGTTCAACATCATCGTATACCAATTTTTAAAAATTGATATATATATATATATCAATGATATTCTACTATTGCCTACAATTGTTAATTGTAGAGTTTTTGCAAATTCGATATCATTTCTTGGAAAAAATTATTTTCAAAATTAGGAAATGAATCCGTTACTTAATAAAAAAGCAATTAGCTAATATGTCAAGTTATAGAAAACTCGTTAAATACGTGTATGTGGAATGTTAATTTCCGGACTTGTTAATATGCTGTTTCTATTGATAAAAATCGTCCGCGAGAGGCAGTGCTTTGACAACATGCATCGTTCTGCAATCTTTATCACTTTTTTCACTAATCAATCGAGACTCAATTATAAGATCGGATAAAAACCACTATCATATATAGCCGAAAATATAAGAAGATATATGCTATTCTATGTATGCTAGAAATATCAATAGATATTAAAGCATCGACGAACCCTCTCGGTTGACCGAGCTTAAGTAAAGCCGTATGTCCTTAAATAAGCCAGTGCTATGATAAGAACTCTCTTTCAAGTTCCGAGATGCTAGGCTTCCTGCTTCGATTTAGGCGTCGATTGGCTTGTAGCGGCACTGTAATGTCCTGATTCTGACCATGTACCGGAATGTCCAGCAGTGTTTCTCTCTGATCGCGCGCCGACACGTTGTCCCGATCAAATGTCACCGGCGAAAAGCGTACTCTGCTGATTGAGATTTGACTATCCTTGGCGGAAACGTAGCTCGAATCCTCAGATGTCAACGAATCCGGCGGTGTCGGATTTGTCGGTGTGCCCGAACCGGAGTTGTTCTTACTCACGCTTTTGCTCGGCGAGTTATATGGATTGTAACTAGATCGTTTGAGACTTGAACGTAATCGTGTAACAACTTCCAGATTACTCGGTCGTTCGCTAGAGTTCGAGTTGGAATCATGAGAATTTTGGCGGGTCAGTAGCGGTGAGTACTCGTGGCCAAGGATGTTGGAGCCATAGGTAGATGCTAAGCTAGAGATGACGTTCGATGGTCGTTGATAATATGGTACAGATGAATAAACTCCGTAATCATCCTCGTCCTCCAATCGAAATGTTGGATTGATATTACTCTGACTTGACGTGCTGGCATTGGAAACATTTGACGAAGTGCGATGATGTGTATAAGGCAGGAGCCTAGACACTGGTCTAGGCGGACTGTTAACGCTGCTTGGATTGTCATATGCATGTGGAAACTCGGGACACTCGAGCATTCTATCACTGAAAAGGATAAAATTAACTAATGAGCTAAAGTAAAGTTGACTAAATCTATTCATAATTGCTAGCTTTTTATTACTCAATTATCAAAACTATATGTATTACATATACTTACTGATATTCCGGAGGTACGAAATACGACGGATCAGGAGATCGATAGTATTCCGATGAAACAACGGTATATACCGGTGGTCCGTAATCCGGAAACGGGGGAACGTTGCCCATGTATATCGTCGGCACTCTCTCCATCCGATCTATGCGGGCTGCGTCATGCGAGTACGTGTCCTCGTTGCTGGTGCTGCTGCTGCTCTTCCTGCGCGGACTCGGTGTCGGCGCGTTGGAGCCGGTCGTACTATTCGTATAATGCTGCGGAGAGTCCGTGAATCGTAGAGGTTTATCCGGCATCGCTGTGGATGGAAGGCCGGGCGCTATGCCACCCATGTTACCTAGGAACGGCCTATAATACGTAACAGAAAATACGTAATTACCTGTAATTTCGCAATGATTGTAGAATATATAATAAATAATCGCGATCCCATATGTTAAAAGACTAAACATTTCGATTGAATTGTACCTGTAATGATGTGCCCGTCCGTGATAAGTATTATGCGGATAACCACTACTTGAACTGAACTCATAATCAACACCGAGGTAGGAACTGCGATTTGAACCGCTGTCGGCTTGAAACCACCATCTAGGTTGTTCATCGTCGCATTCGCCCAGTCTAGGATATAGTCGCGGATGGATTGGCGATATGTTCGACATTCTTACATCGTAGCCAGTGGCTACTCCGGCCAGCATCGCTGCGATGTTATACAAGGCCAGCTCTATTATGCTTAGTTTTGGTTTTTTCATTTCGCCGTTGTACAAAGTGGGCATGGGAATAGGCATCGGCATGATGTAAGGTCCAGTCAGGCCAGGCTTCACAGGATAATCCGACGTTATCCAATCGGTTGACAGATCAGGTGGTAATGCTGTATAATCTATAAAATATATTCACGTTTTGGGCGACATTCTGGCGTAAATGTAAAAATTACTCGTATAATCTGCTCATGAGAATAACATGATTGTTAAAACTTTATAAAGACGATTAATGAATTGATTATCTTATTTTCAACGATAACGTGCACGCTTTTTCCTTCTTCTTTTTATTCGAAATTTATAAATTTGATCAGGATAATGTGTTGCTTACCTTATTCGTATAATTAAGCGATTCTTTTAATGCGTAATCAATATATTTTACAGTCGGAACATTGATTTAACATAAAATAATGCAACAGACTGGCAATATGCATTATAGTTGTTTCATTAATTGCTTATTATTATTCATGCATGAAAGCAATTGTTTGTGTCAAAATAATATATGTTATCTTAACACTAATTAGCTAGTTCTATTTCTAGTCTGGAGCAAACACAGTTAAGTAATATGCACCCATTAATTACAACATATAAGGCATTTTAAAAATCGGCTAAGCTTAAGCAGCAATCGCAAATATCTGTTTCAAATGAATTTTACTTAAAGTAATATGAAATACTTCGGAGAGCATTTGATAATAGACTTAGCCAATTTTTTATAGATAAAAGCAAAGTTCAACGCATTAGATAAATAAAGTAAATATTTCTATTAATTTTTAAAATAATGTACATAAATTACGTGACACGCCTTTATGTATCATATTGCATTATAAATAATAAAATTATTTAGAGATAGATTCGGAAGGCATTGCTTATATTTTAAAATATGAAACATTCCAGATTTTGAAAAGTTTCGACTTAACGGAACGATAGATTATTATGTATATATGGGGATACTGTTTTATACATTTTTAATTCTAAAAAGTTCTATTTTATTTTTCATTACAATTTAAAATAAGACAACATTTGTCAAGAACAAAATCACATAAAGCAGAGACTTGTAGCAAAACCACACAGATAGATAATGTTCGTGTGCAATTTCAATTTCTCGTAATTATAAAAAATAGAATATAACAGAAATTGTATGCGAATAAAAATTTGCTCTTTAGTGAGCCTAGGACGTCAGGAAGAAAAAAGGACCAGCAAACCCAATCGGAGTTAACAGTTAGGATCCTACTGGAACATGCAAGGATTATTTTTTACGCTCGGCCATCGACACGCTATAATCTCTAAGTTTTAAATTAAATTAAATACAGTAATGATACTATACAGTAATAATTTTTCGCGAATCTTTTATATTTTATCGTCAACAAAAACCAATATAAACAACTTAAAATTATTTCGCATATATATTCTATATTGTTGCAAAATGTACATATGATGCATTATGTTGATAATCTGTCTCTACGAAAACAATATTATCATAGACCGAGCGTAAAAATTCAACAAAACGAAAAAACAAAATTCAATGTGTCCAACTGAAAAAAAGTTTTATTGAAAAATTTTCTATTTCTAAATACAAGTGTGCGTGTGACTCTGTGTATCAAATGCGATGTGCAAAATCTTTGCTTGATCGAAAAGGTTGGAAGTTTAATATAACAGACAGTACAGAAATGAATTCGCTGAAAATTGTATTAACAATTAATAATTAATTTGCAATCGTTCTAAATGCACAAAAGGTAACAAAATAAGAGGGCTACGTTAACAAATATATATATATATACTTTTCTTTCTTTCTCCCTTTCTCTTTCTCTCTCTCTTTCTTTCTCTCTTTCTCTTTGTATGGGTATGTGTGCATATGTGTACACATATATGTTTATCTATATGTATATACTGTGTGTATGTGGCACGCGAGCGTGCGTATATTATGTATATGTATATGTATGTATACGCTATATATATATATATATATATATATATATATATATATATATATATATAAAATATATGACACAATTTTGATTTTATTCCATTATTAAAAATTATATGACTATGCAGACATACAACCTGATAACGCTCCAATGTAAAAACAGTACCGTTGAAGTTGAACTTTGCGGTAATAGCCGAAGCGTGTGACTCTCTTTCACGTAGTGGTGGGATCTGTTAGATCCCAGATAAGACTGTTAGATCTGTTAGAAATGTTATGTCTTCCAGATAATATCAGAAAAGAACCAACACCAGAAAGATTGTATATATATATATATATATACATATTCTTTTTTTAAGAATATGTATATATATATTCTTTTTTACGTTTTTGTTTTAGATTTTAACTTACTCGAGCTACGAGTATCACATTGACTTATATTATGATAAATAATTCGTAAATTACGAAACACGTAGGGGTATAAAAACAAGTCTCCACGTCCTCTGTATAAACATTCTCTTTCTTTTCACTTTTTTTTCTTTAAATGGTGCATTATATTTAAATATATTTGAAACGTTTCCCATCGTTTGAGATAACTTTAAGTCCGCACGCGCTTGCACCAACTCGTGTTTCCTCCATCATAGAACAAACTTAAATCCCTAATCTGGTCCCTCACCGAATTTAATCCAGACCATTTCGCAAGTCAGAATTAATTCACGCTATATTAAAAACTGAGTTCATCTCGATGAAATGATCTCGGTATACTGTAATGGGCACAGCGAGGAAGAGTGTCGCATTCAATCAGACGTCTACGAAATTCGTCAATATAGATCGCTCAAATAAAACAAATAAAAGATTGCCATTCTTAAATCATCGGTAAAGATAATAAGAAGGCAATCGATCGATCGATATGTCTACATGCATTATCACTATGTGACCAACCACTAAGCAATAAACTACGTGATAAAGGCCTTATTGAAAAAACGTTCAATTACAAAAGACATTGCCTACTTGAGATCTTCATTTTTAGCTTTACAGTATGCAATATGAACCATTCAGCGAAATAAGACAAGTAATAAGTAAAAGAAAATAGAATAGTACATGAGAAGGAAGGTAAAGAAAAAGAGGGGAGAAGAGGACATCAATGAAACAGATAACAACCGTTGCATGAGAAAACTTACGGGTGTGGTAGATGCTTTCCTCAGAGAGGCCTGTGATAGAATAGAAACACACGATCAATACAAAGTCATCCAAATACCACATGTAAGAAAAGAAGTGCAGTGAAAAAGAAATATGCCATCGAAAAATGCGATTTCGAGCTGCGGGCTCTACTCGTGTCTTCATGAAACATACTAATAATGGATTGCACCTTTTTATACAATGATAGATATTAATGTTTCAGATAGATATTATTCTCATATTCTCATCGTAAATCTTATCGTATAGTGCCTGGATCTATTCGGATCAAGATTTAAAAAATTAATCTCGCTATCTGACAATTACGTTACTTCTTTGTTAAAAACAATAATGAATGTGTTTAATTAAAAATGTCTTTTAATTTTCGATAAAGAAGACTAAATATTTTTTTATAATTCTTATATTTTTCAATTATTATCGGTAGATATTTTTTTCAATTATTATAATACAATAATGCTAAAAATTAAAAAATTAGCCTCAATGGCTAAAAACTTAATTTAGATTTATACAAACGAAGATATGTGTCCGAGTCAATTCAGGCATCCTAATATGCGCGATGTTGGAGCCGTCAATATTGCCAGCATCAAGAAAAATTTCAACACGATTCCAATTCACGATTCAAATTCCAAAGCAACGGCCAGTCATCATGCGTTACGCGAAATACACGTATGTTATCAACGTTGTGAATAAAGGAAACAGCAAGGATAAACAGACGGCAGAAACATCTTGTATACAAGTATCGCATCCAGTTCTATTGAAATGCGATTACTTATCATCTTTTTTCGGGAATTGTTCACTGGTAAAATTCTTAGATGTGATATCGATATCCTTGGAAGTAGAGCGACAGAAATTAACATCCGGGGAAAACGCGGGCTGACTTCTCTTTGGATTGGCACGTGGACTCTCCTCTTGGAGATGACCGGTTTGCGCGATGCTGTCACCGTCGCAGCTGCGCAAGTATTCGTTACTTCTAGACTTATAGTGCAAAGGAGAACTCATCTCATCGCTGTGATCTAGACAGTACGCTGGAATAGTTTTCGCGGATAATTCATCCGGCTCAACGATAATTGGTGATCTCTTATGCTTGGAGCTGGTCTCGTAATACAGCCCTGACGAACTCTTCGACTTGGAACTGTCGTTTGAATGTTCCGAGCTGAAGTTGCACAGTTCCGATTCGAGACTCTCAAAATCAATTCCCTCGCGAGAGTTCGCCGCGAGAAATCTGGGCACTGAGGCGTTATTCATTTGATCTGCCGAATCGCAAACAGTCAACTGAGATATGGATATAATGTTCTCCAGAACACTGTATTCCACTTTAACGCTTTTGTCATCAAGCGCATCCCGGCTGCCCCACGTCCTCATTTTATTGAATACTCTCAATGGGCTTTTTGATACGCGCGGCTTATGCTGGGACCGCGTTTTGCTGACGGAGTTTTCGGGGCTCGATTCGAGACCATTGTAATCGTTAATTTTGATGGTAACCGAGTTCTTTCTCTCTTCGCTGTGCGGTGAATTCAAGGAGCTCTTACGCGATCCTGACGGCGATCGGAAAAAATCGGCCAAAGACGCCAATCGCGATTCCGAATTGTCCCTGCGTTTTGACTCCTTCGATTTGCTTCTATCGCGTTTCTTACTCCTCACTCGCCTCGCGGTGTCCGCCAGAGTGGATGCCACATTCTGCACGAAATTCGTGGAGTGCAGATACTCCCATTCGGGCGGCTTCTGGCACTTGGGAGACGCAATTTTCGAAACTGTGATTCCAGTGACCGCGCGCCCTATGACTTTATTATGAGGATAATTGTTATTGGTCACCGAAGCCTCGTCCGAGAAATGGGTCTTGGGACTGCATGGGGCATTTTTGTTATGCAGAACTACGGACTCGTATATATCGTTGTCCAGAATGATAAAGTCTTCGCCTATGTCGCAGGGCGCGCAATATGAGCCCTGCATGATGCTGTCGAGCGGCATATCGTTACTACATCCCGGCTGATTATCTATCAGGTTATTGGCCGAGGAATACAATTTTCTGGTGATAGGGTTACCTATTTCCTGCAGAAGCGGGGAGCGATGCGCGCTCGCCAACAGGGCTGTACGCAGAGGTGTCTTTTCGAGATCTGGCGCGGAACGGGACCAACGTTTGCCGCCAGGAGAGGCGGGATTCGGTGGCTGGGTAATAATAGCTCCACGCTCACGTTGATGAAGCGTCGACGGTCCCCAAGTTTTACCCTTAACTCCGTCCGCTGGTACTAAACGGGAAAGAAAAAGAAACAAAGTGCTACTCACTACTATGCTAACTACTTTTCTGCTTCGCTCATTCGGTATGGAGGTAAGCTTCTTACGGATATATTCTATTGAAAAGCAACTGCGTATGTCAGATGATAATAATTGTGCACGTTAATCTCAGCAAATGAAATGTATGTATGTATATATACATAAATGTATGTATACATACATTTGTACTATAATGATACATTAATTTTCAAGGTAATCGTGGTTTTTGAAGAGAAGAAAATTAGATGAAACAAATGTCTATACAAATAATATATAAAATAATTGTGTGCATACCATGCCGTAAAAAATATCGAATCAAGTACAAAGTGTCTACCACAAACAGTGTAACACTCAAATTATTGGACTGCAATTCAATACGCAATTTGATCTCTCGTAAAATCACTCATATTACGCACAAAATATATCATAGAATCACATAGAATCACAATACTACCAAAAGCTTTTTCAAAAATCAAATAACTCACATGCAATAGCTCTGAGTCTTGGAATGCTGGGTGAGCCTGGCGGGCTATTAGGTCTCGATGAGTTTCTCACTTTGCCCGTATCTTTAACAGTGATTGTGTGACGGAAATCTAAATATATATTCCTAATATTAATTATTATGACAAAAATTGATATACATAAGACACTATTTCGTTTTAACATTATATTTTAAATAAAAAATATAAGCACTAGATAGAGATGAATAAGATTTACAAGGTTTTAAAAGAATGTATTTTTGGAATTTCAATATCTAGTTAGCATAATTGCCCATAAAGATATAAAAGAAATAAACAATGTTCTTACCCGAAGGAGCACTAATATTGCTTCCAGGTTCCTTCTTGTATAATCTTAATCGCGATTTTTTAAATTTGCCACGCCTCATGTACGGTGTGGGTGTATTTTGTTGAATGATCATTACAGTGAGTTCTCTCTCTAAGAGATCTATCTCACGCTCGGCTAATTCCTGTTCTCGCTGCCTCAAATTCTCTTCATGCTGTTTTTGTTGTACCTGTGCCTTCGTCAGTTCCTCTTCTCTACAGCGCAGTTCCTTACGTAAAAAATAAAAAAAAACGTATTAAAAAATTAATTATTGATTTAGATAGAAAAAAATCAAAGATTAAAAAAAATATGTAGATATTCTTTTAGCAATTGCACAATTTTAATTACAATTAACTTCTGTTATTTTATTCTTACCTCTTCTAAAGAACGGCATGCCTTTGTAAAGCGTTTAAAATAATGATTATAGATGTTATTCATTTGAATATATAAATATATATAAAATTTGAGAATAATGTTTTATACCAATAAAATTATACATGTTAAATTATATATTATTAAAAATATAACACTATATATAGTATAGGTGATCTCAAATGCAAAATATAAATACAAGACTAAATATATATATATACTTTTTCTTTCATGCGCAATCCATGTAGAACTTGTTCGATTTCCAGCCTCCAATCTTCTTGCATAGTGTGAAAAGACTCGTGTGGCGTTGCCGCGAATGTACTACGCACTTCATCCAAAGCTAGTAAAATTTCTGCGAAGCCAGGTCGGGCATGACTGTCTGACGCCCAACATTCTGTAGAATAATTTAATATCATGTTCAGCTTATGAGAAAGTACAAACACACCTTAAAGAAAATATATATTTTTCTCATTAGCACATTCCTAATTACCTTCCATGAGAATTTTCCAGGGTTGAGGACAAGTAGATGGTATAGGTAAAGTCAATTTATTAACGGCAACGCCATACGCTACGGCCAAAGCATCGATTCCCTTATACGGTGTCTCTCCCGTTAAAAGTTCCCACAGCAGCACGCCATAGCTATCAAATATCAAATATTTTGAGAACCAAAAACCAAGTAGACGAGAACATGATTAGAAGAACAAATATATTGAAAAATGCTTTTTTGATTATAAAGGAACTAACCTCCACACGTCGCTAGCTTTGCTGAATGTACTCTTTTTAATAACTTCTGGTGCCATCCAAGCATACGTGCCAGCTGCAGACATACGAGTCGTTTTATAGACTTCTCTCGCCAATCCAAAATCCGTAATCTTCAGAGTTTTGTACTGGAAATCATCGTTCTCAATCGGCTCACTTAATAACACTGTTAACATGTTAAAAATTTAATTTTGTTATATTTATGTAATGTAACGATTAAAAGCGGATAAATGATCTCCAATTATGATATTTAATGTAATTAATTTTAGAATTATCTTAGATTTTATTTTTGTAACAGATATAAAATTATCGATCAGAAATCACAGATCTTTTGCATAATAATAACAATTCATATTCTATTGATATTAAAATATCTTACCATTGGAACTTTTTAGATCTCTATGGATAAGACTTATGGGAGCTTTATTATGAAGATAATCCATTCCTCTTGCGAGTTGTATTGCCCAATCGGCTAACACATCAGGACTTATCTTTCTACCACTAAGAACTCTATTAAGACTGCCACCACGAGCATATTCCATCACGAGACACATATTGGGCATCTTTATACACACTCCTTCTAATTGCACAATATTTTCGTGTTTTAACAACCAGAACAATTTGGCTTCTTGCCGTACATTTTTTAACGTTACACTAGGTTCCTCGCCTGCATCTTGACGAGCGGCCTTCACTGCCACTTCGCGCTTTCTCCAAAAACCCCTAAAAAAATAAATAAGAAAAAATAAATATCTATCAAATACTTTTATAAAATTATTTAGATGAAATAAGACTCTAATATAGATCTGCATATCTACATAATCTACATAACATTTGCACACCTATATACTTTTCCAAATCCTCCAACGCCTATAACTTCTTCCAATTGTAACTCTTCAAAGTCGATCTCGACAGGTTGAACTTTATCAATCACCGAAGAAACCCGATCAATACTTTCGGTCTCTGCGACAAAATTCGATGGAAAAATACCCACTTTTCCGCGAATCTTTCCAGTCCACCATCCCTCGTCACCTGAGATTTTTGAGTCCTTAGACAAAACCTATTATAAAAGAATAAGAAGCATACATGTAATAGTCATGAAATTTTACCATTGATATTACCAAAAATTGATATTATATTAGATAATATCAGTTTGAAAAAAAAATGTATATAATTATTACTTTGACAGTTTCTCCTCTCTGTAAGGATAATTCATCCTCGCCTTGTGCAATATAATCAAAGAGGGCTGTAAAGATAGCGCTGTTCTCCTGTTGTAAATGAGAAGAGGAATGTGTACCATGAGATGGACTAGTTTGTTGAGAAACGGTTCTCGCAGTTCCGCCACTATGTGTGTCTGAAATGCTACTATCAGACATATTGTTGCTAGATGTATGTCCATGTATGTATCCGTAACTGTAAGAATTTATCACAGAGCTATAAGATACTGCACAGAGCGATGTGTCAAAACAAAATAGCGTTTTCTAGACAACAAATTCATTTACCTGGGATTGGCGATATAACTATTATTTCTGTTATTATGTTGATATCGTGGCGATGAATTGGCTGTGTTTGGACTATGCGGATATAAGGAGCCATTCTCTGAATAAAGTAGAAAACGCTCGCTCCGATGACGAGCATCTGGTTGTCCGTGGTCCATCAAGATAGACAAGCCTCTCGCCGATAGCCCGGCCGGCGGCATATGGCTTGACACTCACCTTATCCCTCACTTCTATAGTGTACAAATCACACCCTTTCCTTCTTACAATCTGTCTTTATAATTTCTACCTTTCAACACTTCATCTATGGTAAGAGATATAAAAGACATCACAAAGAATTGATACTTGGTGTCCTTTTTGTTGAGAGTAAATAAATAAATACGTTAATACACGAAAGCCATTTGTCACACGTGCTTTCATTTACTCAATTTACATGTCTTTGACAATATGTAGTCCTAGTACAAACAGCACGTTCACGGCACCCAGTTTCTCATAAGTACCACGGCAAGTACGCGTACGAAGCTGGACGTTGTATCAATGATAGTGCCACATCAAGGCCGTTGTCCATCGAAGCTGGGAAGCATTCAGATCGAAGCGATCTCGCTCTGATCGCTACCATTTCGTGGTATAAAAACAATTTCATTACGGGGGGGGCCGGCATTCCGTGGCGCCGTGTACACACAGGGCACCATTCGTCCTGCTCCGAGGACGTTTGCAGATTCGCAGCTTGAGGCACGCTGGGCGGAACACAGCCGAAACGCAGGAAATCGCAATATGTTGTCGTGAGATCGCACTCGGACAGAATTCGCGTCTCAGGGTGTGTATACCCACAAGCCACTCTGTTGACGGAGCTTGTGTTTTCCGACACCTGACCGTTTTTACAAGCAGCTGATTTGGGTCGCGCGGCGTTCAAGCGAGCGCGCTTGCCGCCCCGACGACACGACGCTCCGCGTCACCCCGTAGTTAACGTGACGATGTCACATTTAACGATAGAAAACATAGCAACATTCACAGTAATAACCTCGCGGACGCCATGTTTCGTGCGATGGTTCCACCATGAACAAGCAATGTGATCATAGATGGTCATTATAATATCAGGATCCTCATTCCCAAGCGCTCTCTGTGTATCAACACTGTTGCGCTCAATCGGTGAATACTTAACTTACGTTAAGTATACAGGATATGATAATGAATTAGAGAATAATGTATAATTTTGTGATCAATCGCTTTTCTGATCGCAGCGCGATCCTCGCGTGAAGGCAATTCCGCAAGAAAAAAAATCTTTTGCTTTTGCTTACAATTGTTATGCGAATAAGCAGATATTCTGCCAAATGATCTTGAATCGAAAGAGAGAGAATGATAGGGACGACAGGTGTCTATTTCTATTCTAAGCAGAAATGGATATAATATTATATCCATTTTGCAGAGATTGCAGGGACAAAACACATGATACCATTAAATAATAAATTAATGCTTAGTGACTTAAATATATTATTTATTACTATTTACAGATTTTTTTATTTATTTTATTATGGTATTAAGTTATACCTTATATATATCTTAATTAAGTTTCAATTAATTTTGGATCAGGTTCGCTTCTGCATATTACAGAGATACGTCTACCCTTTGGTATATGTTGCCCTTCAAAATACGATTCGTCAGATTTGAGGATTTCATGATTGTATTTGTATCTTGCAGTATCACTAAAAACATAGTTGCATAATATATAACCATTTGAATAGTTTTTGATAATAATTGAAAACAGATTTGGAAACAAAGCCAGAGAATAATAAATCCTCACGTCATGATATATAATGATCTTCTTGGTAGTAAAAAGCACTCTGTACATTCTTTTTCATGTCCCACCATTGTCAATTTCATTACACTATCACTTAGCAAACTTAATCCTGCAATAATACCTCCACAAAACTGTAAAACATTAAAAAATTATAGTATAAGTACATATGTGCATATATGCACGAAAGGTATTCCAGATCTAACATGCCACTTATTAATGACAAGTTCCTGATTTTAAGATAAAAATGGAAGATAGAAATTTAATTGTCTAAATATTTTAATCAAATTTAATCAATTAATTTCAAGATACTTTCATTTTATTCTCATTCATTCAATTATCATTTATTGAATAAATCTCTCACTCTTGCATAATATGTTTTACGTATACTTTAAAGTAAACTTTAAATGACATAACTGGTCAATTTCAAAAATACTTTTCTCATGTAAAAATTATTGTAGTGTTGGCTTCTTGGTATTAAGAGTTTCCAAATAATCTGAGAGAATATGTTGAATGATATAAAAATGATGTTAGATTTGGGATACCTATTGATCATTTAAAGTAAATAATTTCTAAAATTTAAAATATAGAAATGCATTTTTGATTACCCTAATGCTATCGACATGTGGCTTTATCCATCCTTCAGGTGCTAAATCCAATACATGTACAAGCAATAGTTGCGTTACTTCTGATGGAAAGGCTTTCATAGAAACTTTATTAAGGATTTGTGAATTATCTTTATTCCATTTTTTCCATTCTGTCTCTCTATAACCGTGTATTGCCTATAAAAAAATCAAAATAATAATAAACAAGGAAAACTATTTTTGCAAACATATTATCAACAATTTACTAACATCATCCCAATGTGAAAATTCATAACGCAATTGCTTCATATAAGGATCAATCTCTTTTACTAAAGTACCTTCTTCTTTCTCGTTAATAAAATCCGGAAGAATTTTCATAGTATTATGTAATTCCACTTTCCAGTTTTTCATTACATTTTCATCTATTTCTTTTGTATTCGAATTAGAATTGATAACATGTTTTGAACTAGTGTAGGAAAGTGCTCTGTGTACAGCAGTTTCTGCTACTCTATTGTAAAGTAACGAACGTAAAGTTACTGCCATTTTTGTACATGCCTTTAAAAAAAAAGTTATTATTGATAAATCAAGAAATAACATACGTTCAAATTATTATCTAATTATTAACTTATCTAACTTTAGCTCTATTCCGAAATTCTTAACATCTCATCTTTTGAATCTATTTCAAGCAATGCAAATGCTTATATTATACAACTATAAGCATACAGTACAGCCTTGCGTAACTCTACGAAATGCAAATCAGATACGAAAGGAAAGAAAAATCGGAAGACTCGTATTTCTTTTTGTAATTGCAGATTTATTATTGTATGTCAAGTTTCTATTACGTGAACCTTAAGTGTTTATGAAAGACTAAGAGCTGAAATCAGACGTGTCAATGCATTGCATGTCTTTTTGAGACGCAAGAGCGTATAATGTATACTAAACATTCGATTGCCTTTATATAAACCGGATAATGATATTTACATCAGATATATTACGAAAAGTGCGGATAATGTTTCCAAGCTTGTGTCAAAAATGATATATAGTGTCACAAAAACTAAATAATAAATATAAAATTTAACACTTTTCAAATTTTAATGCGAGTACGCTAGCTTTTTGTGTACAGAACGCGGTTCAAAAAATTAATGCCGTTCAAGACTGCGAAAGGAATAAAAAATCGTTTTGTGAGGTTAGAAAATTTATCATGCCAACCTAATGATTGCATTCGATACTACAACCACTTGCATACAATACAATGCCAAACGTTCACTGAGCGCTAGTGTAAGTTAGACTAAAATGCATATGACAATATCTATTATTAGCGAAAATACCTACGTGGCGGAAAAGTACCAAATCAATAAGATCACTTTTAAAATTTATTAAATTCTAAAAAGATTCAGAGATGCAAGGTATATAAAAAATCAGAAAAAGTTCGTTCGCGTGTGTAAAATTCTTTTTTATTTTTCATTATCTTGATCATGTTTAGAAAGAAAACCGGTTTTTCTACAATTATGTTTTTCTTAACATAATATTCCTTAAATATCTCAATTATGAAAAAATAGACTTCTCTGATTTTGAAGTATGACACGATGCATTTCAATTTTGTTAAAAACAGAAGGAAGCGTTTCTTCCTTCTCTCTTGTAATAAATAGACTTCAATAAACGAAGATCTAAAATTCGATCGACTAAAGTTCCTAACTCCGTTTTTTCCTTTCTAATTGCATCAAAAATCGAAAGTAGCGTTTTGCCGCGAAAACGTAATGTCGCACGAGTCAAAATCTCTCTAAATACAATAATTGTATTTGCCTCACATTTGCCTGCGTTATATTTTCCCGTAACCTTATGTATCATACGTGTATTTAAAAAAGAGAAAAAAAGAAAAAAAAAGAGAAAAAATTGCATCGTTTCGTAACTCATGAGAGAGCACTGAAATAAATCAGATAGCGAGTTTGCATTATTTGTAATTCACTCAAGTCTTATAATCTTAATAAATAACAACAAGGATAACAATAATCTCAACAACAATAAACAAAAATAACATTTTTAGCGTCCTATTATCGTCGGTTCATCAGCCATAGCTATTTCTTCCGTGGGCGCTTTGTCCCTTTTCCTCTTTCTCGAGAAGAGCATGAAGATGAAGCCGGCCATAAAATTGCATAAGAACACAATCCATGCTAAGACAAGGGAGAAATGGTATCTCATCAATGCTCCTTTCGGAAAGTTCTCGAGGACGTGGTTACTCTCGTATTCGATCGACGAAAGTAAAACTTGTATTACCGCCATGTTGCAAGCGGCTAGAAAGAGAGATCAACGTGTACTTAATTAATACAACGTTAATTAGTATAATGCTTCGTATAATGCTACAAAATATCATACTCTACAAAGGAAAGAGCCCTACTCAGAATCGGGATCGGAATTGATTTTGCACTCCTTCGATACTTGTAAGATATAAATGGTGCAATAATTTTTCTCTCAAAATATTTCCGAAATATTATAGATCGATTCACGGAGCAAAATAATGAAATATATCTACGAATTACTCGTATACTCGTATAGGTAAATGTTCACCGCGATCTTTCGTTCATTTCTCACGTACAGTTAGTACTTTAGACTTATTTTCATAGCGACGGATATTAAATATTTCGCTATTCCGAGATAAATATACACAGAAATTTCTGGATATCTTTGACGGATACGATAAATAATTTTATAATTTAGAGTTTTACGTGAAATATGCATTAACAGATAGAAATAACTTTATGCATGTGAATCCCAATTATTATTCAACTATTATTATACAATTATTATTCAACAAAATTGGATTGATCTAATAGAAGAAAGGAATTTAAATGTGATCTTATGCGATAGTAATTACCAGTTATGAAATGAATTCCTCCAGCAAGACGCTTAAACATATAGCGTGGATTCAGGAATGTATAAACGGAAAAGCAAAAACCCATAATCATCACAAACAGACTAATTAAGGCAAATGAGACCTGAGTCCTGAAATAAGCTGAAAATACACATGGTGATCATTTCTTGAAGCACTCCATGAATTTTTCGAATCACTATGAACTTTTTTTTCTTTTTCTTTTCTTTTTTTCTTAATGTTAAATATAACCTGGATAAACGTAAGCTTCGTTTCCCGTATATGCCGTATAGCGACAAATCTAAATAAACATAAAAAGTTCTGATTCGATCTTTTCTCTATTTGTATATCGTGTTCGAGTTTTCTCAATTACAGAGTCCTATTGTTACATCGCGTGCGCGCGCGCGCGCGGATTTTTGGTAATACAAGAATTAAGTTACACTTACTTAGCATTGTTGGATCTACGCTTGGATCCAATTTTATTTGTATCTCCGTTGGAAACATATTCAAATACTCGCACTTTTCTGAAATAAGGAAGGTATATCTGTATGTGCGCACGCAATTCACGTATCACACGTACACACACGTACACACGCACATATTTATATGAGAATTTCCTTCTCAATTTAATTTGTTGATATAAATCGCGCGCAGTTTGAATAAAAGACATACGTTATATATTTTTTTAAACTAAAGTTGTTTACTAACTAAATGCACGCAAGTTAGAATCTTGATTGATGTCATTTCTGTTGCGTAATTTATGAGCTTTTCTAAGTATTAAAATATCAAATATATTTTGATCCTATTTCAGATGATGATATCATCATCATAACTTTCATCATGGTCACTACTGTTAGTCAATGACCCGAATTTAGGATCATAAAAATTCATAAATTATCGCATCAAAATCGCATCAATCAGTTATTACACATCGCATCAGCCAAGATTCTAAATCTGTTTATTTAATTGTCTAACAAATAGCAACGGAATTTTTAGTTAATAATAAAAGCATATATGTTTTCTCATAATATGTATGTTTCGCAATATCTTTATTCCATTAATTTTATGCGAAAATGAAGGTTATGCTTCGTATCGTTATTTTGCAAAATCAATTACATGCACATTTCTGCGCGCATTGAATGATACTTCCGCATCAAGAAAGTACAATTTACAATTTTGTAGAATTATATAAATTATATTGCAATATATAAAAATATATCATATACATCATATACGTGGATACATTTATTACACTAAACTATTACACTAAAAATCGCACGCGATTATGTTAATTAAATTAAGTTAATTGTCTCAAACAATTTAATTAATATATCATAATATATCATAATTACATATTATTGTATTAATATTTAATTATTCACACAATTTCACAGTGTCAGAATAGATATTATGTACAGAACGATATCCAAATAATCTAATCGACGAGTTACGCTTACCAAAAGGCACCAGATTCGTAGAATTTGCTGATTCGGGTGTCAATCCTGTGATACAACCTTTCCAAAGGCCCATATGTTTGTAGATCAATTTTTTGCCAGCATTGGCAATACCTCCTAAAGGCAAACCTTTATCATCCGGCGATTTTAGAGTATACCAATGATCAGTTCCTATTGCGACAGACCACACGAACGTAGAGAGTCCTACGAGAATTGTACAACCCAAAAGAATTCGCCTCTCAAAAATGATCTACGGAACAAAAATACAGCAAAATAAATACAGAAATGTAATCTTTTCATATTTCCGTAATTTTGGATGAGAATTAATCTTTATTTTACAGCACGATGTGTTATGTGGCTTAACAAATTTTTCACGCTCTTATACCGAACATCCGGAACGACAATATTCGTAAATATTTATGTGACTGTAAAGAAAATTCGTTAAAGAAGAGAATGTTTAGCTTTGTTACATCGAGATGCCACTTTTTCGTAGCGTTTCGAGTTTTCTCCATTAAACCCCTTTTTTGCTGAATATGTTTCAAAATTGAATATATTTTTATGAAACTTTGTAATTTCATCATTAAACCTTATCGAATAGACAATCGAATAGAGGAATAACGGAAGATTATGTCTCATATCTGTCACTTGATTATTTATTGAATGCAATTAATGTGTTAGATTAACGAGATTTTCTGTTGCAGCTTCCGCGAACGTACAAAATTAATGATCGTAACGCTTCATGATCGGATAGAGATCAAGAAACTTTATCATGAATGGTAACGATACTTAATCGAAAATTAGTTGACGAGCCAACTAGATAATTGCCGAGCTATATGACAACCACGTGCGCATTGAGAGGAGAACACGAGTTTCCCACCCCTTTACTATATTCCGGAATTAAAATTTCGGCTTAATGATTCTCTGGAGAGAAGTTCTCTTTGTATAGGATTTATTTGGATTAATACCGAGTATTAATATTTCTAGATAATGTTAGATCGGATAATCGAGGATGTAATTGTACCATTTGTATACGTATTATACCTGATTGTACAGAGCCTTCATTCGACTTGCCATATTGTCTTTAGCTTCTTCTGTTGTTTCTTGATAGCGGTTCCAGAATTTATATTTGGCATGCACAATTTATAAATAATGTTTCTTATTCCTCACCAATAATACGATCAAATTTTAAAGAAGAGCCTAGCGAAAGAATTAACAGAAAAAGTTAAATATGCAAAAATTAACTTTCTAACGGCGACACATTTAAAAAAGAATGTATGAGATATATATATATATAAAATATATGAAAATATAATTAATGAAGGTACGAATATTTTATTTTATAAATATATTTTACATACATTTTATACACGTATGTATATATATATATATAAACGTCTTTCTAATCTTAGAAGTTTATTTTCTTACTTGAGGTAATATATCGCCAACAGAGTATTAAATTATATATGTAATTATATCAAAAATATCTCGTGTACGTGTGCGTGTGTATGTGTATATATATATATATATATACATATATTTATATTTATATATTTTTAGTACAGCTTCACTTTTGCAACTCTTAAATATAATTCTTGATAAATAAGACATAATAGCAATCCCAATTTCTCAGCATTTATCATCGTCCTTAGCCCCCGCAAAGAGTTAAGTCTCGCGTAAAATTTTTCTTACATTGTAACACTCTTAGCTAGCGAAAACATAGACGATTCAATCAAATGTACCTATAAAAAGATTTCGGCTCGACGAGAGCCATAAATTACATTTCTCAAGATTTTGTTCATGATCATTCGCGATGTGTAGTTTTAAATGGTATGCTGATGGTGTCAGCAGAAGGGCACACGTGTTCGGCAGTTGCTTAGACAGTAGATCTTTCGATCTACCGTCTTGTATTGACTCACCTCGAAATATCTCGGGAGATGTGGTTCGAGCGCAAAATACCGAAAATATCGTTCTGTCTTACTTGGCGCGACGAACTTCACAAAATAAGATGTATCACTACACGAGACCGCTCGAACGCACTGATTGACTGACACTGATTGCGAACTGGTACGCGGATTGCAGCTTGAGATGGAAAACGGAGCTAGCGGCTGGTCAAAACCGTGGGGTGGGGCATCTGACTTCTTTAGTATCCCTTACTTCCTGTGTATACGCGTACACATAAGCAGACAGATTACGTAAAATAACAGAATCGTATGGAGATATTTGAAAACATCCAACGTAACAAAGAAAGAAAGATTCCGCGCAAAATCGTATGAATAGCGTGTTTTTGTCGCACCTTAAATCGTTCTTATAAATTTTATACTGCCATAGCAGGAGCAATTTTTTTTTAATGTTAAATATCGAAGGAAATTGTAAAGAGATGAGGGATGTCGAGTGTATAGTACTTTTTTTTTAATAATAGAGATATTAAATCAAATTCATCATTCGATGAATAATATTTCATTAAAGTATAAATGTACTTAAAACGTATAATAGCGATATTCCAATTCCAATTCCAATTCTAATAAAAGATAATATATTAATGTTTATTAAAAACGTTAGTTTTACATTGTGATCGTCGTCAATCAATAAGAATACACAAATTTTTTACAGGTATAATGACAAATACTCAAAAAGATACCTGTACGAAGGAAAGATGATAACGTATAAAGTAACGTTACAAAATTAGAAATCTTCTTCGAAAATCTATATAAAAGATAATTTAATGAATAATAAGAGTACCTTACAAAAAGGGCTGACACACAAAATAAAGATAAATGAATAAAATTATAACAAATTATAACAATTATAACAATTATAACAAATCATAACAAACAATAATAAAATAACAGAAACGAGAAAGATATATAGAATGATAATTAGTATTTATTATATTTATTACAAAATTGCATTCTTTTGCTAGCAAAGAAATAATGACAAAGCGAAATTCCGATTTAAGTAGAATCCGTACAGATTTAGCAACTCACCTTCCCAGCTAACATCGTTCGCGAAGCGAACACGTATTCAATGAATGCGTATTCAATGCGTATTCAATGTATATTTAAGCGCTCCATCTTTCTCGTTTCCGCTTTCTCCGTCTATCTTCTCTTATCGCTTTTATGCATCGCTTCTCTCATCTCTTCTTTCAATTTTCGCAATTTCTTCCTTCAATTAATATCGAAATTGTATCGATTTCTGTGTGACATTGTATACTTCGGGCGCCAGATTCCTTTTTACATTATATATATATGTATACGCGCGCACACATATATGCACACATATATGCACACATATATACACACAACTCTTAATGTAATATATAGACATTATATTTCTTGATACACGACATACAACATTCTTAATTAATCTATAAAGAAAGAAATCAAGTAGAATAAAATCAAGCGTATATCATGGACTTACGAATTTATCTGTGCGAGGAAATCGTCTGCATATGTCTTATCACAAATTCTGTCAGAATTACATAAAATTGTGTGCATGAAATTATGTATAATTATCATCAGAATAAAATCAAACGTTCTTTCAAGCAATACGAATATGTATCCAAAAAATAAGAGGGCTTTGAAATCATATATGAATTATTCAAGATGCTCGTGCTGTTGTTTCCACAACAGCTATGAATTTTTGGAGTATCGATTGAACAATATCAATTAGCAGATCAATTACGCTTTCTAGTGAAGCATTCATTGTCTCGTAATTGTCTAAGTATTATGCAACCATTTGTTGCTGCAAATGTTTCGTATCAAAAAATGCCATTGCTAATTTCCGATAGACTTAGCTGACGATGTATTTGGATTCTATCGCAATTTATAATCTACATTCAACGGTCATAATTTGTCGTAATTTGAAGAAGCTTTATTAAATCGAAGCTCTCTCTTTCGTAATTAGCATTAAATTGCACGAGAGAGAGAGAGAGAGAGAGAGAGAGAGAGAGAGAGAGAAAGAGAGCATAGAATAACTTAATTTTTCGAAAAATGTGACTGTATAATCTGAAATCATTCGACATGAGGCAACAAGAGTGCCTTTTGACCTTTTTACCAGGAAACGTATTTCATATCAACATATTATGTTTTAATTTAGAATGTTACTTAAGATGGCGTTTATCAAGAGATGACAATTTGTTCTAACAGCAAGCGGGCAGACGGCCACTACACTTATAGACATACTAATAGAAGAGAGAATACAAAGAATGACAGAGACAAGAGAAGCAATAGAGAACGAGAGAGAGAGATAGATTGAAAGAGGGGGAAAGAGAGGAAGAGAGAGAAAGATGTAGTATCTTTTCTGGGAAATCGTTTCCTGACAACACTGCCAAAATTATATTAGCTTGTCATTAATTTAAGGAAACCAGAGCTTTCTTAGTGAATATAATTAACCAGCGATAAAATAAATATAATTTGAATACATTCGCAATTGAAAAACGGGTAATCGGACAAGAAAGAAATTCACGATTGAATAAAGGAGAAATTACATAAAAAATGCGATATATGTGTCTCCTGTCAAACCATGTGAAAAATTCCGAAACGAATGCTTCGTTTTATGATATATTTTTATGATACATAATACAAGTACAATTCTTTTTGCCAGTAGACTTATTATCAATATTTGGCAGCATTACGAGTCAAGCGTGCAATGTAGTCTGTACATTGTAATCTCAAATTTTTAAGTTTCAATATTTTTCATGAGAAAGACAAGAATCGTGCAGAAAAAATTCATTATTAATGAATATATGAAAATTCAAATATTATTTCATTTTATCGGCATTATTATCTGCACATACAGTTCAAATGAATCGAGAACAAAGATATAAAAAGATATATGTATATATATATATATATATATATATATATATATATATATAAAATAATATAAATTATAAAAATGTTCCACATACATATTCTACAAATATTCTATGTACATCATACAGCACATAAGATTAACAGTTTGTAACTTTGGCCGGTCGGTGGAGGAAAGCAGACAAAGCACGCGATATTTAAAATTTAAAACTAAACATTGTATATTCCGATTTCTGCATTTTATAAATATCGGATCAACTTCTCTAGACGTTTTATAAATAATATCTCGTGGAGAGATTAAAATAGAAAAGTCTCTCTTTCTCTCTCTCTCTCTCTCTCTCTCTCTCTCTCTCTCTCTCTCTCTCTCTCTCTCTTTCATTCTTTTTTATTCTCTCACTGAAAATATATTTATCTCCGATTTTTTTATCGCGATGAAACCGTTATATATTCATCGTTCGCGTACGCGTAGTTATTACACGCAGTGATTCGTGCTCGCTGATAATATTTGTCAACGTCTTTCAACACGAACCCTTTTGACGTACAGCATCAACAGATGCATACGTATTTCATAACGCGTGTGCGCGCGCGGAAGTCAAAGCCGGCACTCTTTGGCGAGGTAAAAGAACCGTCGAGACTTCGGGCAACCAAGCCAGATTTCGAAGTCGGATCTTTCGCTTGCCGAGTGACTGCTTTCAGCGAGCCCCTTCTACCTTCGAGACTTTTTCCACCCTAATTATATACGGTTGCGTCTGCTCACAAGTCGACCAGTCTGACAAAAGCATTTCCTCCGGAATGCCGCAAGTGTACATAGCGATCATGTCCACCAAACTACGAACGTCCCTCCCTCTGGTCAGCTCGCAACCCCGAACACGTGTTCGGAATGCGTGTAGCCAAACACGCTTCGGTCGCATCTCTGAGCGCTATAAGAGATTAACTCTGAGCCAGGGAGAGTGTGGGGATTGCGATCAGGGATCCATTGGATTTTTCGATTGATCGATCCATCAAATCTCGTTGATTGATCGAGCCGAGAGAGGATAGGGTATCATATGATGCGCGCAAGGTTCCGACATAGAACAGATCAGGTAGCATATTTTCTGTTTTCCTAACGGAAACATTGAGATATCCTATCTGTTGCGATAAATGCGAAAATTGATCTTCTGCTCCGTATCAATCTGCTGATCTACCTGCTGATGTAGGCATACGCAGAGATTTTACTGTATTTATGTTTTTTCACTAGACCTTTGAGTTCAGGAGCTTAGAAGCTCGACGATCTTCTACCGCACGGGGGACGATACTTCTGATTGAAGGAAATAGTCTTTTACTCATGAAAGCGCATGCGTATGAAGCATTGAACGAAGCCACTGCAAGAGCGGAGTAACTTGCGAGATATAATTTCGCAATTTTTTCTTTTACGGCATTTTTTTAATTCATACATTTGATGTATTCGAATTGAATTTTAAGCTCCAGCCAAAAGGGTATTATCACAATTTAATGCAGATGAAATGAATAAAATGGATAATCAGTAATATAAACCAGTTTTAAGACATGCAAAACGGTTTATGAGACGTATAATCAAGCGATAAAATTTTAATATAAAGCATCTTTTTGCCCTTACGAATTGTAAGTGTAGCATACATCGAATGATAATTTTATCGACAACAAATGGATTTTGATTCTAAGAAACGTGAAATGCATGTAGTTGGCACTGCGATCAATGACTCGTAATGCTAGACTCGCATTGCATTTCTATCGTCGCGTGTCTCGATTTTTATTGTTTTTATCTTACACTTTGATCGCAATGCTTTTTGAAAGAGCATGTGTTAACATACATAGATAATATTGCAGACAGATAGAGGCACGTAAAATCAAATATGCTTCTAAATGGCGTCTTTAGACAATAGAAAATTCCTAGCCGCTGGCTCTCTCGTCAAATCTGCACGATATTTCTATTTCTCAACCCAGAAGAAACTCTCGAATCTGACGATGGCTTTGCCTGATCGTACGCGATAAGCGATCATTGATTGGCGTGTTGCACTGCATCTTATCATTACACGTCGCTTCCCGCTAAAATGAAAACGCCGCCCGAAGGAGCTAAAGTCAGAACAGCAGGAACATATAGACTCCGATTGGCGTGCAATGCTCGGTGATCGGTTTGCCGCAAAACAAATACGAATCATTCTGGTTTGTCGATTCTGACGTATGGGAAATAACAGTTGACAGAAAAAGAAAGGTCCTACGTGCCTCTTCTTTCGCGCGAAGAGAACGCAGTGCTTCAGTTAAACGCGCGGGCGTACAATTTACATAATTTGCAACGCGTAACGTAAGAAATCGCTGTCTCTCTCTCTCTCTCTCTCTCTCTCTCTCTCTCTCTCTCTCTCTCTCTCTCTCTCTCTCTCTCTCTCTCTCTCTCTCCCTCCCTCCCTCTCCCCCCTTCCCCCTTCCTCCCTTCCTCCCTTCCTCCCTTCGTCTCCCCTGTCAGTCTCCTGCAGCGGACAAGCGTTCGCGTCAGACATTTGCTTCAGGCGCGAAAAGTTATACGCCACTAGGTAAGAATCGTGCAAAGTGCAGGTGAAACAAACAGAAAAGAAAGCGGGAAGCGAAGTCGTATCGGTTCGTGCGCGCGAGACAAAATGAACGCTAATAAGTGGTAATAAGTTGAACTTAAGGATAGAAAAGACAACGCGACGAAATGGCCACGACCACGAACACGACATTTTCGAGGATGCTGAAGACGCTGCGAGAGAGCAGCAACATCAAGGAAAAGCGCGAAGCACTAACCTACATTTCCAGGTAAAATAAGAGAGTGTATAAGAGCCGGTGCATAAGCGACAAGTACGATCTAGTGATGATTCTCGGATTTAATTCGCGGCAATTCGCGAATTAGAAACGTTATGCTGCAATAAAAAATCTCGAGAGACAATCGAGTATCGTTGACTATCAGAAGAGACAACTCGCCTATCGCGTTCCGTTTACTTGCTGCAAAATAACTATCGAAAATTTGATGATAAAGAGACACGCTACATTGAAAGAAATATACAAAATAGTTGTTTATTTGAGGCTATAAAGCAGGGTTGGAATAGGCAGTAGCTTGAATATCGAACCGTACCGTACATCGAATAATCAAGACAAAGTTTATCATTACAAAATCGTGATTGATGTATTTGCGATCAATACTGTCGGCATTGTGCTCCCTATAGATTCTTGTGAGGCAAATCTGATTTGATATTGAAGAACAGAGCGATAATGTTGCACGTTATATAGCAAATATGTTATGTTAATAATATGATTGATTAGAATATAACTACTATACCTAAACTATAAATATAAACTATAAATTCATACACATATTTTACGTGCATATATGTATATGTATTCAATAATAATACTGATGCAAATAGTATTTAATATTTAGCATATAGTGACAAAAGGTTTTCGTCGTTTACTTTGTAGTCAAGCCAAAAAGTTAGAATCCAGTGGAACTATCAAGGAGGAACGATATAAAGAAATGTGCCGACTGGTAGTAGAAGCATTTACGAAAGATGAAGGAAGTATGCAGTATGAAGCATTCGCGGCACTTAATGCTATTATACAAGAATTTAAAGGTCATTCTTTGCATCTTTTTGAATCGATGTTACAGACAGACAAAAGAACGAGGTTCGTCTTAGTAAATTTTCTGCAAGATTACACATATGCTCCGTATGTTCTTTAATATCATACGTGTATATTCTTAATTTTTTAGATTAAAAATACTTAAACTGTTGGAAGTAGTAGAAGACAATGCTATTTCTGCTGCTGCCAATGACGGACAAGCCTTAAACTTTTTTAAGGATAGTATGCATAATGTGCAACCTACTTCAATGGAATGGATAACGCCGACGGCTTGTATAGATAACTTGCATGTATTAACAAAAATAGAGCAGCAAGTTTTGTCAGATGAACAGAAATTGGATGAAGATGTATACAATCACTCGCTAGCTCTTTTAAGAAGATTGTACAAAATCGCTGTTATAACGATCGATCAAAATATTCAGAAGGTATAAACGTGCATTAATGAGTATAATGTTTGAAATTATATTTAGGATTAGCAATGAAATTTTCGCGTGTTCCAGTTTGATAAGTTACTGATGGATAAAATTGTAACATTGGCTTATATGGGACATAAACGCCAACGTAATCCTGCTATAAAAGTTTTGCAACAAGCTGTTGCCACCAATTCGTCGTCACGTATTCGAAAAGATTATTCTGACTTGTGGTTGCAGTATAAAACCAATTTACAGTCGATATATTGCAAACGCATGTTGCTATTGGTAACTGCGTGCGAGCCGGATTGGTCCATTCAATGGAATACTACCATTCAATTTCTCGGTACAGATCTTCATCGAGGTGCTAGCCTCATAAACAATTTATTGAGCGTTGAAGAAAAGGCCTTTAAGTCTACTGATCCTATTATACGCAGGTAAAATTGTGATTGCATCGATGCTATCTCCAATTTCTGTTCTCAACAAGAAACCGATAAAATTTTGTTCTTATATTGCAGACAAGCTTTCCTCTCATGGAAATTGCTGATTGACAATTTTGCCCTAGATCACCAAGAACTCGCAACTCCGCGAAGAATAAAATTACTTTGTATTCCCTTAAATGCCAAGAATAGTAAAACCGAAATGATCGCATTGACGAAGTTAGAAGTTTGGTGGCATTTGATTATAAAATTGTACAAAGATATCGCGAAATTTGTTACTCCCGTTATTACGCAATTTCTGAATTATTGCTTCGGACCGCTTGGTGATACACCATTACTCTCTTCTAAATTTGACGTTGTTGCTTCTCCCGCCAAAAGATTTTTTAAAACAAAAGTAGTTGCAGTAGATGCTTTGTATCAGTTAATTGTTGCAAAGGAAGAGATTCATTCATTTGCTCCAATGTTGGAAGAAAGGCTCTCTCATCCTATACCTGACGCTGTCTTTCAAGAATGTTCGAAAAGTATTATTCATAGTGTGGGAGAAGCTTTACTCATCCTTGGTCAACTTACAGATCATGAAATGAGAAATCGTTTTCAACTTGGTAAAATATTATGGACGAATTTGATGATGTACATAAAAAATACAAAACTTAATCCAAAGGTTACTAATGTATATTTAATCTTGCTATTTTTGTGACATACAAGAAGGAAATATTTTTCTTACGTATTCTCTTTATCTTTTCGCAGGACCATCTATATAGAGATGTGATATTAGTTATAACTGAATTGGAAAATCACATTGATAAGCCCATGGTGAAGGATATGATTTTTAATGTAATTTTGCCGGATATTAATCGTATCATTAAGAAAATCGAATTTCACGATAACGTTTTGCCGCAATTAGTGTTGAAATTTTTCTCGTCTCCAATACTCAACGAAATATCAAAGTATATCTTAAATCAATCGCTGATTTATTTATTTATGTATCCTAAGCTATATATAACACTTATTATTTTACACATTATAGAGATTATAACTGCAAGGATGCAATTAAGTGCCTTCTAGAACGATGTATTAGCCCGCAATTAACATATCCTTCGGGAGTATTTGGGTTCCTGGAAAAAATAATGGAAAATCTACGTTCTACAAGTGATGCGCACAAAAATACGTAAGTTTTATAAATCTCCGTCATGTCATCAAAATGTCTATTAATAAATAATATATATTACAGAGTGATTCATGTAAACTTGTGGCCTATAATAGCAGAAGTATTAGCAAAATACATGAGGAAGGTTCATAAAACCAATGGAAACGAGTATAATTTTAAAACTGTAAAGTCAGTTTTATCGTTTCCATTTCAATATACATGTCCGAGAAATTCTGACGAGGTTCGCGCATATTTTTGAGAACGTTTTCTTGTATTATCATTCAGCATTACTATTCACATAATAGCATTTTATGTATTAATAATTTATGTATTCGCAGATACAATGTCAGGTTTTGGCGTGGAAGGCCTTGTATAAACAGTTTGAATCACAATCAGATGCGTTAACCATGATAAAGGCAAACGAAATTTTATTGGATACTGCAACTATGATGCAAGATTTTTTTAACGCAAACAGAAATTGTTGTTCTCTCATTGCGAATTGTCTCGATATCTTATTAAATACTATTAACTATGAATGTTTATTAGGTATATATCAGATCGTCTCACAAAACGATTGTTTCAGTGCTTCAAGAAGAACTGAAATACAATCTTAATATATATATATGTGTGATATTTTCCACATAACTTTATATGTAATTCATGTTTCAGCTCAAGATGAAATTCCGGTCATTTTGCAACTAATATTAAATGTTACGTCGTACTGTATTAATAGTAGACAATATCTTGATTCTGATATAGCTCTGAAATCATTATCAACTCTACTTATTACCACATATAGACATAATCCACAAAAAGTAATATCATATTTATATAGTTGCAAGTCGGTGATTGAACTCGCACTTGCATCGCAGACGAAAGCACTTTTTAAAGAGGTATGATGTTCATAATATGCTTAGCTTTACTTTGTGTTACTAATTGATATTAACTCACATGTCTAATTTTGTTGTACAGGTTGCAAGTACATGGGAAATAGTAGTCAGTATTTTTAAGGGATTTAATAAACAGCTAAGTCACAAAATCTTATCTTCGTATAAGGATGCGATTGTATCGGCCATAAATCATTCTAGTCCAGAAATAACGTCTTTGGCGCAGTCTATTTTTGAAATTAAAGATAGCCTAGACGATTCTGCCAAACGTATCCTAAATGAGATAGA
The DNA here is from genome assembly GCA_020341155.1 of Eciton burchellii. NCBI lineage: Eukaryota > Metazoa > Arthropoda > Insecta > Hymenoptera > Formicidae > Eciton > Eciton burchellii. Next base: position 2,747,592 of record JAHMML010000015.1, read on the forward strand.
AAAATCTAAATCTTGTTCGAAATCTGATAATGTTACAAAAAAGAAAGTCGAAACGGTCCAAATGAAAGAAGCACGTGCAGTCGGCAGTTTCTTAAATAGAAAATCAAGTAATGGGAAGACTGTATTTAAGCCGCCCGAGAAGAATGATAAAAATACACTTGTACAACCCGAACCTGATTCACAAGTAAACGATGTTTATTATTCTCGCATTGCACGCCATGTTTTCCTTGCATTTGTCATCTTGTCGAATATATCTTTTATATCCTTATACTTGTTTGTAGGATTACGTATACATAAAAACAGATCTGAAATTCGACGTTAATCGATTGACCGAACATCAGAAAGAGACCTTGAAGAAGAAGAGGGAAGATATACCGGCATTATACAACGATCTTTCGCAATCGTCGTCACAAGACACTCAAAACTTACAGCAATGGTTCGATGTTAAGGTCAAACATATTAACGAATCGGATAAAGCTAACAAGAAGAATGATTCTACGCAAAAATCTATCGATAACGAGGCTAACAAAGAAAATAAACTCGCCACTAAGCAAGTAGATTTTTCTGTAACGGACAAAATAGTCGATCATATGTATTGCAGCAAATTTGGCGAAAATATTGCTAGCATTAAGCAGAATGATGACTTAAACGAAATTGAGAAAGAGAGTTCCGATGATAAGCAAGAGGAGAACACGTCGAAACAAACGAATTTGACCTCGCATGCAACATCTCTCAATGATGAGAATATTACGTCAGAAATTAACGAAGAAGTAAATATCGAGAATCCAATAGTATCTGTTGCAAAACGATTAAATTTTGAATCTCGTGAAGAATTTCCTGAAGATAAGATGCACGAACGAGCATCCCCGTCGATGTTGGATAGCATTAAGCGACGACATCGTAATAGCGTGACAAAATCAAGTTCCTCGCCGAAAAAAGATAAGACTGTTGAAAGCCAAAAAGAACCAATCGTAGCGAATATACAAAAAACGTCAAAAGTAAAAATCGCTCAGGAAAAATCCGATATAAATAGCAAGAAGTCGAATGATGATACCGACATCAAGGAGGGTCCTAGCGAAAATAAAAAAGGCGTTAAACGTAAATACATGTCGGATACTGAATCAGATAATGTCATACAACGTCGAAAGCGAAAATTGATGTCCAATAAAAATCTTCATGACGACGGTGAAACGTCACGAAGTAATAATGTATTCTCGGATATAGACATGGATAGCGTCAGTCAACGTACCAGAAACGAAATATCCCGTTTGAAAATCGATATGGTATTCGATTGTCATTCGGTAAATCGTCGTCGAGTCAAGCACTCAGATGAAACTGAAAAAGAGACATCGGCGCACGGAAAAAAGTATGGGATATCGGACACTAAGAGCTTCAAGCCGAAATCTCTAGATATGAAATCTATAGAAGGTTCAAAAAAATCTTCGAAAATGCTGGAGAAGAATACAAAGGACACGAAGGATGCGGACGATGCGGACCAGGGAACATTTAAGAGACGTTATAGGAAAAGCACGAAATCAGAATCTGACTTAGATGTTTCTAAAGAAGTCAAAAAATCTAATAATTTTACTGACAAAACTTTTGAATCAAAATATTCAGTGGACGCAGAAACGACACATCCAGTATCCGCTCAACAAACGTCACACGACGTTGCTACCAGTAAAATCCTAGACGAGAAACGTAATAAGGACGACTCCAAATGTAATACGAACGTTGAAAATTCAGAAGTTACCGAAACAAACAAACAAAGTCAAGATGAAATTGAAGATGTCGTTGAATGTTCGCAAACTTCAAATATAGGTTTAAAATTAGATAAAAAATGTGGTGAGAAACAATGCTTCATTAAGATCAACAAAATAACAAATGTTTACGTTGCAAAAGTTTCTGATTCGACTGCTGTTGAAAAGAATTATGTACCTGAATCTATTCCTACAGATTGTAGCGATAATGACGTACTTGATCAATGCGAGATCAAAGAGATTGGAGTTAAGAGTAATGCAGAGATGGATAATGAAGAAAACAAAGATAGCGCAAACAAAGACTCGAATGAGGAAACTGACAATTCCGATATAAAGATCATCGTGCCAGCAGACGGCCAGAAAGTGATCGACAGTTCATCGATTAAATCTGTAGGAATAATCAATTTTACCTCGCCGAAAAGCAGTAACAAGATATCCAGATCTAAATCCTTCACAGGACGTGCCGCTCATATGCTGGGCTTAGTTACAAAGCAATCGCGGATCGATGATAGCGTGAGCGCAATTTTAGATGATGAATTACCAACAAAAAAATTGAGAACTAAAGACGAAAACGAAACATCAACGAGCAAAAAGATATCAACGATTAAAGAAATAGATAAGATAGCTGGACCTTCTGGTAGCCGGCAAGAAAAGATTTTCAGCAACATGAGATCAGCGGATTATTGCGCTTCGACGAATCATGCGTTTACTACCCTGAAAAATGACGGCGAGAAGCTTTCATTTAAATCAGACAGAAGTATGTCTGATTATTTATCGACGGAAGCTTCGGGAGATAAAGAGAATGAGGGAAATATATCACCTCTGCGCGAAAGAGACAATCTTCCGATATTGGAATGGTCGAGTGCTAATCCACCTTCGTTGACCGCGTCACCGAGTGCTAGTATTCTTAAACGGCATCGATCGAATGTACCAGAACCAGATTTAGATTCTTCAACTCCTAGCAAGGTATTTTCCGCAATTTATATCAATACATAATGCTTCAATAATATAAATATTAATATATAATTATATAAATATATATATTATATACTATATATATATAATATATACTATATATATAATATAATATATACTATATATATATTATATAATATATACTAATATAAATATAATACTAATATAAATATAATATAAACTAATATAAATATTAAAATATAAAGGATATGTTACGTTTTTTTTTATACAGAGGTTTTATTTGCATATTTTAATATTTTTTATCTTCTTTACTGAAGTTCGATTTTTGAAATGCATTTGGATATATTGCAGCGGAAACGAGTAAGCTTTGCGGATCCACCAGTGTCAAAAGAGATGGGCTATGAAATTTCCGTTATAGAATCCCCGCAAAAAGCAAATAAATCCACCGCACGTGGTCCCACTTCTAGGAAAGATTCCCCATTGCGATTCAAACAAGCTAAAATTAAATATTCACCAATAGACGTTGAAAAGATAATAATCGAGAATGATATTCAAAATGAAAATAGCACTGAAGTTTCGGATACTGAAAAGAAGGACGAATCATCAACAAAAATCTCTGAACATTCTGAAATATTGAATACCAACGAAGAAATGCATTGCAATCAGCTAGAAAGTGATAACGTCATTGAATCAGATTTGCGTGCGAGAATTAATATAGACGAAGATTTAGGATTGGCGCAAGAAATTGAGATAAGTATGGATTCGTCGACTGTTACGGAAGAGCAACCGGTTTTACTTTCCGAAAACGCGGAAAATTCTATTAATGCTACGCCGATGGATTGTGCAGGAACAGCAGATTCCGAAACGCAAGATATTTTTGATGTGCCAGATGTAACAAATGATGTCGAGCTACTTGAGAAGAATAACGATGACGTTAATAGATCCATGCAAAATAATTCGGTAGACTCTATTAAGCTGAATGTGACCAATGATTCTGTGATAGAGGCTTTACCTAGCAAAAGTGATAATCTAACGAATCTAGAGGATACTGTAGATATTGAAAATATGATCGAACTGAATTCCAGCGTGAATTCGGATGAGATATTCTACGGGAAATTGGCAGGCACTAGTACGCATGCGACGGAAAACGCGGCGGAACAGGACACTTTGATGGTGACGGATTCCGTATTTGCGAGCCTACCGTCGTCACAAGACGACCAGGGAACTGAGGGACGTCTAGAACGCGATCCCGAATCTATGCATTCTACACAATGTATTTATCCGACGTTGTCGTCATGCGTGGAACCCATCGATACAATTATCGAACAGTTGACTTATCGTTTTTGGAAACAGAATCTACGCACATATCTCACGAATACTAGCTTGCGCACGATTGGCGATCTTGCCCAAATATCGGAACACGAAGTTAACAGGATGCCTGTGAAGGGTAAATCGAAAATCAAATTTGTCAAGAAGGTGTTGCGATCTTTTGAAAACATGCAAATGAAACGCTTGAACAAGACATCGGACAGCAAAATGGAACATACTGTGACGATGGACGAAACACAAACTACATCAACCGCTCCGATATCTATAACAATCGATGAATCTTTGAGTTGCAGCACACCGCTTAACCAGTCCACCGCAAAGATTCTCGACGATACGCCAGAAGAGAAATCATCTGCGGAGCATTTAGATAAAATCGAATCTGTTGTCAGTGATATTTCATCGGAACATGTATATTCCAAAAATCCTAATCTATCGGATATTTCTGGAGAAAATGTACAAGAAGACGCGAGACTATTAGTCGCTACTCAAGACGCGGCTGGAACATCTACCGATGAGACTAAAGTCGCGCCTATTTGCCCATTAGTCTCTAAGAACGCGTATGTAATCCTTTATATTCTATTTTTATTTATTATTTGAATTAATTTCAATGAATAATATATTTACTATAAACAAAATTATGTTTAGCGCAACTTCGAGCAAAATAGATTTATCTTCAAGTGCCAGTATGAATGCATCAGAAAGCCTTGCCGAGTGTTCAAGTGCCAACGAAGAACTTCACATTACTCATTCGTCCATTGGCACTAACACCGAGGATGATAATTTTGTGATGCCAATCACTCAGAAAGTCACGAGATCCGTAGAGTCTCAAATGGCACTTGAAGATTTATTGGACGAAATCGACGTGAATCTCGTGCTGAAGAGCGCTGTTAAGAGATCCAGTCCCGAAACATTACTTATGCAATATAAGGTAAGTCCTTACATTCGCGTCATGCCGATCATTTGCCAGTAACTAGCCGTTGCATTGCTGGATTAAGGAAAACAGGAAATTGATTTTCAGACAAAGATGTGTCACTTAAAAGAGGCGGAATTGATCAAAGAGACTATCAGGATGCTCGGTTTGCAAAATAACAAAGTTAACGATGCATCATTGAAAGTAGCTTGTCAGGCATGCGGCATCAATAAAGTGCTCGCCAGGCTACCCGATATCTTCAGCCATGACAAACAATTTTTCGACAAAGTTCTCAAAGTATACAGCAAAAAGCTCAACATAACCGATTGCCTAAACGCCTTTAATTACAACCAGTTGAAAAGCGCGATCTGTCAGATGTACTCGTCATCGCAACTTGTCGAGATACTATCGGAGAAGCTGAAGCAAGAGGAACAGCAAGGTATCAAGCAACCGATGACGGAATTGTCAAGTTTGGATGCTATGTTGCAGCGATTACCGATGGATGTAATCATCAGTCATACTGTGGCAAACGAGGAGCTCATACCGGCGCCAGTAGTCCTAGATATAGCCCTGCAGAACAACAGTTCGGGAGATATAGCACGGGCATTGAATGCGCAGTCTCCCATCATGGCCAGACGCGTCATGGACAAACTATGGACATCGCAGTTTACAGTCGCGCATATTGAGAACAGCGATATGCCCAAAGAGAGCTTGCTCAACATTTTTAACAGTATATGTTCCAAGTTGACTATGGGAGAGCTATTGGACGCGTATCACAAAGCTATGATGAGCAAGCTCGTAAAAGAGGAGAAAAAACAAACTTGAAAGGTAGAAATTGCAACTACAGCGACTGACGTTTAGTATTGATACGTATTTTCATATCTCAAAAAATTCAAAAATTCACCTTACTCACCTCTATTTGATTCTTTTCTATTGTAACGTTTGTCATTCACCTTTAAGAACTATGGATCTTTGATGGACTTTTTTTTATTGCGTAATCCACATAATGGCTTCTCTGTTGTCTCTGTTTTCATAATTGTTACCACTGATAAGTTCATCAAATTTAGCTGAACTTATCCATCATGTTATTCATCAACTTTGTTAGACGAGAGATATAATTATATATATGCAGGTAAATATTTAGACATTTGCCATAATTGTAGAATGTTTATGCATTAAGTATTACATTTAAAGACGTAATTATTTTTTAACTGATTGCACTACGTTGCAATACCACTTGTGTATATATATATATGTTCCCATATCGAGAAAAACTTTTTGTTACTTTGATTAGAGATCTGCTCAAATCCTGATAAATTCTAATAATAAATGGAATAAAAATAAAGTAAAAGACGAAAAGGAATGAAAAATATGTATAAATACAGATTGTAATTTGTAGTCCTTACATTTTCAAATTTTGTTGGATTGAATTTACATCACAATTTTGGAACTTTGTAATATTGGTGTTTTAATGTTAATCAGTTCTCCATGTTTTTCTCCATATTTCATAATTACTTATGTGTATAAAATCTTGACATGATAATATAAAAATAAAGAATTATCCTTTTCTTAAATTGAATTTGCTATGAAATTATGAAATTTTAAATCATGCAATTTTGAGCAAATATATGCATCGCTGTTACGAATAAGTATTTGGTAAAACCAAACACTATTATCAATAATTATTTATTTTTTTAAATGATATGAATTTTTTTCTCATTTATTAAATATGTGCGATACAAATTTATAAGGATGTATCTCTTATCTCCCTCATATATATCCAGATCTTATCCATTCCTTATCCATTTTATTCGGTCATGATCTTTTTCAATAATTTTTGTTTGCTTTCTTTGTAATGCTTTCATTAAATAATGTTTTACTTATAATTAGTATACACAATGTATAGTACATATAACGTGTACTAATTTTTTCTTTAATAAAATATGTATATTATTAAAAAAATTGATTTTAACTAAATTTTTATTTAAAATTATGATTGTCTTAAAATAATGAATTTAAGATTTTTACATGATTTTTATTCGATCCTTTTTTTTTCAAATTAATAATTCTTATCTCGGACATTATATACGAATTAATAATTTTGGTGTACTTATGATAAGAGAGACATCTTATATAACATTCTTTATTACGTTATTATTAATATTAATTAAAATAATATCTTGTGTTTATGTTTGCACGAATAATGCTCGATTTATATGATCATATAATATCACGCACAATTATTCTTGAACTGAACGAAAATGCATCTTTAAAAGTCATCACGATATAATGCCGTGAAGTAATGTCTTTTGAAATTGAAAAGATCATCGCAAACTTAAACACGAAATCGCAACTAATTGATCTTAGTTTATGTACTATTGTAAATATACATGTGTGTATGCATATCATTCACATTAATGGACGATCAATATATTCATTGATTAATATACTTCTTTGTATTTGTACCTGTTTTTATTTAAGATATATCTGATGCATCTCTCTCTCTCTCTCTCTCTCTCTCTCTCTTTCTTTCTTGCTCTCCTTCTCTCTCCTTCTTCATTATAACTGCTTGTACTAACTAAACTGAGAAACTGGAGAATTCTTCGTGAAAATTAGTAAAGACATTACTTGATAACTTGTGGAAGGTTGGTAATTTTTCTGAGCGGAAATATATTTAAAAAACTGTATCTTGTAGCTTTAGTTATGTCTGTGATTAATATATTCTAGCAACTCTAATTATTCATTGTAATAGCTGTATTCACATCGGAGTAAATTAATATGAAAAATGATCACTATCCGGTAATTTCTTTAAGAGTTTCCTCGCTACGATAAATCATGGAAAAATTTATGCGTACATAATGTAAAGTGTTCTGCAGCAATAAACTGATATTTTATACCGAAAAGTTAATTAATTAAACCGAAAAGCCTTCTCGATTCTTGCATTTAATTTGTCATTAGTCAACATGCGGAATCTACTTAAAGTTACTATGCTTTCTGCGTCTATGTGGAATTTTACATCTCAGTTTCTAGCAAAAAACTGATTCTTTTCAATCGCATTGCCTTTTTCTATTTGGTCATCGAGTTGCGAAAGATGATTGAGCCTGCTCCTTGCTTCCTGTTTATTTCGTAGTCGGGATATCGATCTCACGTGACGCTCATGTGACAAATATACGGTCAATTATAGCGGTAAGTCTAGATTCCCAAAAGACTCTGTATCAAAATACGATACCACAGACGTCATAGGATTATGCGATATCTCGCATCTTATTGCAAGTCCCTCGGTACGTCTCACGTATGGCGAACTGGGTATAATGAGAATTTCTATTCGTGTTTTTTCTCTTCACAGCGTGGAGAGCGTTTTTACTTAAAAGTTAAAGAGCGCCTGTGCACGCGCATACCTTTGGAATATTTTAATTATACGTAGGAGTATTTTATCCAGATTTTTTAATTTGGATTAATTAATTAATTTTCCTCCGATACCGTCCGATAATATCTGGATAATATCGGAAAAGTATTACCGTTATATAAAACTATACATTACATTACTTGAAATAAATATTATATGAGAAAAATTTAGTAAACTAGCGTGAATAGCACGCACACATATGTCCATATGTAATTATGTTATTTCTAAGAAACCAGGAGCATTCTTCTTTTAATTCCACGGTATTTATTTTTGTAATCGTGATTATATGAGATTATATACATTAGTCCGATTTGAAAATCGCTACTTTTAATTCCAGTCATGATATAAATAAAAATCGTTCCAAAAGTAAACTAGTATCATAATATTATGATATATATCGCTAATTTCAGCTGTAATGTAATACAGGATCGAGAAAAGATATCAAGATTTGTAATGAATACCATAATAAACGACATTTACATAAAAAAGAAAATTATACTAGAAAAAAAGAAATCTGCAAATATCAATGAAACTCATGCTCATGTATCGTATATCATAATCGTATATCATACAATCGCGTTTCTCTAGAATTATACTTCCAATTCGCGTAATAATTAGAATTACTGCATACATTTAAGGAAATAAATGAAATGACATGAAATGATTATTAATTAAGTTACAACGTTGCATTAAAGAACACCTTATCAACCTTATGAAATTTGCTCGAACACTCTTTAAGGCTAATGTTGTAGACGGGCGACAATCTATCTTCACAGTCTTTCTATTCGAGCTACCGGAAAATAAAATCTATTAAAAACGTATCATGCTCTCTTATCTGCAATAACGCACGCTTTATCATCATTATCAGATGACAGCGAAGCCTACATTGTCGCTCTCTTTATCAAAGCGCAGGCATGAGAGAAAGCCAAGAGCCTCCCCTTGAAGGATACAGCATTACTTCGAACATAAGCGGAAAGAAACACCATGAGATGAGACGTTCGCTGTTACCGCTGCGCAATAAACGTGAATATCAGCCGCGTTACAATTCGCTGATATGCATCTCTGCATCTCGTTAATCTCGCGCTCCTCCTTTTCCTTTCCTCTCCCCTCCCCCYCCCCCCYCCCCCCGCCCCTCATAAAGAGATCCGGACGGAGTGGACCAATTTCGCTATTCGTCGTCGATTATACGCGTGTCCCATCGTTATCGCGGACGGATAAAACGGGGGGGGGGGAGAGGGAGAGGGAAGGGAAGGGAGGAAAGGGTGCGAGGGGGCAGCGGAGGGAAAGGGGGAGGGAGGAGGAGGAGGAGGAGGGAGATGGCGAAAGCGCGACTACGTGTACGTGGGTGTGTTATGGGGTGAGGAGAACGACAGGGGGTGGGACGCTTGCGCCGGCTGAAATGCACCCTATATAAGGCGGCAACACGTACCGAAGCGATACTCACATTTGGAAGGCCGCGACGAACAGGCTGATCTTCTTCGGCGAGATGGGCCTTACCGGAAGTTACCTCCTAAGCCTGCTCCTCTGCGTCTCTATCATCAGCGAGATACGCCAACCTGCGGTGAGTCGTCGTCGTCGTCCGTGATTTTCTTTTCACCCTCGAAGATAGGGGATTTCATGGTAGAGATCTATAGTCAGCCACCCTTCCCGTTTTGCATTTTTAAATGCGTCGCGAGATGTATTTGGTTAATATACGTGTCGGTTGAATCTCCTCGAATAGAACTTACCTTACTTCTCTCCCCCGTCTCTTCGGGAATATTTTATCGGTTTTTGCAAATCTTTTACGCATAAAGATTTCACCCCGCTGCTCGATCGTATCGCTATCGCGTCGCTTGATCTGTAACGTTAGGAATTGCGTGGTTCGCATCGAGGGCAATTTGTAAAATTTCATGTTAAACTTTGCATGTTAATATTGATCTAAGGACGTTTATGGAAGACAAACGTCCGTGATCCTTTTCTTCATTCATTCTCTTAGAATTGATATAAGAATATCTCTTTTGCTCTCTTTCTCTCACTCTTTCTTATTGCTGTAACATTTGTATCATAAAACGAATTTTCCAGAACTTCCTTCACAAAATCTGTTTCAATCAGGAATCGAAGGAAGGACTAATATTAATCAAGCATTTCAATTAATTTCCGATTAAAGCACTGTAAGCTCGTAGCGCATCTGATTGTATTTGTATTTTATTGTGCCTTTATTTTCACTATCGATAGCCGAATTTCGAGACGCATGTTTCTTCAATCGGATTTCATCTTTTTGCCGACTGACGTCCGATGAAAACGGTCGAGTGATTATCCCGTGCAAATAACATGCCCGCAACGTACTCGCGAACAGAGGAATGTCTGGCCAGGCATTTGGAGCACGCAATTCGCAAAATCGCAATCTCGCGCTGCTTTATCACCGGTCTATGCCCAAACTGTGTCGGAGAGATCGCGGAATAATTATAATCCCTGCCTCGTACGGCAGGGAAAATGAAAAATAGAAAAAGATAAATGAAATAAAATAAATAGAAAGAGAAATAAAAAGCGACACGCAGAACAAGAGTCGCGCACGTAAAATCCCACGTTCTTTTCGCGGGGAACCGATTTTCCGCGGGCGATTGTGTGCAAGCGCAAAAGGTGTACAAAATGTTTCTGCACTATTAAAATCGCAGCTAAAATTGTCCACCGATCGACTTGGATCTAACAGAATTTATCTGCGCTCTGTCGGACGGGAAAATATTTCGATAACGCTCGAGATAATGTATCGATAAATCGATTAATCGAGGCACATTCGAATTTAAGACAGAAAAGAAGAAAGGGAACGCGGAAAGGATACTTTTAATTCCCCTTCGATCGCTTCTAGTACTCTCAAGTAGCCAGAAAGTAACCAAAAAAATTAAAAATGTATCGGAAGATGGACCATGATTAAAAATAGATTCCACGTTAACGAATGATTTAAATTTTAACGTTTGAACATGCAAATCTGTTTTTAATAATAGATAAATGAATTTTCAAGAAAAATTGCTATACATTATAACATTCTCGATCGTCGCATCCCGATGATCGCGTCCTGTCTCGTCGCCTTTTCATCGACTCGTGATTTTTAAATGGCATTGTTGCACCCGGCAACCTTCGCGCATAGGGGAATTTCGGGCTTCGAGTGGCAAAATAAACGCGTATATATCATCCGCAATGTCAGTGGCAGTTGAAAGGAAGATTTCCGCGCGCGGGCGTACACGCCCACCTCTTTTCGCGGAGATATCCGCCCGAATTTTCGGATTAAATGCCGAATTCTCGCCCACGAATTCCGCGGCTTATGAATATCGCGGCCGGTTCTTGCGCGGCGATGCGCGCCTACGGAAAATTCGCTCGCTTCATGGAAAGAGGTAGGGAAGACAGGGGAGCGATTTTCCGAGGAGCTTTGTAAGCCGGCCACAAAGGGAATCGGTTGATCGAGCGGATTATCAGTTGCGTGTAGGCCGCAACGACATTGCGGATCATCGAAATCCGCCTAAAGATTAACGAATCCTATCGCGGCCGCGAAGCGAACTCCCGTCACAATTTTTCGCGATTCCGAGAAATTATCGGTGAAAAAAATGGATGCGCTCCGTCTCGTTTGTTTTTATTTCAGATACGCTGCCGTAATTTTCGTAATCGCTTTCCAGAGATCACTCGTGACGGCACTCTTGTAAGCGATCGCAATGACGATTTCAGTTGCGGGAAACATCGCGAACTTTTCTCTCGATCGTTTCTCTCGATTCCTTGTTAGCTGCACTCGAGTATTCGTATTCTGTCATGGCAGATTATACTGCACGTTCAAACAGAATCTCGTTGAATCTTATCGTTTCAAGCGCGGAAAGAATACTTTTAATTCCTCTTCGATCGCGTCTAATACTCCGAAGCCCTCTAGTGGCCGGAAAGAGAATTAAAAATTTGAAAGCTGGACGTTGATCAAAGATCGTTCCAAATTAATGAATGATTTAGATCTTAATTTATATTTCAAACATTTAGATCTGTTTCTAATACGGAATAAACGAATTTTCAAGAAAGATTGCTACGTTTTTCGGCATGATATAAATATAAAATATGATATAAATTATAAAATAATATAAATTATTTTTATAATTTAAATTATTTTGGTATTGATTTTAACTTAAAGAGAAATATTTTCCGAATTAGATTCAGTAAGTTAAGTCGTCATTTTCGAAGTATAACATATTTTATTTTATATCTTTTACGCTTCTCGATAGCACTCTTTAGTCATATTTCTCTTTATATATAAGCTCCTTCCATCTCTCTATACCGAAGTTCTCTCGGTTCACACCACAGAGTTACCATCAGAGTCCTAGTGACTTTTTCACTCTGAGGAAAGTCCCTGGACCCGTGGCAGAAAGTGCCGTAGCTTAAGTGCTATCAGCCTCGTGCCATCTTCGCGACTTTAAGAAAGGAAGCGATTTTCGTTGATCTTTCGCGATGGGCGCGGGAGTGTTGGTCAGAGTAAAGTAATGTGTGAAAGATTGTTGATCTCCTCGAAGCTCTCGAGGAGAGAAACCATTCAAACTCAACAGGGCTTACCACGAGGAAACTTCGACCCTTTTTTCTTCTTACCTCGTTAACATCATAAATAATTTTGTTAAATTTTTAATCTTGAGTCTATTTTTATCTTGAATCTTTGAAAATGAAACTTATTTATATCTATATTTTATTTTATTATATTCATATTCCAGATATTTGTCCGTATTGCCACGTGTCTCTATGATTCAAGTAATTACTTCTCGGATTGAGAATTCGAACACTAATCTCCATGCACGCAGGGCTTTATAAAATATCAAAAAAGGAAGATTTTTTTTTTACTTGTCTTTCTCAGTAAGGCTTGAAGAAAATTATGGAAATTCTTTTTAGAGAATCGTGACTCATTATGTCTATCGCATGCATGCGTGTACGTACGTGTATGTATACAATTCATTTATATATATATATTTAATTTTCAAGAATTCTAAGGACTTGTCTTTGCTCCATTTTCTACATCGAATATCTTTAGGACTATAGAATAGAAAATTTAAACATAGAAAATTTAAACCGCGTGTTCTGAATAATCTCATACGCTGTATCACACAAATGAGAATTAACATTCCGCGAGAGAACACACAGAGATAGAACGAGAAATTATTTTGTCGACGCAAGGGGCTCGCTTGCCAGAGAACGGTCGATACTTTCGGCAAACAAGATAGCGACTTCAGATCAGAAGTCTGAGCCAATCCGGTGTGACTGAACTACTAAAGTTTCTCAATTTTATATTACAAATTTGTATAGGACGCGGAATATTCGTTTGTCGAGCGTTCGTAATTCGGTAAGCCGTTCGTTAAACTCTGTCGTTTCTTGAAGGAACGGCCTTTCTCTCCCTCTTTCCTATTTATTCTCTTTGTTAATACATTTTTCCATCGCGCTTTTCCATGACGTTATATATTTTTAGAAAAACCTTTTTGCTTTTCATTTCACCGTGAATTTCGTCTCGAAGCGAAAAAATTTGTACGTATATATATACGAATAAATATATACGAATTACGTAATATACGAATTATGGCGAATTATTATTACGCATTATCGATGCGTAATCGATTGAATATATAATTGTGGATATATAAAAATGAAATTATATATATATATATATAATATAATAAAATAATATAATCTAATAAAATAAATAATAATATAATATAATTTAATTGTTTTCTTTCGCGCGCGTGAATTTGATGTATCAATGCATTAAATTGCGCGCTCTAATATCATTAGAAAATATCTATACGATGCTAATCTTTGCCAAATTGCTTCCCCGACAAGCACGCAAGTTGACTGTGAAAGAGCAATATCGGATTACGCCTCGACATATAAGGGATGTAAAAAGCTTTCACAAGAGACTTTCTCCTTCTTCCGCCCATTCCTGATAGAGACGAGCGTAAGCTCGTGGCGAGAGATCTCACATAAAAAGCTTCCAAAGTTTGCATTCAAGAGTGAGAACGTGTAGAGTCAAACCTGTTGCCTCCCTCATCCGCGGAATGAGGAACGCGTCTTTAAGGGCTGGTCAACGTACAAAGCACGTTTTATCGATCCGCTCTCAAAGAAACTATTTCTCGATACTGTCGGCAGAGAATTTAATTAATTTCCCAAGAATGGCCCTCCGGCATGTGCTGAGATCGCACTGATTCGTCGCGGCGCATAACGGAATTCCTCCCTAGACGGATCATCGTAACGTAATATGTCCCACGTAAGGTGTCCCCAATAGGTTTTTCTCGGTATTACACGACATTACATTCCCGTATCTCGTCACATTTCCGATTTCGAGCTATCGGGAAATTCGCTGCGTCGGAATTAATCTGCATCTACCGCGAGCGAAGTCGTTGCGTTCTGTCACGTTTTGCCAGTTCTTGACTAGCAGTAAATTTATGAGATATTACGCAAGACACCTGTCAGGGCAACAGAGCGGCACCGCATGGAAACGTCGTACATAGTGATATTACCGCGCGCGTATTGTGACGGTTTAAATAGAAGTGGGCGTTCTTAATCGACGAAAACAAAAGCCAGCAGCTTCCAGCGCGGTGTTATAGGCGCTATAGAAATTGGACTAGGTGAAGGTAGCCCGCATACGTTAGCGCGTATGTAAATTACATCGCGAGACAGGCTCTTCTCGGTAAAGACGCGAATTATTACTCGCGGCAGCCGCTCGCATTGTACGGTAAGAATTCCTCCCTAAAGCAAGACGCTGCTTTCTAAACAGCAAACGAAATCTCCGCACTTGGCGGAGATTTGATAGTGTCCTGTTTTGTCTGCTGGATTATTCGTTTGTTGATTGGAATTTAATTGTGGGAAAATTCGGATCGATATCACGACAAAAGCGTCCCTTCTTCGTCACGATCGAAAGGTCACGAGTACACGGACCTAATCTCAATCTGTTCTTCTCTTGGTGACATTGAGAGCGCTCGCTTTGTTACACATCGTCATAATGGAATTGGGACCAGTCGCTGTGCATCGCGAACTTCTCAGAAGATCGAAAGCTCTTCGACATATCTTTGGCCAAAAGATTCGCGATGTTGTTTCGGTCAAAGCGCTTGAAGACGATTCAAGGACGCAATTATTAACGGTCGTCTCCTCAGTTCGCGTTAATATTACTCTTTGATTTTAATCTCAAAGCTGCACAGCACAAACTCTGCTTTTCAGCTGAATTGTACATACGATAACGATTAAACAAATCCCGCTCTCGCGTAGGAAAATGCAAATCTAGATAAATTATCCCGCGAGCTAATCGCAGCAAATCGCTCGAGATGTATCTTTGTTAACGCGTCTTCGATGTTAACGCGCAATACTGTTTATATATTTATTTATTTTTCGAGATAGTGCCGATTCGAGATAGTGTGTTCAGTAAAGATAAGAGTCGTAGAAAACAAAACAACCTTTAATCGTCAAATAAATTAACAGTTATAATATTTGGATACTCTATCTAAATAACAAATGTTCGACCGTTGCTTCTGGCTTCTCGCAAAACACTGAAGACGCTGTTTTTCGCCGCCTGGTAACTGCCAAATGATAGCGATCCTTTTTTGTTTCGACCTAATACCTTTGCTTTGTGACTCATATTCGATATATACTTGTTTACATCGAGAACTTTCCAAAAACCAAAGACGATTCATCCAAAACCTTCTTTCTCCCCTCAATGCACGTTTCATAATTTTATTGTTTAAAAGGTAAATATCGTATCGGTCAAGAGCGACTTGCACAAAATTATTTCGTTCATGTGTAAGTTACAGATCTCTGTTGACATATCTGCATGCGCGAATGAAAATTAAAAGCCGACGAGTCTCGCTCGTACGGTATATCTAATCACTTCAGCGCCCGTTGAATACAATCGTAATCAATCCTGCGAAGGTTTTCCTCTTGGCACCTGCGAGCCGGTATCTTCGATCAGTAATTTCCCTTCTAGACAACCGTGACGAAAGCAAACGAGAGCGTGGCGGCACGTAAATGGAATGCGGCCTCTTTGCGTGTACTCTTCGAATTTAGCAAAAATTGCTCGAATCTCTTACGTCCCTTCCTCTCTCTATCTCCCTCTCTCTGTTCATCTATCTATTTCTCTACCTATCCATCTGCAAACTTGCGGAAAACGGAAAGAGGCGCCGCGCGAATAATTACGAGTAACAGGCGCGATAGCGTTCCGCCCTGTGAATTAATGGAAAAGTTGAATTCGCGCGATTCGTTCGCGAGAAACATTAATCACACCTACGTGAACGGCACTCATTATCAACTATGTACGCACCTGTTCTACGACCGAGGTATACATCGTGATTTATCGTCGCTCGCGACAATGCCGGCACGACGAACGGTAAACTATTGATAAAACAGACGGACATCCTGAAACACGCGCTTAACATTCAATTTCGAGTTTCGGAGGTTCAGGTCGACTGATGACCTCACCGGCGATCACTGCTTGGCGACTTCGGCCACTTCTTCTCTCAGGTAGATACATCTCTTCGGCAACCGGCACATCTTTACAACGCGGATGTAACCGTTGGATGTTAACCGTCAGAAAAAAACGCGATCTCTCACTCGAGGGATGCTGCGATCCGAAAGTGCGCGCATTGCGAGATGGACTGCAGACGGACGATCAAAGTCATCGAAATGTGACGAATGATCGAGCCGATTAAAAGGAAACCGGCGCGCGATCGAGCTCACGGCTACCGAATTGATCTCGCTGAACGTATCAATTGCCTTCCCCCCTCCCCTAGCCCCACCCGCTGTCGTGGTTCCGTAATAATCGCTCGTTATTGCGCGAAGGGGAGGCGCGAGTCTTTAGATTAGTGTCATTCGCCGGCAAACATGCCTCGTCGCCACAACGGGTTTCCAGATCGCACGTTTCTGCTCGCTAACCGTTCCTTTCACCAAACGCCCGGACAATGCGACGCGATTCTTTTGTGCGATTCTGTCGCGCGCATTGTTTGAGGCGGTCGTTCCAATTTTCCTTATCTGCGACCGACGTGTTTATTAAATTCGAGACTCGACGTTAGCGCGTCGGGACCGCGATGAGGACCGCGATGTCGGTGTTGTCAGCGATTGCGATTGACAACAAGCGAGTGACATGAGAACGGTGACATTCCTGAGCACCAGAGTGTCACCGCACCGCGAGTCCTCCCTTTCGCTTGCTTTCGCAGAAACGAATTTCGCGAGCGAGATCATCCTAGACCAAGTGCATCCCTGCATCTTAATGCCGCGCGTTGTTACTCGCGCGCGTTCTCTTAATTGGTTTCGAGCTTGCGCCGAATATCTCGTATCGCCGACAACAGGAACTTATCTCGCATGCGAGCGAAAGGTGCGAGCATGTGGTGCTCCATCATTTCGTGATTTAGCGAGCGTGAGCTGGCTAATTAATGCTCAATCGGCGGAATCGAGGCAACCCGCGCGAATCCTCGCCTTATCCCCGACCCCTCCCCCTTCCCTCTGTCGACTTTCATCCGCATTGAAGGGCATGCAGATTGACCCGATCGCCGAACGGGGAGTCAGCCTTCCTTCTCCCTCCTCCGGTGCGATGCCGCGAAAAACTGAATCGCGCGGAGCGGCATTGATAGGGATAGAGATATCCCTCCCCTCCCCCCTTCCCCCCTCGCCCGCGGAGAGGAAACGACCCGTGGTACTCGTCGATACATCAACCGCGTGTTATTTCGGATCGGAAGATCTCTCTTCCGGCTTTCCTTGGTCGTTTAAAAGCGCTGATGGAGACCGCGATAGACCAGCGATAAAGATGGACAAACGTGTTCTCGGCAATCTCGGCGCCGTTATCGTTAAGATTCTCTCTTCGTTAGCTGGCCCGATCTGTCATCCGCGAAGGCTCTCCCTCTTTCCCTCGCTCGCTCTCTCTCTCTCTCTCTCTCTCTCTCTCTCTCTCTCTCTCTCTCTCTCTCTCCTTCTCTCCGTGATTTTTTGCCATTTCCGAGAGGATGATGCCCATGTGTCGCTCGTTAATCACTTCTGTTCGCGGAAAAGCGAACGGGCTCGCCACGAGGAGCTCTGTTTCGCGTGGGACGACACAGAACAGTCATTGATTGAGCCTCCGTCATCCCCTTTTGCACAATCGCTCGCGTCGCGGGAAAATGGTACGCGCAATGTCGCGCGCCCGGGCATGCCTCGCGAGATAAATGCGTGGAGGTCGCGGAAATAAACGCGCGATACAGCGAGAGAGCTTTTGTCGGGCCGGACAGAAGCGGGATAAAACGCGAGCCACATGCGGAACGAATCGTTATCGAGCGCACGAATAACGCACAAATAGATCGCATTGTCTAAGAACGACGGCGAGACGCGCGCGGATCAGGCGGACCGAATCTCCCGCCAAGCCGAGTGCGGGGCTCGGCGATTGGCCCAATTGATTTCGCGATTAACGAGCGATCGATTACGCGGCCAACGAATCGCGCGCGAGTGCTCGTTCGCCGTTTGAATTCCCCGAGCTCTCTCGAGAGCTCTTAATCTCGCTCGGACTACTCAGGTGACGCGTTTCCGCACGGAATGCTTCCGGGATTCAGCCAGAAATCATTCCTGAGAGCGCGCTCATCGAACCGTAGCCTCTCTGCTCGCCGATCAAGCGAGCATGGATCTGAGAGATTCATAAATCTCGCGGCGCTTGTGCGCACGTTTGCCGAAAGAGAAAGAAAAAGGATTCGAGAAACGCCGATGCCGCGAACAAGAAGAGTTCGCGCTGGACCCTGAAGGCGACGTTTCACGAAATGTCCATGTCGATGGGGGAAACGAGCCCCACGATTGAAGTCTCGATTGAAATTCCTATAGAGAGAAGGACACGCGATTCGCGACGAGTAAGTGCGAACGCGTGTAGCGGATCGGTCAGCTATGGCGAGAGCTTTCGGGAACGCGTCATCGGACAGAAAAATTCCCTCGTACTTGCTTAACTCTTGCATGCTCGCGATTCACGCGTCTCCCACATTCTTACGAATCCCTGCGAGATTCTCGCCCAGCTGCCGCGCTCGTTTCAACCCTCAACTACAAGCGCGAGGCCGACGCTCGAATGAAGCCAACCGCGAGACGTATCGGCACGCGGGATGCACGCGTAATCGGTCGTAAAAAGGCAATTCAGAGAAAGAGAGAGAGAGAGAGAGAGAGGGGGGGAGGAGGACACGAACGGGTTCTTCATGCCTGTAAAAGGACGCGTCCGCAACGTAGCGCATGTTGAATGCGCGGCATCGACGGATCGGAAAACGCTTTGTCACTCGCCATTGCGTTTCGCCCAAGCGTGCGTGTGTGTCTACTCGCGCTCGTGTGCACGTCCGCGTACACGTGTATGCGTGCTTTCGCGACTCTTTCGCGGGGATTCTTCCGTTGCGCGCGCGCGCGCATTCCTCGCCCAGCGCGTTCCTCGGGAGATGCCACTCCGAATATAAGGACGAAGAGATGCCGACACGCTAATCGCGAGCTAATCGCCAAACGCGGGATACGATCGTATGAGTTTACCTCTTGAGATAACGCGCGCGCGACAGGGGGATCCCCCTTTGGGGGATTTTTATTCGGGGGAGCGCAGCTGAGTTTATAGTTTCTCCATGAGAAGAAGGTAGCGTGCGGGAAGCATCTCCAATATCCCGCGACTGTCGCATCGGCAGCAAAATGTTCTCGAGACGGTTACCTCGTCGATAAACCGGCTTAGATGTGACATAAGAGGGGAGGGGGGGAGGGGGGGGGAGGAAACGAAACGCGAACGGCGAAGCGAGCGATCGGATCGTTCCAGCTAGAATCTCTCACGCGGGACAGCAAGAATTTACATTACGACCGTTTGAGAAACGGTCCTTCCAATCTGTCAAAGTACTCGGATGCTGAGCGCCACGATCTCGCCGACGCCAGAATTCCGTCCTTTCCGAGATCGAAGCTGCAGCGCGGGTCTCGGTAAATGCGCAGTTTAATGGAAACGCGCATCGCTACCGATTGGCTTCTAGAACGGTCAATAAATCGAGTCTCCTCGCGGCGCTATCGCGAGGATCCTCCTGAGGGTCTTCTCCTTCCAGAGCCTTGTGAATGCCCCTTAATCGATCGCGAGGCAACCGATATAGATATAAATGTAGATCGATAAACTTTCATTCAATCAGATCATTCAATCTTTTGCTCTCACGCGGCATTCCGGATGAACGTCAAAGCGTTCCTTGAAGCGGCCAATTCGCCATCGATGAGTCACATCGAGGCGACCAGATCACGCGATCAGATCGAATCAAGTCGCTGCGACGACTATTCGAACTTTCACGCGCAGATTTGCATTTCCGAGATAATTAGCGTGCTCGTGATTTCTCGCAAGAATGCAAGCGGAAATGCAGCCGGAAATGCTCGACGGTTTCGGCAGGAAGGAGAAGTCAATATTCGGCATTAGGAATGACGTAATTTGGCGAAGCGCGGATTTCCTTTGCTGGATAAGCCGCGCAGTAGTTTCCTAGAAATCCAATTTAGATTCACTAGCCAGATGGACATAGTGTAACATACGTCGAAGAGGCGGAAGGATTTGATGAAACATGGTCGTGATTACCAGCAACTTCCCCACACGCGGGCGGAAGTTGTCTTTTGACCTTTCCCGAGGAGATTATTCCCATCAATGGGCCATGATGATGAAACTTTCATTATCAAATCCGCGAACATCGTTCTTCTTCATCCAACTTATCGTTCTCCGCGAAATCGAAATAATTATTTCGTTTTCCTTTACTTGATAGCGAACCGGATTCGCATCGCGCACAAGCTGCATAATTCTGGAAGTTAAACAGGAATCGTCGACGAATGCAGACGAACGCGCTTTTACGCCGTAAAAAATCAAATCGCGCAATTGCAAATGAACGCAAACTGAATCATGCATTGTCCGCGCGAATGACCTTGCACGATATGAAACGCGGCAGGTGTTGCCTGGCGTTGCTCGCGGACACGTGAGCAGAAATATTCAACTTCTCTCGAAAATCCGAATTACGAGTAACACGTGTGTTTCCCCGCGCGACGTCTTCTTATCTCGAAATAAACTTCCGTTACGGACAGAAGCTCGGCGGCGCTCTTCCCGAATATAAATCTCCTCTATCTTCGTGGCAGCTTTATGCGCGGACTTTGGAATAGTTGTTACTTTGCATTGGAATAATGCTGAGACCGAATTGCAAACACTCGAGACATTCATCATGGAATGCATCCGTCGTTTGAGTCTGCTCGACGGCGGTGGTCCATTGAAGTTTCTTCCATTTCGGGCGCCTTCCGCGCTTGGATTCAAATTGATTCGCGATTAAGGAGCCGGCGTCGGTGCAATGATTTCGCGGTTACTTCCGCAAGCGTCGAAGCGGATTTGTCTAAATTGTGTTAAGCGCACGCTGCGATCTGTGTGCCGCAAATGTCACTTGTAGTCGCCCGTGCGCGTGCGGAATATACTCCGCAATCGCAGCTATCATATTCAGAGCTTGACGTCACGCGTTTGACCGCGAAATTAAACTCGAATCGTCATCGATGTTCTAGGGATATCAATTACATTGTACTACGATACGGATCAATATTGCGTGATCAAAGATCGTTGTTTACATATTCCTTGAATTTGCGTCGACAGACGAACCGATCTCCGGCTGGCGATAACTTTATGAATTTTATATTTATAAATTCGTAAATCTGTGGAATTATCCTCGTGTTACGGTCTTGTCGATTTTCTATCGCATTCTATCGTCGCATTATTCAAAGACGCTTGACTCGTGTTAACTAGAATTCATATTCTAGTTCAATCGCATATGGCCTCTTTTTAGACAGAAATATTCACACGCATACGTGAATATTTTTAAATGCGAGATAATTGTTTATCGTGATATTTCCATATTGGTGTGCCGAGCACACCAATGCTTTCAGTCTCCTCTTTCTCTCTCGCGCGAATGTTACCGGAGCCTCACGGGGAGCCGATATAATCGCAGTTAATGTCACCAACACCTGACCTGAAATTTACAGACCGTTTCAGGATTTGCGCGAGGCCACAGTACTGCCAAGATAGTGTGGCTTAGTTATATCATTCAGTTAGTTGTATCAATTAACATGCAGCGTAGATGAAGCGAATCAATGTCAGATCAAGACACCATACAATGTCGTACAATCAGAGCAAATCAGAAAACAGATTTACCATGACTTATGCACATATAACACGAAATTGTGATGAGATTTGGCACGGAACGATCTCTCGTCTGTTATGTGTATATATAAATATATAAGCTCTTATGTATATACATTATATATATATATATAAGCTATTAAATCTTAAAATAAAAATTATGAGCGCATCGTTGACGAGCGCTCCCAAATTATTATTGAATACTTTTGACTATTACTAATCACTATTAATACTCGAATGTAACGCTCATGGATTCGAAGCAACGAGAAAGCTTACTGCTGTAAGCCGCGCCATGCAAATCCTGCATTTCGCGTTGCGTGACCGTTACGTAATGACAAGCGTTTAAGCGGTACGCAGTTTTGGCGAACTGTGATATTCCCTTGAATTCCATTTTCGCGCACCTGCACCCCGTAAACCTTCGTACAATATATCCCCGGTCATAAACAGCGCGCTGTTCCGCGGCCGCTGAGAGATTTAATTCATTTCTGACATTTGGGACGGATCATCTAATTACGGCACAGCTGGCCGATATCTCGCATATTATGTAGGAATTAATTATCGCGGTCGCCGAGAGATTCGCATCGCGTCATGTCGAGTTTTCATTTCAGATCCCGAATGGACACCCGGCTGTGTCGCATTGTCGCTGATATTGCGTCGCCGGCGCGTCACATTCGCCTGAAAAATTAGCGCCAAAACGTGACGATTGCACGAGACGTGCACGTGACTTGGATTCGCGGCGATCGATTAAAACGGGATTCAAACGGATCGTACCTTGAGCACCGCGAGTGACGCGATGGCCATCAAAATGAGGCGAAATGTTGGAAACACCGAGCACGCGCCGATTATTTAATTACCGTAACGAGCTCTGTTAACGGAGCTCGTTTTTGCCGATTCCACGCGCAAACTTGCGAATTCGACTTGCGAGCTTGCGGTGTCGCGACACTTCAGCCGACTTGATTGAAAAACCAAGCGCGAATATCGCCGATAACGTTTTAACAGATTCGAGTTTCAGGCCGAAACGAGACGAGAAGGAGGATCTAAAATTCTTTCGAGAGATCGACGGTGTATTTCCGCGAGCGAGGGCAGAAGCTGCGCTAGAGTTAACTCGCAGCTTGCCTTTAAAAAGCACGCGAGTGCAGACAAGTACCATCGACGATGGTAGCATGGTCTATAATGCGACGGTTCATCGCATCCGACATCAAGCGAGAAATAGAAGGACCCGGCCTTCTCTGCGTTTTATTGTGTTCCCCTGACCGACCAGGCGTTTTCGCAGCCCGATAGAAGGCAGGATACGTTTGCAGATATTTTCCGAGGCACATTCATGCGTGATATTAAGCGCGCGGCTCGCCGTTCTCGGCAAGCCGAGATCTGCCGAGATCTCAGCAGAATTGCGCAACGGAGACTCAACAATCATCCGACAAAGCCAAACAGAAACGAAACCACCGAGATGTCAGGCGTCTCGAAGTTTTCCACGTGCGGCTGCTGTTTTCGACTCCTCTTGCGACTTGCCACAAGCGATACGTTAAATGTAATGACTGCACGCGGATGTTAGTAATCCCACGCAATCGTTGCGCGATAAAGATTAAAGAACACGGTTACGAGAAATACGAGAAATAGCTCGCGTAAGGAATTATAGGAATTATAGTTGACGGGTTAGATCGAAGAGGAATCGCTGAATCGTGACCGCTCGTCGTTGCGTTCCAGGTGACGTGTCTGGACGAAGAGGGCGCCCAGCAATGCATACCAAAGAGGATCTTCATGGAGCTGATACGCTTGCCGGAGTTCAGCTCGGGCATAGCAGCGTATTTGAGAACGACGAGAGTCTCTCAGAGAACGAAGGGCTACAACGACATAGACCACTTGAAGGTCCAGTTCAGCTCGGCGGAGAACGATGATGCTGAGATCTGCGTGCCTGCCAGCGTCTACCTGGAGCTGCTGAGGGACCCCGCGTTGCAGGGGTACCTCACTGTCATGTCGCGCACTCACAAGTTGCTCGAGTTCCCCGAGAGTGTCCTGAACAGCAGCGAGGAGGCCGACTCGGGGGAGCTGATCCGCGAAGCGGAGAAGCGCAGCCTCGCGACGCTCGCCAAGAACGACGACCTGCCGTTATTACCAATTACCACGCAGGAAGACGAGGACGACGATGACGAGGAAAAGAGGAGCGACTTTTCTAGGTATGTGCACGCCGGAAATTTGACCAGGTCCAATCTCATCTAGCTCGAGAGTCGATGCGACAATTGGAGCTCTTGCTTTTATCATCTTTATCAAAAGCCGCGTCGCGGCTACTCAGATTTCTTGGCCAACAACGCGATGGAAGGGCTAGTCAGAATCCAAATTCTCTGCGTTATGAAATTCCGAGAACAATTAATTAACAATTACGATAACGATGATCTATTGATGACTATCCGACTATCGCGACAAACTTCACACAATAAGCCGCAATCTAAACTAGCTAGCTCTTTCATCGTATTATCAGTGGCATGTCTCCTCTTGTCGTTCTTCTCTTATCCGTTCGAATTGATCGATTCAGTGAGAATCTGGACAGCTTCATGCGCATGTTACTGGACGAGGAACGTCGGCGGCTGCGTGAGTTCTACGACTACCTGCCCGAGCTGGACGCTGAACGCAAGGTGCCCGAATACGCGCTGGACAAGCGTAACGTCGGCTCGTTGGCGCGGGACTTTGCATTGCCCACGGGCAGACGTCACATCGCCTCGGTGGTTCGCGATTACGGTCTACCGAGCGGCAAGAGGAACGTCGGCGCCCTGGCGAGACAGAGCATGCTACCGTCGGATGGCAAGAGGAACATTGCCTCGCTGGCGAGATATTACATGTTGCCCCAGGCCGGCAAGCGAAACGTGGCCGCTCTGGCCCGGGACGCCTCCCTGCCTTACGGCAAACGGTATCTTGGCTCGCTGGCTCGCAGCGGCGGCTATCCAGCTCGCGATTACGACGAGGGCAAGCGTAGTATCGCCTCTTTGGCGAGGAACGCCGACTGGCCGGTCTTCGCAAAGCGAGGTGGCACAGCTGCCGCGGGCAGGATGATCGTGCGGGTGTTGAATCGCCATGGGAGATCGCTCAACGACGATCGCGAGGTGCACAGCGAACCCCTGGACCTCCAGCAGCTCATCAGACAGGGACAAAACGGCGACCAGGTCAAGCAAGACGTCCCGGAGTGGCGGGCGACCCCTAACGTGTCAGAGGAATCCCTGGAAGAGACCAAGAGCAGAAACAGATCGAACAGGAGGATCGACGCTGCCTCGCAGACCAGGCACAAGAGACAGATCGACTTCTCCGATGAGTATCCGCTGCCCGTGATGCAGAACAGCAACATGCTCGAGTATGAGGATATGATCGAAACGTTCCCGGATCATTATCCGGAGAAGAGGTTCATGGGTGAGTAGTTCAACGCGCTTCAACGCTGTATATTCGCGCATGGAGGTGGACCTCCCTCGTTCGTTTCAAATTCCTGACTTAAGATTTAAACTCACTGATCGCTTCAACAGTTAGAGATCCGCTTGGACGTAGAGTCCGTAAATTTATCGGTCAATAAATTTGATCAAGCTAATTGCATCTCCCACGTCATGTTTACATCCATGATATTGCCGATGCTGGGAGCTCGAATCGACCGGATGGAATCAACTTTTGAGCGTCGGTCAACCATCGGTCTTCGACTCTGTGTCAGGTTCCGCGCCGGAGATGCCGGCGGCAGACTCCGCGGGATACCCGGAAGTTCTGCAAGCCAGTAAGAGACATATCGGAGCCCTCGCACGCCTCGGCTGGCTCCCGTCGTTCCGTGCGCCACGATTCTCTCGATCGCCGCGATACCTGGTCGAAAGGTCAGGCCGTTAGGGCAGCCGCTCTCCGTGTCCTCTTCTCCTACCTCGATGTGATGTCAACCGTTTGTCGTACCTGTACCTCAAGTAGAGCTACACCCTACAGACTGAGAAAATATCTCATATCTCTCTCTCTCTCTCTGTGTGTGTGTGTGTGTGTGTGTGTGTGTGTGTGTGTGTGTGTGTGTGTGTGTGTGTGTGTGTGTGTGTGTGTGTGTGTGTCAGTATCAGCAGATATCTATAGAAAGCCACATCACGTCACGTCACGTCAAAGACAAGTCACGATATACCAATCAGCCATCTATACTACCATCTACATCACAAAAAAAATACAAAACGCTCTCCAATGTGTCGTCTTCTTCTTCTTCTTCTTCTTCTTCTTCTTCTTCAAACTACAAACGCGATGCTACCCCGGGACCACATGTCACGGTAGCTAGGTGTATTACGTCTCGATGTGTATAGTGTATTTCGCTGTTAGACACTAGAGGCTCGATGTTAGACTAGATGATTAGATTGCGAATAGAGATCGATGTTAGATGATTAGATTACGTAGAATCGATGTATAGTTTGCCATGCTGACACGGCATTAACGATCCTTGTCGGCATCACGTTTCTGATATCAATGTTGAACGGATCCCAAACGTTACTCGTTTCAATCCCGTTTTTCCTTTTTTCATGACGATAAAGACAGATCTACTTTCAGGCGTGAATCACCACGATACGGAAGACGTCGCTGTTGTTCTCACTTTTTTTCAAATTCCCTTGCTTTCGAAAAGAGTCACGTTGGGGATTCCCGTATGACGCCGTTTCGTGTCACTTAAATGCATCCAGGAATACAGTGTTATATCCGAATGGTTTTTGCCTCGCTTTATCTTACATTTGTCTCAAGATCACGTAACATTGCCTATTCGAGAAAAATGGCAACGTGCAATAATCGAATACGCGGAAGCGAAAACCATCGTTGAAGAAGCACTGTGTTAGATGTTGAATGCTCGATACACTGAGCGTTCTGATGCTGTCAGAGTCGGCAAAGAGTTATCAAACAAGATTTACTCGGAAATCAATAATTCTTATCAGAGGACGCAGAATGCATCCTCGCAGAATGACTCGTCCACATGCTCAGTAATGCTTTTGTTTTCTGTTCCTGCTGAAGAGAGAGAATCGTAGAATCGCGTGACATCGAAGCCTCGATAGCTTTGTGATCTCTGTCGACGAATTACATTCGAATTGTAGCCTACAATGACATGAATGGTGGACACTGTCAGTACTGTTCATGATATCGTGTTACCGTTAATCAATTGTTATTGTCTAGAACGTGGATCCATCGGATCCAACGTGTCAGTCCGAGACTGACGTGTATCCGCTGATATAAGACGCGAGTAATGCATTTCAGGGAGAATCCCGCAGATGGGTCCTCGTCCAACTACACCCCCAACGCGTCGACTCGGTCGCTAAGACCGATGTTCACCCTGAGAACACGCTTGCAGTCCCTGCACGGAGATTGTCACCACGGCTTCAAGAGGTTCCTGCTGTTACCGGATGCGGATAACTCCCTGCGGATGCCGCACTCCCGCGTCATGCCGCGTTCCATGTAAAATCCTTGTCTCGCTGCTCAGACGTCGCCGCGCACACATACACATGCGCGCGCGCGCGCGCGCGCACACACACACACATATACACGCACGCACGTGGGCACATACGCATATACGTATACACATAAATATTGCGTCAAGATCACGCGTGTATTTAGCGTGATTGCAAGAAGGGCATGAGACGAAAACGATGCGCATGACTGATGTAAATATCCGGATTCCGAATCGGGGACGTTCTTCCTTACTGACGATTGATCACTTCTTATTAATGACGGGTACCGTGCAACGTAACTTCTGGATTATTGACGAATAATAATGATCGTCTCGTCGCGGGGAGATCGATTTATCACCGCTCCGAGAAATCAGAATCGATAGATCGCGACTCTGAGCGCAACGGAAACGAGGAAGCACGTCGCCGGAGATAAAAAAAGAAAGATTTAATCAGTCAATCGAAAAGAAAAAAAAAAAACAAAAAAGAAAGAAAAAAGGGGGAGAGATCAATCATGTCACGGGATTGACCGATCTTGATGACGAAGCTTGCTGTCCGAGCGACAATAATCTTACGTAATCTTAATGTTGAAAGAAAAGAAAAAAAAAACAAAACAAAACAAAACAAAACAAAAAAGAGAAAAAAAGAGAGAGAGAGAGAAAACGCCTTGAGAGAATGTGCCGAACTGTATCGAAGAGATTTAAGCCGTTATGCGGAAAGCGTAAATATGTCCACGTTGAAACGTTCTCCAAATGTGCGCGGACAGGTTTCTCCTTTATTAGAGGGATAATAAGAACAATTTTTGGATTCGTATACAAGAGACGACTTGGTCGTCTCGTAATCGTCGCTATGCGTGTCTCGCAGCAAACGGAGACACACGTTTCTCATGGTATTTGTATCTTAATATCTCTCTTCCTCTCTCCCCTCCTCTCTTTTGGTATCGATGTGCGTAGCGAATGTGTATCGCAATTTTAGCGTCTCGTATCACCTGAAGCTAGATGTATCCGATCGACGTATTCGATCAACGCTCAACGTTGATCGACTAGCGATCTCGATTGACCAAATGCTGTCCGAATCGATGTCGCAAACGAAGCGCGCCCGGCTGATTCATCGAGAAAGATCCCGTTTCCGTGAGTTTTCGTCGCCTGGTTCGCAGCGATACGAGCAAATAGAGAGAGAATAAAGGATCGCGAATCAATTCGGCCATTGCCACTTAGCTTAACGATAAATCATCGTGGAATCGAAATATTTTATCCCACGCCAGGCTTCCAATTTAAACGGACGCAGCCACGCACACGAAGCCGGCAGTATGTCAATTTGATGATTATTACTTAGCGCAGGCTTACCGATAAATCATCGCGGGATCGAAATATTTTACGCGCCGACGTACCTGGCGGCCGTAAAAGATCGTAAAAGGAGGATTAAGATTCGCGTATGCGTCAATTCCCGGGCGATTATTGCCTAACGGAAACGTGAATCACTGTTGAATCAAATGTACGCTCGTTTGTAAATGACGCCGAGCGTCTACGCGGTCTATGAGGCGTCTATGACTGCGGATTCGAATCGTATCAATTAATGGAGAGTTTCCGTGATCTCTCGGTCGAGAGATGTGTTTTCCAGCCGGTTACAGTCAACGCTTTCGCGATCCATCTTGGTGCGCAAGATTCTCCGAAAAAAGCAAGACGCGTATTTATCATCTGCTTACAGTCGTCGATTGCGATACTCCGAGATGAGTTCCCGTTGGGAAAATACTCTTGGAAACTGTTATTAAGGAGAATCATGTAATGCTACGTAATAAAATCGTATCATCCGGGACGTGTAACGCGAGATACGTCGATTACGTTTCCGTTCCGTACTCTCTGTCTTTATTCTACAAGAAAGTCCGGCCGTGATTTAACGTTCGCCTGGAAATCTGTAATTCTAAACGTCCGCACGATGCGTCCACTCTGTACATGCGTACATGCATGTACAGATTACATCGAAAACAGGCACGATAATGTACGCTGCGATCGCAGAAGCGTTTAAACACACTCCGCGTATAAACGGAAGGCTGACTTCTGGTACTTCTCATCTGTGAAGCCTCGGACCGCAGGACCACCTACATTTTCTCCCCCGTGGGTGTTATCTCGCTTCACTCTCTCGCTCTCTCTCTCTCTCTCTCTCTCTCTCTCTCTCTCTCTCTCTCTCTCTCTCTCTCTCTCTCTCTCTCTCTCTCTCTCTCTCTCTCTCTCTTTTTCTCTGGAATGCCTCTTCGATGTCTCGCCGCGAAAATCTCGATCGTTCGCGGAATCGAGCGAAGCCAGGGAATAATCTCCGTGACGCGTAGTGACGTGTACGTGATGTAAATGCCAAAGTATTACAGCGCTCGCAGCAGCTTGCTGCGGCCCGATAGAATTCGACGCGAATTCGGTTTCGTCCTAGTCCCCCTAGTCTTCCCCCCCCCCCTCTATTCYCCCTCATTTGAGTCTCGTTTGAGTATCGTTAGAGAAAAACGTGTTGTTGTGTCTAATATGTGTGTGGTGCTGCACGTATAAAGTCAAAGTGCGCTCGATATGCCGCGACATCATCGATCGCTGCGGGGATGACGCACAAGTCCGTCGATCCCCCTTAAAAGTCTTACTGAATCTACGATTTAAAGTATACTATGTGTTTGTCTAGACAATAATGGATAACCAAAGTGACAATAAAGCGACAATAGTATTGAAGTAATAAACAGCCGAGCTTTATTTCGTATTTGCGCAAGTCTACGACTTTGCGTCTCCGCATCCGCAGACTCGAGATCCGCCTCGCAAGATCTGCGCGCGTGCTTTTCCGAACAAAGCAGACTCGCGCCTTCAAGCATCCATGCTTGCTTGCTCCCCCGCAATCCCCGCGATTCACGTATTTTTACGCTTCTTTGGTCCCAGCAGTGAAGTAACGCGGGACTGTAGACTTGCGAACTACAGAAAAGAAAGAGAGAAAAGAAAGAAAAAAAAAACAATATTTATATATATATGCATATATACGCATTTTAATATACAATCTTTTTAATTCGACTATCATCTTTACGCGCGCGCGCAGATTAGAATGCGACGGTTTTTCCTTTTCCTTTTATTTTTTTCACAAAGGTTGAGCCTGAGGTACTTTGCGTACTTTCGAGTTCAGCCAATCGAGCAGGGTCCTCAACAGGCTTCTGCCCTGTCTCCAATTTTGCAGATCTAGCCGCTTAGACCCAATCGCATCGTCGTTGCTGTTGGATATATCGTTGTGGTCACTCGAGTCTGCCAAACTGTTGATAGTTGACGGGGCAGAACCTTGTTTTTGTACGTTACCGGAATTGGAGTTGTTACCATTGCCGTTCCCGTTTATCAAGTTCCCATCGACCGCGTCATCGCCGTTGGAAATTTTGTTGTTGGTATTGTTGTCGCCGGAGTTATTGATAATTAACGGGACCAACGTGGAGCCGCCTTTAACGACGTTTCCGGAATCGGAATTGTCGCCATTGTCGTTTCCGTTGACCAAGTTCCCGTCCACGTTATCGTCACCGTTGGAGACGTTATTGTTGTCGTTGTTATTACCGGAATTGTTAATAATCAACGGCACGGTAACTTGATGATCGTTGCCGATCGACTTCTCGCTGTCATCGTCATTGTTCTCTTCGCTCAAATTGCTCGCTTCTTTTTTCGGGCATAGGTCAGAAATATTCTTCAAGCAGGTCGCGTTCGGACTGCAGGCGTTCAGCTCTTTGTCGTATCCCTCGTTGCACGCGCAGGACATCGGCGTCGGCTCGTATATTTTGGGTAAGATTTCCGCGCACAGGATGTATTCCCTGCAGAGACCTGGATCCGGCGGTTGGATGCCGCCGGTCCTGCAGTACCTCACGCATTTCTGCAGCTTGATGTCGTACCTCTCGTAATCCTCGCAGCGCCCCAGAATGTACGGCTTGCCGAGGAGGCATCTCCCGTAAATGCGATCGTCCCGCGGGTATACGATCGGCTGACCCTCTCGGCCGACGCAGTTGAAGTTCACGCAGTCGGATGGATAACGACGATATTTGCAGCCGGCGTTTGCGTGATCGTACACATTGTTCCTTGGACACTGGTTGATCGTGCTGGAGCCTTGCGCGCATATGTAATAACGCGTACAATTTATCGGATCAGGAAACACGCCATCAGCCGGACAGACGAAGTCTTTTGAGGGGCAATTGGGCTGCGGGATCTGACAATGCATCGTAAGATTAGTAAAACCGCTTGCTTTCCTAGATGTCCATAAATGGAAAATCAAGTGAAGCAAGAGACGAGATGAATGTATGTCGAATGTTTTTTTCTTTGGGCTAATTCCGAAGAAGAGTCTAGACTTCTCCTCGCCATCTGATCTGGCGGGATTTCTTTTATTTGTTCCTGTGGATGAATTAAGAGCGATCGATGTGCGAGCATTACCTTCGAACATGTGCCAGAGTTACAGTAGGGGGTGCTTGATTCCTTGTCGCAAGTTATGATGCCGTACTGCACCAAGATATCGTTCACTCGTATACATACTCTCCCTTCGTTGCAAGAGATGCATTCGAGATCGGATTTGCATATCACGCTGTCATTACGGTCTATATGGATCGTGTTATCGAAAAGTGTCAGAGTCTGGCCAGACACCTGACTGAAGATGAGTATCTAAGAACGTAAGTATAAGTATCACGTAGATTATTATCGTATTTAACGCGTAAACACCTTGTTTAAGTCTGTGCATGTGTGATTCAAGCTGAATTCGAATATCAGTTTACGAATTTACATTTAAACATTACATTTTATATTTATAAGAAAATTATTTTTAAATTAAACAATCGATAGAATAGGTAAACAGATAAATTCATTTTAATCTAAATATTTTGACTCGAGTTGCCTTAAAAAAGAAATATTCACTTGTTAACATTAAAAATAGATCTAGAACAGCAATGTATAAAAAAGAGTAAATTTAATCGTG
Source organism: Eciton burchellii (assembly GCA_020341155.1). Lineage (NCBI taxonomy): Eukaryota > Metazoa > Arthropoda > Insecta > Hymenoptera > Formicidae > Eciton > Eciton burchellii. The sequence goes on from JAHMML010000015.1 coordinate 2,780,425, forward strand.
GATTATCATTTAACAAACAAGCCCAGTCCAATCAAAATAAAACACTGCCAAATTTTCTAATTTTAAACTATTAAATATACTAATCAAGTAAGTAAGTTATTAATTATTATAATTCTAGTATCTAATTCTAGTTTACAACTATAAACTAATCATCGAATCATATAAATAAATTATTCTAAGCTATTTTTGGTTTCGTAACTATTACGTTTCGGTATATCGTAGATTGATTCTGCTCTATCCGATCGAGAGCAAGCGAAGAATTAAGACGAAGAATCATTTACTTTGTAGAATGGAGAAATCGATCGCGCTCACGACACTTACCGAAATAATCAACGTGCCTCGATGTATACCCATGTTGATGTAAACTCACGTAACTTCAGGATCGCCGGTTTCTCTTATATCTATCCGTCTGCTGATTATGCGCGTTGACATATGCAACGGCAAATACTGATATGCCTAACGATATTTATGACGTAAACGTATCAAGTTGTTAGGTAGTAATAAATTTATTGGATAACGCATTCCGAGAATTTCCATGCGTGCTATTCCTGCATCAAGAAATAATATCACACTTACCATTCGCGTTACGTGTTGTGCCAGCGATCGTTGGTGATCGACGGCATCATTCGATTGACTTGATGAAGTAGAATAATAAAATTTCCTTCCGACTTTAATCGAGATCGTTAAGGAACACATATGGCAATTCTGATCACATAATAGACTTTGCGAACAAGATGCGAACAAGCATCAGCGAGAACATTTGAGACATGTCAAATCTGTCTTTTAATCTGTCTTTTAAATCCGCGATAATTCGCGAGTATAATGTAAAATTCTTTTAAATAAAAGATAAACTAAAAGATTTTTCTTCTAAAAATATTGATTGATGCGCGAACTACGGAAGTCTGATATCCGCAGATCCCGGAGACTTTGCGTTATCGTCGAGCTTGTAGAGCCTGTGCAAAGAACGTCGAAAGCCATTGCAAATTTTGCGATAAGTTCCCTCAACGAAGACGCAGCGGGCTCTTAACGACTGGCACCTAATTAATCTGATACTTCCGTGATTCAAAAGTCAAGCTATAAATCGCGCGATCCCAGTAATGGATAAATGTGCACCGAGTTTGTCTCTAAAGAGGAATGTACCTAAGCATTCTCCATCAAAAAAGGAGAAAAAAGAACATCTAATCTCATGAAGCAGATTTGAAGAAACGACTCGTTGTAACCTCCTTCGACCATTCTTATCGATTCACTCGTTATATCATCACGCGACGTCACGGCGAGAGAGAGAGAGGAGAGACAGAGAATAAAAACAGCAATATAAAGCTACTGATCGATGTAATTTATATTATATAAATATATACAATATGTAAATATACAATATACAATATACGAAACAACTGTATGTACAATAAAGATATCGTCCGTCTTCCGCAATATAATCTCTGTACAGTGACCGAATCGGCTAAAATATTCCACCCACGCTGCGATGATAATTAAGCTGAGGATGCTGCGTGTAATCGTAGCCCTGATCGTACCAGTCCGACGTTGCCGACGCAGTGTTCGCGGTGGACTGGATATTCTGACTCGCGTGTGATCCGTGCTGGTGACCAGCGGTGTGACTAGACCCGTACTCGCCGCTCTGGAAATGATTGAACTGTCCCCAACCCAGCTGCGTCCTGGACCAATCGGCGTTGCCTGGAAGACAGACGATTCGCGATGAAACCTCGCAAGCTCGAACGCAAGAGCAAATTCTAAGGAAACGCAAGGTCGTGGCAGGAAAGATCAAACGGCTCTGCCAAGGGTTTGGAGGAGAAGGAGCAAGGACCAAGCGGTGCTCACCGGCGTTGTGCGAGAGCGAGGTCGGCGCGCTGTGCGCGGCCGGAGGCTGCATCGTCGACACTTGCGCGAGCTGCATGCTGCCCGCGTGCGCCGGAAGTGAACCGAGGTGACCGGAGATGGCGACCGCGTGTCCCTGGAGAGCACCGCTCATCGTGGTGGGCACCTGAGTCGCCATCGTCGTCGCCATCTGGGCGATCGCCGCGCTGCCGGCCGCCTGGTGCACGCCGCCGCTCGTCGCCTGGTGCAACGTCGTCGTCGGACTGTGATGCAACGCCGTGGGCACCTGCGGGATACCCCCTGGCATCTGCGGCACCTGCGGTAGCTGGGCGAGCTCGTGACTGGCGTACTGGCACGGCGTCAACGGCAGGCTGGCCACCGAGTGAGCTATGCTGCCGGCGTGCTTGCGAAGTCGCGCCCTGCGATTGCTGAACCATACCTGGTGACACGGGACGTGAGAGATCAGCAGGACGCGCGGGACTAGGTCCCCCCGCCCGAGGGGGAGACGATGTCTCTGAATCGTTTCTGTTCGCGCTTGACAGCGAGACTCGTCTGGCCTCGGCGCTCGCGTTTCCAGACTCTCAAAGAGTCTTGTGTCCTCGCTCGTCGCTCTTTCAGCTGCCGAATCGCGGGTTACGAGAGCATCGTTTGAATATTCGTCGATATCGATATTCAACACGATCGATACGTGCCGACCTCGCAAACTCACTTGGATCCTCGCCTCTGTCAGCCCGGTCCTCTGCGCCAGTTCCTCTCTCGCGTACACATCCGGATACTGAGCTCGCTGGAACGCAGCTTCCAGCTGTTCGAGCTGCTCGCCGGTGAACGTTGTCCTGCTCCTGCGTTGCTTTCGCTTCAGCGGAATGCCCGGCTCGCTTTCCGTGTCGGAATCATCGCCGCAACGACCTGAGAGACAGAGAGGAACAATCGTTACGAGAAATTCGGAACGGCCGATCTATGTTTCTCTCATCCGTCAGCGCGAAGACGCTCGAGTTTAGCTCAAGTTTCGCAGAAGGGGGTTTAGCTCATCTCGCATTTAGTTAAAATCTCAAGAATGTCACGCGAATGTATGTATGTATTCAGCAAGCAAGCCGCTTTTATTCTCTGTATTTCAGATGCAAATCCATTATGGCAACTCTTTCTCCTGGCGGATGCGATGCGATCCTTCAAGCCGCATCTCACAGGACTCCGCGTTTCATTCAACGAGTTTACGAGTTTCCAAAGTTTTTTCCTGGTACACGCGAAGCAAGATATAATATCCGAGTCTGAATCTTCGAGGAACCGAGATCAGCAGCGACCTGCAAGGTCGAATATCTCTAGATTCGCCAATTGCGGACGGGCGTTTGCTCGTGGATTCGATCAAAGCGAGAAACAACCACGGGACAACAAACCGTTGAAATTTCCTGGTTCGATTATTAATCGCCGTTAAAACGGCCGTCATCGCTAATCAATAAATCGTCGAAGAAGCCGCTCTGTCACTCTCGACCCGCCGTTGCTCGCCCGATAAGCTCGCCTCTTTCTCTCTGAATGGGATATTGATGAGACGATGATCGTCGTACAATACGTGCACGTGTCCGGCGATGGATATCACGGTCATTGTATTATCCACGGCTTAATTGTTTGCCATGAGATCAAGATGTTCCGCCTAACGTGTCGGAGAAAATCTCTCAGCGTCGCGTTTATCAGCCTAAATTTGTGTTTATGATTTCTGAAATCATAATCAACGATCGATCGTTATCGTCCGCGAGTATTCTGTAAGATTTTATGCTACAAATTTCAAGCCATTTCCCTTGCCAAGTAAGACGAAAGAGATGAACGAGGTGCGCAGATCCTGACTGCCTGTAAACCTGCCTGCCCTTTTTCTTCCAATTTCCTCAATTTCAGCTATGGCGCTTGATTGTAACGGCGGTATCTAGAATTCCTCATAAAAATTCTGCTATTCAATCCCGATCTAAAATTTGTTCAATATGTCCGCTTACACGATATAGCTTCATGCTTTCCGCACACGCGACGTGTACACTACATACGCCGCAGTCATTAAAGCGTCCATAAAATCCTCGTAAAAGGCCAGCAATGGTCACCATCGTGTTCACCGCCATCTTGCCGCGTTTTCGCAGGATTGATACGTTTTATGATCGACCGCCTCTTCTCGATGGTTGGTTGCGCTTTGCAGTTCTACCGTTCGTGATGATGATGCCGTCAGCTTATCTCCGGCAGCTTTTCTTCCCTCAGTTTACACGCGATTTTGCACAAAACGCTGGCCGGCTGGCCGTTGAGAAATTATAAAGTTGATGATAAATTACATGAAATAATCGCCGATCATGGAACGGCGAATATCCTCGAGCTGATCTGTCTTACATTAAAGCATCTCGATCTCGGATCCGGATGAACTCGCCTTGGGAATTAATCCCGCTCCCTTGCGTTTTCCCGTTGCGCATGGCCTGTCGCATTAGAGTCAATCTCCGTTCCTGAAATTTATTTCCCATAGAAAAGCCGATCGCGTGTGCGCGAGCAATAATCCCACGGACAATAATCTCAATTGCTCCGCGCGAGCAGTCGGATCGCGAGGATCCCTCCGGCCGTTTCATCGTCGCTCGACCGTCCGATATTCAAGAGCGCTGGTTTCTGTCCAGACAGAGAGAGAGAGAGAGAGAGAGAGAGAGAGAGAGAGAGAGAGAGAGAGAGAGAGAAAGGGAGGGAGAGAGGTTCCGCGAACCTCTTAATATCCTCGCGCTCAGCACTTCATCCGGAGAGCAGGGTTTCAATGCAACGCGCCGCGGCCTCCATCGGAATCTATTTTCCCGAGACGGCGAGCTGCTCCATGCTCGCGCGTCCATTTTCCCCGCGACGAGAGAGAAAGAAAGGGATCCGTGAAGCGAAGGACTGCCACCGGCAACAGAGGAGACTGACCGGGCCAAATATTTGCCCCTAAGTCGACTCCCTCCTCTCCATTTCCCGCATTCGCTCCATTATCGTTCAATCGACCGTTCTGCACTCCATTGTCCCGCACGGAGTCGGACATCGTCGTGCTTTTCCAGCCGTTGCCGGGGGCCGGGGGCCGCGTGCCCCGTTCCGCAGCGGGGTCGAATCCTGAATCCTCGGTTTTATCGCTGGTCGAACGCAAGCATCCGAGAGAACGCGAGCAAGAGTGGCTTGTTGTGACGGATCCAGTCCGTCAGCACAACGCAAACGGGGATTAGCTCGCTCCTTTATCTGGCCACCTGTGCGAGCGCGCTCTCGTCGATTCCGCGATGCGGAATTAAACAGCGGCGACGGTAATTCCATCGATCTCCCGTTCCGAGATCGGAACTCGGAGCTCGCGCTTCGCGAGGAATAGAATCGCCGCGATCTCCCGAAGCCGAAGCATCCATCAAGCATCAAGCTCGCGGACGAAGCGGATCGCTCGAAGCGATCTCCAAGTCTCATTCCTATTCCATCTCGATGTCGGGCTCGCAACAAGCGGAAGCTGATTCTCCTTTCGGGACTACCCTTCGAACGAGATAAAAGTATTCGTGCCGCTTGCGGAAAGGCCCTGCGGCGAGATTCGCGCAGGCCGACACCAGGCAAGCGGGCGCTTGCATCCTCTCGGTGGACCTGCTGTTTTCCTCGTGTACAGTAGAACCTGCCCCGAATCTTGCCGGCGAACAATGGCCGACGTCCCCCTTTTCCGTGCGGTTTTCACTTCGCACGGCGGGGAATGAAACTAACGGGCGACGGGATTGCGGCTTTCGAGTGTACAAGAATTCCCAGCGGCCGTCCTTTGAACCCGGCTCCATTCTACTTATTGTGCGGCGTTACATTTGTCAAAACGTAACGTGCCTTCTGTGCGCACGCAGGGGCGGACACGCCGGCGTCTCTAGTCAAACTCAAATGACGCCTCCACCCCCTCCCCCGGCATTCTGCGGAAGTTAGACAAAAGGCGCGGCATCTTTCTACGAGTCCGCCGGATTTTGCGCGCCGGTATTAATTATCAAAAATATATATTCTCGCCGGAGGGCGAGTCGAAAGCGGGCGATCAAGGGAGAGTCACCCTTGATGGGGGGGCACGGGGATGGAGCGAGATTCGTGGGCGAGAATCGACTCGGGGACCTCGACGAGCCATCGATGACAACGGACGACGCTCACTCCCGCGCACTTCGCGGTCATTGTGCGTCTTCAGAACGCGCGCCGTGGAAAAGGGAGAAAATAAAAAGAGGGAAGAAAAGGAAAAGAAACGGACGGACGTCTTTCGACGTTCACTATCGCCGCTCTTCTCTCTCCCCTACTTGTATACGTCGATGGCGGGACCGGTGACGGGAATTTAAACCTGAGTTCCGCCACCTTTACTGTCTGTAGATGCAACTTGTCTCCGGGCTATTCTCTCATTCTTCCGTTTGTCATACGAGGAACGTGAACGAGCCGCCAAAGACGCCGCCAAAGGAGATCCCTCGCCGAAGGAACCTCCGACGGCCGCCGGAAAAAGGTCACCCCGCCACGTAACCACCTTTATCTCGTTTCTCGAGATACGCAACGTGCGATTAAAATGCACGCTACGTCGAACGCGGCGGTGGTTGGCCTATTTAAAACACGAGGACAGGCACGCGCATCGCGCGTCAGATGAGACGCCGGAGGGCGTACAGTGCGCGTACGTACATGTGCGTGCGCGCGCGCGCGTGTGTGTGTGTATGCGCGTGCGAGATCGGTAGACGCAGATAATGCAGATCTTCTCCAATCGCTAAATGGAGCTTCGTGCAAATTTCTGCAAGCAGATCTCAGGCAGAGACGAGAGAAGCGGCAGAATTTTCCCCCTGGAACTAATCCCCGATCATCGAATCCATGATGAGCTGATGCTCCTCGCGTCCACGCGCTGACCGATTACTAGTCCGATAAAAGATAAAAGCGGAGAGCCGAGATAAAAGCGTCGTCTCTTATACGATACGATATGCAACGCATCGTCCATTTACATCTACACCGTCGACTTTCTCTCACCCCTCCCGCCGCCCCCGCACGCCCCCGCGTGCCCCAGATGCCCATCCGGTGGACCAGCAGGGCGACTAATTATCAATTATCATTATTGGCTCGTCCGGCCGCGCGGCCGCCTTTTTTCTCCGGCATCGCAGGCGGCGAGAGCGGGACCGGGGACCGGGGGACGGGGTGGGGAGAAGGGTTGGGGGTGGCGGCCAGGTGTATTTCTCGCGCGGCCGCCGCCGCTGCCGCCGAGGGGACGCTCGGGAGGCAGGGCGGCGGCGTTCGGCGAGTCAGCATTCCTTCGCGCGGCCTCTGACACCGGCGGTCTCCTCTCAGAGAGTTCTGGCCGTCTCCCTTCGATCGTCGGCATCCTCGATCCGACTCTCCTCGTCCCGCTCCCACGGCCGGAAGAAAGGGGAAGAAAGGTGGCTCTCCGTGGCCGCGAGCGGGAGGGATCGGTCCCGCGCGCGGGTGTGCGTGCATGCGTGCGTGCGTGCGTGCGTGCGTGCGTGCGCGCGCGATCGTTTAGGCGCCCATATGTTGGACTTGTAATGAGAGAACGAACGTGCTCTCCGCGCCGGGCAGGCGGGAGGCGGGCACTCGATGAAACGCTTTATAGATTATCGCCCCGGCCACGCCATTGTTTTGTCGCGGCCGCACGATTGCTAACCCTGTTAGCGCCTCGAAAATGTCAATTACGTCGAGGACGTAATGAAACAGCGCGGCGTACCCGCGAAGCCGAGTTCCGCGTCCGCTTCGCGACTCGTCTTCTCCTCCCTGCGAGTAAAGATCGCTGTAACGTCCATCTCTCTCGGCCGGATCCAACTCGGTCTGGCGATGATGTAAGCTGACGGAAGCTGGCGGCGATGAACGCCGCCATCGGCGAGCGAGTTACTTAATCGGGCCAATCTTGTCGCGCGCGCGCGCGTGCGCCTCGGGGTCATCGGGTTGACTCGTTGATAGACACAATCAATATCGAGGGCCCCATCGAGGATGAAAAGCCGGCCGATCCGGCCGTGAATAGATCGCGTGAAAAGACGCGTGTAATCAATTACGGGACAAGAGGCGGGAGGGGGCGGGCGGGGGGAGATCGGGGGATCGGGGGGAGGAAGGGGGGCGGGCGGTCCCGCGGTGTCGAGAGCAAATATCTCATTCGTAGCAACGTCATCCAGAAATGTGCCGGTCAGCATCCCCGCGGCGTGCGCGCGCGCGCGCGCGCGCGCGTCGATCGTGCGTGGTGCAGGCGCGATACGCATCACAATAGCGCACGCGAGTCATTTTACGCGATTAACACGTTGATCGGCGAGCAGGATTATCGTAAACACGGCAAAGCGCCGTCAGCCGCCTTCGTGGGCGAATATCGGAGTATCCGCATCTCGAGGAAGGGTCGCAGCTCGCGATAATGCCGGTCGATAATGATCGATCGATCATTACGGAATGGCCAACCGGTGTTCATCATCACCGGGAATCAACGAGGGAGACAACGAGCGAGCGCTACCGACATTCACCGAGATCAGTCGCGAGATCGTTTCTCACCGATCTGCCTGCGTTCGCGGCGATCGAAGCCGGAAGGCCGCCCTCGAAATCATTCAACTCGCGATATCCTCACGCCGACGTATTCCGACGATACAATACTCGCTCGGTGGGCTCACGATGTCCTTGATGCGAGACAGGGTGGAGCCCGGCAACGGAGGATCGCGACGACGGTTAGCTGAGACCGCCGACAACATCCGTTGTCGCATGTAGATCGCCGCTGCTTTCCTGCGCCTCCCTTTTGCTTTCCGCGTGTCGAATCGACCGTTGAATGGTGGAAAAGGTGCCGCACCTCCGCCCCTCTCTCTCTCTCTCTTTCTCTATGGGTTATAAATCTAAGCCGGGCCCTCCGGGCTTCCAACCTCCCCACTGCTTCCAACTCTGCCACTCGTGGGGGTCCCTAGATCCGTGTGTGAGGTCCCCCTAAATGGTAACAAATGTCCTCAAAACGCCAACAATGAGCCTCGAAGCAGTTGACATCCGAGTGCGTGGTCTGTCTTGCTGTCAACGCCCGTGTATGCGTGTATACGTGCGTGCGTGCGCGCGAGCAAGAGAGAAAGAGGGATGAGACCCGGTAGTCGAGTCGGTGGATGCACGGAGGGTTGCTGGCTCGGCCTCGACGACAGCTCTCACCGGTGTGATACACGGCGGTGAGCCGCTACAATTAGCGTTAGGTACGATCCTCAGGCACGATCGTCGAGTCGTCGTTGGTGGTCGGTGTAAGGGCAGTTACGATGACGCTGCAGAGTTTCCTCTGATTTGCTGTAGTTCCGGCCCTTTTCTCCGCGAGCAGCATCTCGCCCCTCGATTGTGACTCGGCGTGCCTCGCGGCGCGACTTTTCGCCGGGCGAAAAAGTTCCCTTCGGTATTTATCGGCGAGCAGGATTCATCGCGTCGATTATTCGTCTAGCGTCTTAATTGTTCCTCATCTTCCAGCTTTCCGCTGGGACCGCGCGAGCGAGCAGCGCCAACGGTGTGCTGGGCCGAGTGTCCATTGACCTGACCACTAAGATCATGAGGTGATTAACTGTGCCTCGAAATGAAACGAGGAACCGCCCGTCGAGTTCGGCCCTCATTGTTGGTGGTCTTTCTCGAAGGACACAAACGTGCCGCCGAATTTCCCGGCGTATGTTGATAGCTTCCAGATTTGTGGAAACTGAGTGTATTCTTCGGAAGTACAACGGCACTTTTCGCACGTTCGCCATTGTAACCGTTATGCCATTGGAAGGAGCATCACGGAATATGGGAATTTGGGAATCTTGTGCGTTCCATACCTGTGGAAAATATTTTTCCAGCAGATTTTTCTCGCTCTCCCGATTATCGGACGCGCAAGGAGGAATTCCCAAGGTGGCTCGCTTATTTTGTCCGCGAGGCAGGGTTCGTCTCGCGAATGACAGCAAAGTCATTCAGAAATGACGAGCAAAAATAAACCGTTTTTTCATTCGCGATGCATATTATGCACTTGCCGGACGCGGTATTCTCGTTGCGTGTTCGCCGACCGGATCACGCACGCTCCCAAGCGCAGAGACGTGCGCGTTCGCGGGAATACCCGAGCACAAAGTACGTCCAGATCGATCGATCGTCCTCGAGCGATGTTACCAGGTAATTAGCATTTTTCCGCAGTCGACGCGCGTGCGAGCGTCGACTCTTAAGCGAGCCTGATTAAATCGCGACTTAATGAAAGAGAAGATCGCGCCAAGGTGTGTATGCCGAGCTAACAAAGGCTGAAGCGCGCGAGTTAAAGCGACGACGTTGAAATTGCCGTTGAAATCATTTTCGTGCATCGCGCGGGGCCTCATCGGGGCCTCGTATCGCTATAATCGCGTTCTGATTGACGAGCGACCGTCAAGAGATCTAGATCAAAGCTCTTGGATCAAAACTTTTCGACCGGCTGACGCTTCTAAACTTCAATATCCCACTTTGATATTTCATTGTCCGTTTATACATCGGAAAAGAAGTAACAAAAATTATGCACACAAGCGGCAAGCTGGCGGGGGGGGAGGGGGGGGAGCTACGATGAACGTAGAACGTAACGTTTTACATTCGAATCGACAAGTTGCGATATTTCGATATTTCTTTTTGTAAAAACCTCCCCGAGCAAGGCGACATTCGAGTGAAGCGGGAATAAGCGAACGCTCGCCGATAAAATCAAAGCGAGCTAACTTTGTATCCGGGCCCCGGCCTTTTAATTCAATCCGCAGCCGTAAAGCTGCGCATCCGACGCATACGTCGCATGACACGGATATGCATATCTCTCTCTCTCTCTCTCTCTCTCTCTCTCTCTCTCTCTCTCTCTCTCTCTCTCTCCCTCGAAGGATTATATCCCAGCGTGACAAGGATCGGCGTCCACGCTCCTGCGGCTCGATTCGTGCGCTGCATTAGATACACGCTTTGATATCAGCAACCCGACAGCCAGTCCTCTGCCCCGCCCCCCCTGATCCCCCTGCTCCCTCCTGCCCCCCCTGCCCCCCCCCCCTGCCCGCGCATAATCGCTCGGGCTTCGTTTCTCTCGCATTCCTCGTTGCGTCGATGCGCCGACACTCGATGCGGCGATCGCGCGGCTCACGATTTTTCAAAGATGAGGAATTTACCGAACGGATTACGCATTATTGACGCAGTGTTGACCAAACGGGCGGATCGGCAATTAGTCGCGATTTCCCGGTGAATGCGGCCCGGCTTGGATCTGGCGACGTGGCTTTTCGCACTTTGCCTTCGCCGATTTCCGATAGGGACAATACGAGCGAGGGAGTTCGTCCGAGATGTTCTCTCTCTCTCTCTCTCTCTCTCGCGTGCGCTATTGTGTGTCCTTATTGACCCTATCGCGCGCGGCCTGATAATAGCCCGCTGAGCGACTCGCGACGGCCGTACAAAGCGGACGTCGATCCGATCCGATGCAATCTGCAGATTTTGATTGCGAATCATGCAAGCGAATCGGCAGCGCGTAAGAAAAGGGATCCCCAACGCGCGATGCGCTCAGCTGTGCTTAAACATCACCAACGGTATTCCCGACAACGCTAACGGCGGCACGGTGTTCCCGATGATCGCGTCGATCCTCGATACAATCAATAAACCTGATTGTGAATCACTTAGCGGCATTGTTCATCGCGCGAATACTCCCTCGGCCTGATCGTCCTGGCGAGCCACGAGATCCGAGCGAGAAAGCGCAAGCGAAGGGAGAGAAACAGAGAGAGAGAGAGAGAGAGAGAGAGAGAGAGAGAGAGAGAGAGAGAGATGGGGGAGAGGGCAGGGAGAGAGAGGGGCATCAGGATGGATATACATATTATATATACGTGCACAACGTATGGGGACCAGGGGGAGGGTGGTGTGGGAGGGTGGGCAGGACCCATTAGGCTAATCCCTCGTCGGCGGCCGGAGCCAAAGGAATGGAATAAGAAGGAATAAGAAAGCCACAGGCTACGTGTCATTCCTGCTCGCCTGCCGACACCTATACTCGGCCGACACCTCCGCCATACTACGAGTATATCCGTCCAGAGGTGCTCCCTATCACGATTGCTCTCGCTTCCTATCCGCACGTGCGATTCTCTCTCTCTCTCTCTCTCTCTCTCTCTTTCTTCATCTCGTCTCTCGCGTAAGTTATTCCACCGCACGCGGCGTAGACCGCGACAGCGGTCTCGCTCTGTAACTGCTCGCGAAAACCAGGCTGGAATAGATCGGAGGACGGTCAAGCGTTTCCATCGTGCATCGTGGGCGGTCGAGATCAAAGAGGGATATCACGGGAGCTCTTGGTTAAAATTATGAATCGGCTTGGCGATCGCTTGGCTGGAAAGGAATGGCACTTGCGCGATTGGATCGATTGATTCCGGGAATATTGCGGATCGGAGGTGATCGAACGAGATGACGATCGAGAGGCGACCGATCGAGATTTCTCTAAGGTACCGAGATCTTTCGTCTCCGACGAAGAAGAGATCCGTGAGATGCGGATAGAGATCCATTCTCAGATAGATGCCTCGAATGGAGTTTCCAGTTCGTATAATTCGTTGAAAAGTATTCCGCGCATGGAAACGGAAATCGCGATATTTTAATAGCGATTTAACTGTTTCTTTGATTCTAATGGCAGGAAGTCATAAAGCCGCGTCCATTTCGGCGCTTATTCATTTCCACGGCGTGCGAGACGGGACGAGACGCCGCTTTGTCTCGAAACTCGTACAAGCGGCGCGGCAGCGGCGGCAGCGACGGCGGCGGCGGCGGCGGCGGCGGCGGCGTGCAAATTACATCGCCGGCGCTTTAATTCGGTCGATCGATGTTAATCAATTTTACTGGCCGCGAAAGCAGTTAATGACGAATAAACGGCGGTGTGAATGGGATCGAATGTGCACCCGCTCGTTAAATAATTATTCATTTTCGTACGAGTCCGACACGCGCGAGCGAGAAGGAGGATGGGAAGCGCGCGGAATGCGCGGACGAGATTTCTATCGTCGTAATTTCTGGGGAAAAATTATTAAGCGCGTGCGGCGGTTACACACCGCGAGTCATGCATAATTAAACGAGAGCCGAGAGCGATACGCATCCGTAATTGCTGGTTTCGCGGTTTGTGTCGGCGGTGCGCTGAGGTTTCCTCGGCGGCGCCTTCTTATCAGCGAAATTCACGGCTCGGCACCTTTAATCATCATTTTGCAAACTTCATTGAATATTTCTGCTAATTTCTGCAGCGCGTGATCCCCCTTTTATCGCCATTCCTCGTCCGACCTTGCCTCCATCTCGCGTCCGAATCTCGCGAATGTCCGCGCGGGACAGCGCGCGGCCTGTACATGCGCGCATGTGAAACCAATTTGCTCGATTGGATTAATTAAAGAATCCCCGGGGAGCGATCGAATGCCAGGGGAGTCGCGAATGAGCACCACTGCCGACGTGTGGCAGGCGGTCCGTTTGATCTCCGCGGGATCCTCGCGGAGCCCCTGGTCCTTGAGGCCCCGCTCTCGCCTCTCTTGGCTCTCGACTCTTTCCTCACATTCTCGACAGTCCACGATCGAAGGATCTTTTCTCGAGACCCCGGCAGTATCCTCTCGCCGGTTTGACTTCTCAAGACTTTGGGACACCTGTACCGCTAATTCCTCCGTGTCTACCTGTATCAATCATCAGAACGAATTCCCGGCTTCGCGTTCGTAACGACTCGCCTCCATGCCGTCGTGCATGCCTACAAATAGCCCGGCCTGGGAATCGAGTTATCTCGTCAAATCGAGATGGGGATTCGGATCGCGAAGAACATTCCCAATCACTGACAACGACTGATCGCTGACATTAACCGTCAGCGTAACCTAGCGGTCGCGAGACCGCGGTTCACCAAATGATCGTTCGTCATCATGGTTCCGAAAGATCCCGAGGATCATCCTCGACAACAATCGTCGCGCGGTCGAGCTTTGCCTCGCAAACTTGCGTCCCAGCGGAACAGGAAAACGCGACAAGGAAAAGGGTGGAGGGGGGGGGGAAGAGGGGAGAAAGCGAGAGAGAGAGAGAGAGAGAGAGAGAGAGAAAGGGGGGGGAGAAATAGCATCTCGCGCGTCCCGTAAGATATTGACACTTCTGTAATCCGTTTGTCGGGACGCGCGGCCAACCTGGCTAATCCCGCTCACGCCCACCGGAGATTAAAATCCGGCCCGATCTCGGTCCCCGCTGGTCGACGCTGGTCTCGTTCGAGGGGACCTCAGCGGTCCTCCCGGTCTCTAACAGCGTCGGTCGGAGGCGCTTAAGGCCCCGGCGTGCACGCCCGCGTACACGTCAAACTCGATCGTCCGGCAGCGGGCCCGGCGGAGGTTAAAAGCTCTTGATGCCCTGCCTCGAGACGATGGATCGCGCGCGCGACTTTTTTCTCTCTCTCTCTCTCTCTCTGTCCCCCTCTGGCCCGGTTTTCTCTCCTTTTTCTCCCCTCCCCTCTCCGGGCCCTTTTTCTCCCCTCCTTTCTTTTTGTAGACGCGGCCGCGTTCCATATTTCTCGCGCGCTATATCGCGCGGCGCGGCGCGGCGCGGCGCGGCGCGGCGCGGCGCGGCGCGGCGCGGCGCGCTTTGCCATTGGGGCCCCGGACTGCGCGGGCTTGGACTCCCTTTCTCGCTGCTGACAGCCTAAAAGGCTAATTAACCCTTCGACTGTCCGATGGAAGAGCTTTACGCGGCTCGCGTGAGCGTTGCTCGTTTTGCTTCTCTCGCGAGCGACCGATAAATATCAGCACGCGCGAGAGGGAGATGTACGTAGTCGCGAGAAGGACGCAGGCGAGAAGCCTGCGATCGATTCCGCGCTCGATGGATTTATCATCGAAAGTACAGAGCGAGCTCGTAATTACAACGCTGAAGGAAAGAGCTGCGAACTCACCGCCGCCCAATATGCCGTTGATGGTGTAATCCTTCTTGCCGTCGTCCCCTGGTCGTCCACCGCGAAGAAGCCTGCTGATGGAGCTGACACTCGGTGGATCCGAGAAACCTTCCTGCGTGCAAACGAGGATGCGTTTAAACGACGCATAACGATAGCATAACGACGCGTCTCCTTTTCTCCTTTTTCTTTCTTTCCCTCCCGCGTCGAGCCGCGCGAGCTCGGCGATCCGCGGTTCGACTCCTTTTTTTCACGGATGGAGATTGCGTCCATCGATACACAATCGATTGGCCTTTACGCAACTGTCGGTGAAACCGACCAGCTTTGTTTCCCCCGCGTTAATTCACGCCGCGGAAAAAGAGCGCGCTCGTAATTTGCCGGATGGAGATTGGTAGGTTCGCGTAAAGCCTCGCACGTTTTCCGTCTCTCGATCGCGCGCTCCTAGAGATCAGCGGACGCGAATCGATCGATCGCGGAGTTACGTGCGCGTTCGATCCGCGCGCGTGTGGCATTCGCAACTGCAGGCTACCGCACTACAATTTGCCGCGATTATTTTCGTGTCGGCATACGCATTTGCGCCGCGGAGATCCAGCGTTATTACACATTGTGCCCTGGCACCGTTACACGCTGCCACGTTCACTCGGACTACGTTCATGGATCCAAATTGTCCACCGAGTCCGACGTGAGACGCGCGAACATGCGACTGCAACACGCCACCGAAATCATTTCCACGAAATCAGGTCAGAAATCATGTACGTTCGTTGGCCTGTTGGGGCCTGGTGGAAAAGAAAGTTAAGACCGCGTCTAGAACGGACGGCGTCCAAATTTCCTGAAAATTCACGAAATCGTGGCTGCGGATTCGCGAGTTGATCATCCGTCAACTCGGATTTGCGCCGATTTGATTGGCGCAGATTGCGGCGGGCATGATAGATGCGCTACATGATCGCGAGCTCGTTACGGTGCTTCAAAGAGGTTTCCTCCCGTAATCCCGTAATCGGGTATCAAGAAAATCTCGCGTCGCTCACCACACTCGCTATCGGCACTCGCGTCTCGCAAAGCCGCGAAAATTTCCGCACGTACGCACGCGCCGATACCGATCAGCGTTATCGGCGGCGCGATCGGCGGCGTGCCGAACGAGCGATTCGCTAAAGAGAACGAGCGGATAGATAAAGAAAGCGCGAAGCAGGAGATGCGAGCGAGCGTATTATCCCGCGAGCCAAGGTGAAAGAACTGCCTTTTGCCTTTGCCGAAGATTTAAAAGGAGGAAGAGCGGGCGGAAGCGCGAAGAAGAGCGGCGAGGCGTTTGAGGAAGGCAGAGAAAGAGGAAACGAGAGAAGACGAGAGAATGGCGAGAGAGAGAGAGAGAGAGAGAGAGAGAGAGAGAGAGAGAGAGAGAATGGGGGGGGGGGAGAAGGAAAAGGGGGTCGCCGGTGTCGATCGCTATCTGCCGGATCGCCGATCTCAGAAACAATAACGATCCTTCTGTCGGTGGTGGCCGAGGCGTCGGGTCCGGGGCGATGACAGGAAAGAGGGAGACGGATGTGGGCCCGATGAGGCGGCCGGATCCCGGGTGCGACGAGGAGAGATGCGCCCTGCGGGCCTCGGGCCCAGGAACGCCCCCTTCCAACATTAAATGCCGTATTAATGCCGGCCACGACCGGCCTGCCTCCACGACTGCAACGGCGTACGTGTTCTCGAAACCGTTTCTCGTCCTTCTCTCCACACAGGGCTCTCCTCTCTCGTCCGCCTGTTTTCCTCAACCTCCCCGCCTCTCCCGCCTCACCCTGCCGTTCGGTTTCACCATTCTTCGCCATCCTCTCCTCTTTCTCCGAGCGGTGTTTTCGGCCGCTCCTCTGTCGCGCGCAATCGCGAGCGCTCTCGATATTTCTCTCGTCGTCTCTTTCTTTCTTCCCTTCTTTCTTTCTTTCTTTCTCTCGCGTCGCGGCGTCTCGCTCCCTCGTTCGCTTTTCCTCACTTTCCAGGACATCTTCATTGCCTCTTCACTTCTTTCCATTTGCTCTCGCATATCTCCGATCTCCCCCCCCCCATCCCCCYTCCCCYCCTCTCTCTCTCTCACTCTCTCTCTTCCGCGTGCGCGCGCGTTCTTTTTGTTGCAAATGTTTTCCTTTTTCGCGCCATTACTTTCGTTTCTCTGCAAAGAATCCTTTTGTTCGTACAACTTATTTTCTTCCTCCGCCGATCCTCCTCTTCGGAGGATCTCTCCCTCGCGTACATTTTCGTACGCACGCTCTCTCCGCGTCGATTAATACATTTTCTCCTTATTGTCGCTCCCGCGACCGATACGGTGTATTTCTTTCGGGCAAGATTTATCTCTCTATCGGGAAGATCGCCTTCGGCAAGGGAGGCGTTCCGACATTCGAAGGTGCGCGAGGTCTTGCATCTCCCTCGGAATTTCGCACGGTTTCGGTTTGAGAACCGCCGTCGATCTTATCGCCGAGAAGATACTCGACTATACTCGAGATATACTCGAGAAGGTACCGAGATCTGGTGCCTTGATTCTAGTTGCTCCGACAGAGAAGCGCTACCGCGGTGACGATCGGCGCGATTGTAAATAAAAATCGAGCCAGCCACGTGAAATATCACGGATTCGCATTGTTCGCGCTGTAGCCGCTGTAGATCAAACGATCTGATTTGTTAACCACTTTTCTCGCTCTGTATCACCGCAAATTTTCCGCCAAAACGCAGACTGACTCCACTCGAGAGCCAGAGCTCCGAGGGCGGCTGGTAATTGAACGCGTTTTCTATCCAGCCTGGCCTCATTAACGTTCTCTCCAATTAATCGCATTTGTATTCTACGAAATCGCGTGGAACGCCTCGAGATCGCGGACATCGCGGAGGAGAAATTATTCTTATCATTCTCATTTAATCTATCGGTGACACGAGCCTATCTCGTTTCCATCATTCCTCATCACCCTCGCAGCCTCGATAATTCATCGACACCTACGCCGAATGAATCAATGAGATGTATTCTCGAACTTGACGTGAACGGAGCGGCGGAGACCTGCCACGGATAATTAACGTTCTCTCTCTTCGCGCGGTAATACTTTTCCCGCGCATGCGGCATTTTTATCGGAGAAAGCGTGGCCGGGCGCGACACGCGCCTGCGAGGGTGGGAAAGAAGGGGAGCAACACGGAAGAGATTATCCACGGAAAAGTCCATTTACATACTCGAAAATCGAGAGACGCGGAGGTGTGTTACGCCAATGAGGCGTGGGTGTAGACGGCGGTCAGTAACATATTAAAGGACACGCGAGAGTTGCCTCGGGCCGCTCACGTACCCCGCTGCTCGCCTCGTGCACGCCTCGTGTGCAAGATTAAAAAGCCCCATTGAGTATGATCCCAGAGAGAGATAGACGCGTACACGTACGCACACGCGTGCGCGAATGCGCGCAGAAAACATTCGATCGAGCGAGATCGGGCACGATCAGCTTACTCGAGACTTGCCGCGGGAAAAAAGCCCGCGTAATTCGAACCGAGAGCCGTATTGCGGAAACAAACGCTGCAAAGGCTAAGAATAGTTCCTAATCTGTATCTCGTGTCGTCTATACGTCACGTTTAGATGTCCGTCATTGATTTCCGGTGACTTTCTTGCTTAGCTACTAGTCTCCTCGACAGCGACAGCGGTCTTTTGCATTTTCAATCTACGATTGATAAAGATCGTGCTCATTGCTCTAAATCGCTGTTCCGTCGACGCAGCGAAAGACGGAATTCTCTCTTTCTTTCTCTCGCTCGCTTCTTAGGAGGTTATCAGAAGTATTTATTTTCAATCTCACCTTCATAAGTTTCTCCCTGATCTCCCAGGAGAATATCCCCGGGTTCTCCCGCTTGAGTTCCTCGATCCTCGCCTCGACTTCCGGCGTGGCGACTCGCGGCTTGCTACCGCCGATCACTCCGGGTCTGATCGATCCCGTTTCCTGATAGCGATTGAGGATCTTGGAGACGCAGCCGTGGGAGACGCGTAGCTGTCTGGAGATCACGCAGGGGCGGACTCCCGCGGCGGCCATTTCTACGATTTTCAGACGTATGTGATTAGGCAGCGGCCGCCCGTTGATGAAGACCCCTCCTAGTTGATTCATTCGCCCCTGTCCTGCAAGATATGATCGAGCAATCGTAGCGTCCAATCGTGATTATTTAGAATCGCTCTCTCTCTCTCTCTCTCTCTCTCTCTCTCTCTCTCTCTCTCTCTCTCTCGTCGAGAAACCTAGCGAGGAGGAGCACGGGGATGCTTTCGCGATGCGCACAATTGCGGTGATCGAGCTTGAAATTAACGATTCGGAATCGGACCGAGGCGCGCGCGCGCGCACATGAAATCAGATAACAGGATGGCGCGCGTGCTTTCACGCGCGCCCAGAGAGAGAGAGAGAGAGAGAGAGAGAGAGAGAGAGAGAGAGAGAGAGAGGATGTACACGTACGTACCGAAAACGCGGCTAACAGCCGTAAAATTGAAGAACTTATGCGCGCGAGGAGGCGTGTATATACGCGCCGAACCGTTTCCCGCACTAACGAGTATAAAGCCCGGAGTCGTTAGTCGAATTAGCCACCCTTCCGTACGTGACGTTGGCTCCCGTATCATCAGGGCCCCGGGTGAAGCGCGCGCGCGCGCGTAATTACTATGTTTACGCATTACGGACGCTCCGAGTACATAACGGAGACGGGTAATTATAATAATCGTTCGGTACGGCTATGCCGTGCCGCAATCTCATTGTCGGCGAGCGACATCTCATCGCGCTCCCCGCTCGTGCAATTCCGCCGATCGGGCCCGTTTTCGGGGCCCGCGCTGACCCTTCGGCCGCGCGCACGCGCATTAGCGCCGTCCGCGCGCGAGTCCCGCTCACCGGGATATTCGCTCTCTTCCCCAGGAGTGTCCTGGTGACGGGGAGTCACGAACCGCGACGATCTGCGGCTATCCGCGGCTATCCTGAGAGAAGACCTATAATTGTTTCATGAAATCCCTCGATTCCGGGAAGAGAAGAGAATTTTGAGAAATTTGCATTTTCCAAACGGATCGTTTCCTAATGTTGCGGATACCTGACAATCTTCCAGCTCCACACTTTCAAGATGTTGAACATCAGTCGCTCTCTCTCTCCCTCTCTCTCTCTCTCTCTCTCTCTCTCTCTCTGAACCGCTGAACAATAAACGACCAGCGGCAATTCCGAATTCGGGCGCACGGATCTCTAAGCGCGAACTCGTAATTACCATGATGTCACGAGTTACGTAGAGATCAATCGTTTTTTAATGAACCGGTCGCTAATCAATCGGCTGGCGCAAATGTAGAACGTATCGCCGCGGCGATGTAATTTACGTTATGGCGGTGCGCGCGTACCTCAGCGCGCACAATGCAGCCAGGGCGGCGGCGGCGGCGGCGGCGGCGGCGACGGCGGCGGGAGGTCGGAGGGAGAGCGGGGGGAGGTGGGAGGGGTGGGGGCGGGCGGGCGAGGAGGGGGGAGGGGGAGGTTCTCCCTGTCACGCCTGGTAATAAATGTCCATATCCAATACGCGAGATACATGATAATATTGAATGTAAATTTGTCTTACTCAATCCCGATGCGGGCGCGATATTAAGGATGGATATCAATTAAAACGCGGCAAAGGGAAACGTTGAATGCGTCGGTCGGTCGGACGCGGCGAGGCGCGCGTTACGATTTAATTTACGACGGGGTCGTTCGCTCCGGACAGGATTGATTTATCAAAATCGCGCGTAATCGATCGAACGTGCGTTAATGGCGGTCGTGACTGAATTTAATTAGCGCCTTAATAACCGAGCTCAAACGTGACGATTAAGCGAGCGTATTGTTATCGACGTGGCGTTGCGTGAATTATTTAATCGCATAATAATGGCATTTCCAATGCGACGGTTAACCTTAGCGTAATTCGACGCAAATGCGCGCTTTTATGCGCGCCGTTATTATCGCGCGCGAGCGAGAGAGGTCGCGCGACCAGATAAGGATCTGCGAATCGGCAATCAAGGAATGCAAATCGTGAAATTAACGTCCGAATATTTACGCATCGTCGGAAATTGCATGCGCGAGTGTTGCGCGCGCGCGCGAGCGATAGCCAATTAATTAATTTGCTCGAGAAGATCCTCGGTAATCTGCGCGGCATGACAATCTTAATTTCTGTGCGCTTGAAGCCTCCGTTTTAGCCTTCTTGCAAGACGAGAAGATGTTAAAGTTCAGCCGCGCATTTCCCGCGCAGCAGATTCGTAAATTGGAGATATATATCATCCGCGTAGAACCGGTCTCCAAAGAGCTTTATCAGCTCGTTGCTCGTTTCCTTTTCAGGGACGTTATCTCATACTTTCGATAACTTTCTATGAGAACGTCAGAATGATCATGCATCACGGGCGACGTAATTGTCCGGCTGTCTTATCTCCGGCTGTCATTCTGCCGATCCAATGTAGCTTTCACAAAGGTGCGATTGAATTTAGCGACGTAATTGCTCGCAGATTAACTCGATACGCTTACAGAATCGCGAGACCAACCTTGGAAGGGGTATCCACCGAAAATGGGCCTCATTCCGCTGGTGACATCCATGCCGGCCGTGATGCTCGCCGCGTTATCCGACTGACACGATTATTCTCACACACACTGATCGAGAACTGCCACTCTTACGTCAGACAAGTGGTCCGTTCTCCGCACTCGCTACCCCAAAAGGAAGAGGCTTCTCACTTGGCATCCAGGTCCGGAGAGAGGAGCGGTTCCACGTCGGAGATGTCGAAGGTCGGTCCGGAGAAGAGGCGCGCGAGGAAGATGAAGAGGGAAATCGCGGGAGGAGCAGAAGGAGGAACGAGCGAGACCCGATGCCTGAGAGACGTTAAAATCGGGACGTATCACGGAATAGCGCGATGCTCTCGCGATACACGATGGTGCTCGCGTGGACGTGGGGGGTGACGTCGCGATCGAACACGTTCCTGAATCGTGAAACAAGAAAACGAATCGCCAAGCACGCGTTGCTTTCGTTGCGAGGGGTACTGCGGCAATAACGTGTCAGCTGGGGTACCGGGTGTCCCGTGTGTCTCTCCCTTGAGAGAGAGACAGCAACGTGGGACTCTTTCTCTCTCCCTCTCCCTCTCTCTCTCTCTCTCTCCCTCTCTCTCCCTCTCTCTCCCTCTCCCTCTCTCTCTCTCTCTCCAGCGGCACTGGAGCGGAGGGTAGAAAGGAGAGGGGCGGGGGGAGGGAGGGCGGGAGAGGGGGGGGTGGGGATGGAGGACCTCTCTCTCTCCGGTCTCTCGCTGGGACTCATGATACCAACGGGGTCCCACTGTTGGCTACGCCCTGCCACGTGGTTGGCAAACGAGTGCCGCACAATGGGCGGCTCTGCCCAGGAGGCCGCCCACGGTACGTGTCTCCGCGTATATCGTCGCAGAGAATTACATCGCGTGTGTATTTCGCCGTTACTGATACGTGCACGCTACCAGACGCGCGGCGATAGCGCGCCGAGTGAGATGAGTGGCGGTCGTTAAGCGGGGTGTCGTCGTCGCGCCGTCCGCGCCCCCGTCGCGAATTTACATACTGGCGAGTTCTAAGCGAGCGGGCGAAGTAATAAATATCCCCAATGAGGCAATGTTCATTTCTTTATCCCTTATCCTGCTCGGCTATCTCCTCTGGAGGATGCATGCATCTCCTCGGGAGAAAAGCATCCCTCGCTCTTGCTTGGTCTCTCCGTACTCGAATCTTCCTCGGCCGATTCGATAATCGACTCGATAATCTCGAACGATCGGGGAATTTGCAAAGAAATAACACGCGAGACAGACCCACAACGAGCGGGTCATTATCTCCCATAACGAGTGAAAGCAATTTCAAGCGAGAGGGATGAATTATGACACGACAAGCGAACGTCATGCGAAGGCAGTCGCGCAAGGCCTCAAACTTATGACCTCACGATTGTTCGATGATGCGAGATTTTCTCTGGTCCACCGAGGCGAGATCCTTGAGCGATTCTCTCAGATCCTCCCCGGAAATGCCCGGGCTCGTTGTCTCGTCCGCTCGGAACACAGAAATATTTATAACCGTTACATCCGAGAGTAAAATCATAATGAACGCATGATGTACCGGGTATAAATTTTTACGAGGAGGCCTCTTTCACGAACAAGTCGCTGTCTGTAAATCTTTCAATACGGTAGCGAAACTACAGCACAAGTTAAGGGGCCCGTAAGAACGCCGGGGGGTCCCACGGGACTCATCGGTCTGATGGGCCTTATGGAACGCCCGTTTCTCCTGGAATACTCCCCGGGTACTTGTCGCTGCAAAGAGCCGAAGGGTAGTCGTGAATAAACGACCGCGCCGTAGGTGGTTGCAAATATTGTGCGCCACGTTTCGTCGACCGATCGAGGGATCGGCCAGAGATTTACAACTGATCAGCTCTGGACGCGAAGACCGTCCCAGAGAAATCATGCCGGATAAAGTCCGTAGCCGGGAAGTCAATGGGCGAACTTTACGACAATAGTAATGAAGACCTCGAAGGAACGGAGACGGGCTTCAGACAACACAATTCACAACCCCGAAACTTGATGAGCAAACCGAAGAAGGAAAAGGTCACAAGATGCAACGTCGCGGATCAAGACTCAAGTGATGATCTGCAGCTGCACGCTGCGGAAAAGTCGGCCTCGCGCGAGAGCGCGTTATCTCGTTATCTCTTCATCCCCAAATACGCGGAGGAGAGGGCGAGGGGGGGGGGGTAAGACGGCGGAGGGGCAATAACATTGCCCCTTGAGTGCGCGCGGGGGCGACGCTGCGCAGAATAGGATTGCATGAAAAAATGAGAAAAAGAAAAAGAAAAGGAGGGAAAAAAAACGCAGGAGAAGAGAAAAAAAGAAGAAGAAGAAAAAACGCAGTTGTAAACGCAGGAGACCATTCCAGGGGCTATATTTCTGGCCCCTAGAAGACTGCAGTTATTACGCGCGTCTCTTCGACAGGCGTATTCGCCTCGAGAGATTTAGGATACGTCGTGACAAAATCGTATCAACAGCGGAACGCCATTTAAGAAGATGATTTTGCTCCGCGGGGGTGTGTACCTGTCGGTGGACAATCGCCGAATCCTCTCATAAAAGATAAACTGTCGCGGCAAAAAAGAGGGAAGAATCTCTCTCTCTCTCTCTCTCTCTCTCGTGTAACCCTTGATGCAGGGCAGCATAAAGTTGGAAGCATCGAAGCGTTGCATTCTTCGAGATTAAAAGTTTCAGGAAACGCCTACTCGGAGCGTAGGCGAAATCCGCTTGCCGAAATTCAGATCTTCAGACATCATCCGGCATCAGCGCCGTTTCCGCGATAGTCTGATTCTCAGGCAGGCCGTTCAAGACGATCCCTAAGTGGCAGAGGGAA
The DNA here is from genome assembly GCA_020341155.1 of Eciton burchellii. NCBI lineage: Eukaryota > Metazoa > Arthropoda > Insecta > Hymenoptera > Formicidae > Eciton > Eciton burchellii. The sequence goes on from JAHMML010000015.1 coordinate 2,804,401, forward strand.
GGTGGACTGAATTCTCTTCCTGCGAGCTCTCCTCCGACTAAGTTTCCTCTCTCGTAAGTTTCCTGCGTTCGTTCCGTTCGATCTGGAGGAATCCCGTGGAACTGTCGACACTGAAGACTCGGTGCATATTCGCGGCGATATTCGCGCTACCGATGCGACGCATCGTCGGAAAAAATCCGACGTCTATTCGGCAATTAGTTGACTGGAACGGAGCGTGTCATCGCGTAGAAAGAAGTGTTGCGAAGCCGATTTCGTTCCATGCCGCTCCCCGAACCGAGCGTAGACAATGGCCGGGACTCAATATTTCCGTGCCGGTATTTTTCCGGCATTGTCTAGGAACCGGTAAATCGTCCGTAAAACTGCGGCCCATCGGGCACTCGTTGGACACGAGGTCGCCATTGGCCTTCCCAGGAGAAAGTTCCTGCGCGATTGGTCCCAGAGCGAAGGAGTCGCGCTGGTCCGGAGGGATCGTGAGCAAAACGACGTCAGGTAGCACGCTGTAACGCGGAAGAAATTGATTAACCGATTTCAATGTCTCGTGAGGACGTCTCCGGTGGTTCCGGTGGCCTGCGATCGCTGCTGATCCTTTGTCGACGCCCGGAAGGTTTTGTCGTCGTCTCGCTTGAAATCGAATTTGCCGCTGTGGCCGGTAACGCGCTTGTTCTTCTCCTCGCCTTCTTCTGCTTCGATCGGAAGAGACAGATCGGAACGATGATTCGACGTGCCACGGTCGGGGGAGACGTTTCAGCTTTTCGCTGTCAGATCTGAAGCAATTTTTTTCTAACGGCCACTGCTTCCCAGAAGCGACGTCTTCATCAGGCACTCCGGATTTCCTAATTCCGACGCGCTTCCCTAATTTATTCCCCAGATTTTCCCAGGTAGATCCGGCTGGGCATCAGTCTTCATCAGAGTTGCGGCAACTTTTCTTCTCTTCACAGAGGCATACGAGTACGCTCTACGATCATCCGTTGGGGATGACCGTTCGCGCAATCGGGACTGGGATTTTCATCCCCCGCGATTCGTTCTCGCGGATCGGCATTCGTGCGGAGATAAGGAACGTCCTGTTCCTTATCCCCTGAGATCGGCCGCGGAGCTGGATCGTCTGAACCGTGAAACGAAACGATCCGCACTTCCGCGCTCCACGCGAGGTGAGAGAGAGAGAGAGAGAGAGAGAGAGAGAGACAAGGATACCCAGATACGCCTCCACGGACGCGTTATCGCGCGGAGCCGCGCTACTTTGCGCGCAAAGGCACGGCGCGGGCACACATTTAAGGCCCGGGCCCGGGAATAACGGAAAAAGAAAGAAGAGGAAAGAAGAGAAAGAAGAAAGGAACGAGGAGGAGAGGGAGAGAGGACAAGAGGATGAAGAGGAAGCGGCCGGAAGGTGGGGGGGGGGGGAGAGGAGGCGAGAGGGTTCGGCGCTCGGTTTTAGGAGCTCCTCGCGGCGGCGAGGTGAGTTCCCGCTGCAGTTCTCGATTTCTCGAGGGCAGCGCCCACTAAACGGCCGCATTAAAAATTCTAATGGGCCACCGAAGCGCGTCGTGCTGCGGTACCGGCTTTCTCACCTGGTTTAACATAACAACGGGCCCCGACGCGTAGGAAAGCTCGAAGAAATTCGTCCGTCGTCGTCCCTGCGCCGCGTGTGCGCTTAGCTTCACACGCCCGTGACGCTCGTGCGTGCGCACGCACACGCGCGCGTCACGGGGAATACCCAGCACGGGCCCCGCCACCGCCGCGAGCGTCTTTGACAACGAGACTGATGTCGGCGTATCAGTCATCAAGATTTATCGGGACTTAGACTAATTGCCGCTTTTAATAGAAATTCGTGCGCGCCGGGACCGGCGCGCCCGTGCGGGGAGAAAAACCGGCCCCGGGCCCATTCCATCTCAAAGGAATGCCCCGAAATTGTTTTGCATTCTACGCTCCACTACGGATCACCCGGGTATGGGTGAACGGCGGCGATCGCTGTGACCTCGAGTCATTTCTTGCCGGTAATTGAATTGAAATCTTATTAAGCGCCCGAGAGGCGTCGGCCCGCCGAATGAATATTCGTCCCCCGAATAATACGAGTAACCGGACTCACCCACGGCGGCAGGCCGTGGAGGGCGGCGCGGGGGCGAGGGGGAGGATCGCGGCACGCGTTGCATCGAGGCGCGTTGCGTCCGACGGGATTTCCCTCGCGCGATTTTATCGGGAGCGATTCCGGGCGTGTCGTTGAGTCGCGCTCAAGTCGCGCGTGAACCTTACGCGCGTGCACTTTGCCCTCCCGAGCGACTTTTGCGGATGCGCGGGGAACGCAGGAAGGTACGTGTACACAGGCGCGCGTACCAGCGCGTACCGGTCGCGGGAGTAAATAAAAACGTTTTAATTGTGCGCATTGTGCACCCGGCGTTCAAAACATCGGGGAAAGTGCCGCGGCCCTTCCCCTGCCCGCCCACCTGCCCTGCCGCGAGGTTGTCATTGCGTTGAATAGGCCTTCATGGAAACTGTGCTTTCAGTCCGGAGGCCCCGTGTCTTTCTTCGGGGCCGGGGCCCGTCTCGTTAGACTACCAAATGCCCCAAATATCTTATATCTTCCTGATCACCTTATTGAGCGGATGAATAGCGTTCTTTGCATAACTTTAGAGGCGGATCCACTCGTCCTCCCGGACGACCACCCGGTATTTAACACCACGGAAGAAAGAGGTGTCCGTTTAAATGCCTTCCGCGCAAATTATGCGCAATCCATACCGTTTGCCGCGCTTAGACGCGTTATCCACAACGAGCAAATTTCTCGACAGATATCAGGGGCGGAGGGGGGAGGGGAGGGGATTACCCCCCCCCTCCTACCTCGCATCCATGGACGTTGGATATGACACAACTCGATGATAGCTCGTGATGATAGCTTGCATCCGGCGAAATTGTCCGGCGGAGATAACCTCAATCGGTTTTCCGAGAGCGATTGAAAGACGCGGCGGCGTCTTGCGCAAGCATCTGACGATTATCTCGATATAATTCTAAATAATAACAATAATAGTAAGCCCGTGATCGGAAAGGCGATCGTCCTTAATTTGGATACTGTTCGATTTATTTATTATCCCATGTTGGTGGATCGATATCGAGGTGACTTAAGGTCGTCGAAATAAACACGTATCGACGGACGAACGACGGATCGCCATTAAGATTAAATTGCAACAACGCTGGATTACACTCGGCGTTATTTTCGGTATGACGGACGTTAAGCCGACAGCCGTGTAACCGTCGTTAACGGCAAAATCATCAATGCAGCGCGGCGCAACAATAAATAAATTCGCAGACGTGCTCGCTAGACGCTATAATTGGCGGCGGCCGCAATCCCGCTCGCTTTAGCACCGTCGGATGACGATGAGCGTCTCGAAAACGCGGGCTTTTACAGCGGAAACTGCCGCACGGTGTAATACGCGACGTCACATAATTTACGTAAAATTTGGCGATAAGTTCTCGCCGCAGAGGTGGCCGGATCCGGGCCGCGGCACCTTTGAGGGAATTAGTCTTATTGGGCACAAAATTGGAACAGAGGGCCCCCTGACCTCGTCTCGCATAGGCCACACGGCCCATACGGCGTATGCAGACCCATAAGGCTCATGGCCCGTGGGGCCAGCCGAGAAAAAGAGAGACAGACGGCGAGAGAGAGAGAGAGAGAGAGAGAGAGAGAGAGAGAGAGAGAGAGAGAGAGAGAGAGAGAGAGTGAGAAGTCCATTCGCGTATAACGGGCTGAATTATGTTCATACCCGGCTCGCTGCTCCGACATTTTTGTGCCGCACAGTCCGCAAGCGGGCCCACGAAGCGGGGCCTCCCTCGCCTCTCTCCCCCYCCCCCCCCCCCCACGTGCACGCAGGATGTATTTCCCTCGCCTCCGTCTACGCCTCCCTTTTTTCGCCTCTTTTCCTTCCCTCCGACCTTCCGACGCGCGCGGAGAACACCCACAATATCCGAGGTATTGGTCGCGGCGAGAGATCGGCGTGATCGATAGATCCCTTGACTCCGGCCATCTGGAAGAGTTCTCCCTTTCGTGAGAGGCTCGAGACGCAAAGTGCGTCTCGGAATCCGTGTCCTCTGGGAGTCCTCTGGAATCGTCCGTGCGAGAGCCGTGTCATTTGTCATCCGGCTGTAATTTAGATGTCCCATTCGTCGTGATTTTCACAAGGTACAATTACTCATATCGAGCCGGATATTAAAGGCTTCTCCTACCTTTCCGGGGCACTCAGGTGGAGGGGGGGTAGGGGGGTAGGGGGTAGGGGGTAGGGGGTAGGGGGTAGGGGTGAATGTTGACATTTCGCGCGTTTAATTAGCATCGACGACACGGTTATCGGATAGAGAGCGCGATAGAGAGCCCGCTTCCGTCTAATCCCATTTAGCAGAATGCTCGCTGAAATGTAATATCCAATCCAGCGCGCGCGCGCGCGCGCGCGTGAAATTTCCACGCGTGCGTGCCGCGAACACGGACGGTCCTGCAGGACTCCTGAAGGATATTTACGGCGCGGAACGCGGCAAAAACGAGAGTGCTTTATGAAGCTTTCGCAATCACGCGAGTAAACTGATGTGGCGCCAGTCCAGAAGGTCGGCTCGGACTCTCTCCCCTAGCGGTAGCAACGTCCCTCGCGTAAATCCGTAATACGCAATGGGTATCCGTGCACCGATGCGCATAACTTACAGGCGGAAGAAATACGCCACGACCCCTGACACCCCTGGCATTTTCTGCGATTGCGAGATCCTCCGCATTTTATTCCGCGAACCACCCGCAAGATGGGCCGCATCGCGGCGTTCGTCGTCGTGTACCGCGTTCCAAATTATTTCTCAGTTCACTCGAAGAGTACTTTCTCGGAGTACTTGGGCTCGTACCGAGGGCGGAAAACTGCCGGTTCCTCTGTCAGATTTCTCAGATCGCCCGACCGATCCCGGTCTTCGATTTCTCGTCGTACAATTATATTCCCAAGTTCGGCGAAGCGATCGTCCGAAATACACGAGGCAAGCGATCCGCTCGCGCGCTTGCACGCGTCCGCTCGGCCGCCGAGGAAGGGAGGAAACCCGCAAAAGGAACAAGAAAGGGAAACGGTAATCCGGCATATCGGCGTACACGCGTGGCTATAAAGGTACTTCGGTAATGGGCTCGGCCCGGCCCGACAAAGGGCTTTATTTAAATAACTCGCGGCAAGCGCGACGGACCATTCTCAAATCCGGGGACGTGCGAGCGATATTGCCGCGTGCTGCGCCGCGCCGTGTCTCGCTGTTACTTGAGCGCGTTTATTTCCCCCTCGCCCCCCCCTCCTCCCCTCCCCTCCCCTCCTCGCCCCGAGTGCACCCCGAGCGCGATAATAAAGTGCCTCCCATCCGCGCTGCCCTCCTACCATCCGCTCGCGCTTTCGCGCGAGCCATCAGTCTCGTGTTCCGCACCCGTAAAGCGTCGATAAGAGATTAATTGACGGATTTCAATCTCCGGGTAGCGACAACCGCGAGACAAGTCGCAGTAAATCGACTTGGAGGCTTACGACGCTGTAAAACGAGAGACAACGTGAAATCGTTGCGGACCACAAACGCGGCTGCTTACACCTCTCGCGTTTGAAACGCGAGAGTGGAGGAAAATCCTCGAGGAAAATCGTGCCCCTTTAATCCGCGCGTACGATGCAGCGTCCTGATTGCATTTGCCTGTCCTGGTTGTGTTCTGTCACTAGGAATCTCTCTGTGACAAGGACATGTCTCCTCTGTACGAGGCGTCCGTTAATCTTTGTATACTTTTTCTTCTTAATCCGCGTTCTTGATCATGTTTCATTCACGAGGCGGGCACGCCTCGATGCCTCGCGATTCATCCATTTGGTCGGTTCACGGGATATCAGCGGGATATCAGCATCGCGGGACTAACTGCGGGCGATGTCGCGCGCAGCCGAAAGCAAGTAATCTACTAAACGATCGGTGCCCCGAGGGTGCTGCGGAATGAGGAGCCGGGGGAGGAGCGAAGGAGGAAGTCTAATGAAAGGCACGCGCAGTCTGACGGGCCCGGCGTGAGAATAAAATAATTAGCTGAGCTGCCCTCTCCTGGCGTCGAGATGGGACGAGACGAAACGAGACGAGGACGAGGACGAGGACGAGTGAGTCGAGTCGAGTCGAGTCGAGTCGAGTTGGGTCGAGTCGAGTCGAGTCGAGTCGAATCGAGTCGAGTCGAGCGAGCGGCCGAGCGAACTCGCCTCCCTCCCGCGCAACCCCTTCCACCCGTCCTCGCCGTCGGAGCCAGGCCCGAACGAGGTGGAAGTGTCAGAGCGAAGGGAGACGACCGACTCGGCCAGGTGGTCGTAAAGCCTTAGAATGATGCTCTAATAAATCCCACTGAAAAATTGCGAGGCCCTCGGGCTCACCGAGAAGTTTCTTCCTCCGTTCCTCGGTCGTTTCTTCCCCTGCTCCCTGTCCTCCTCCTCCACTCCCCCATCCACGAGGTGACTCCGAAAGGATGAAGACTCGGGACGACGACGCGGTATAGTCTGCTTAGCCGTTCCGCGTCCGCTCGCTGACTTTAATGTCGCGGAGAGGAACACGTTAAGGATGAGTTGTGCGAAAGCGGCCGCGATCGCCGATCGCTTGGCTGTCGACGGAAACGAGGAGTCGTTGCTTCGTCGAGGGGCCTCCTTCGATCAGCCTGAAGAGCGATGAATACGTCGGGAAGCAGTCGGGAAGTTGATGGGGGTTACGCCAGCCGAGCTGCTGGCGAACTGGACGATGCTGGAAAAAATAGACCCGTCCCTTCGATCATTGGCGGAACGGAAGGAAAGGGAGAAAGAAGCTCCTATGCATATTTTATTAAAATGCTCCCATGTTATAGCGACGTTAACAGCGACGCGATGTGCGTGCGTGACGCAGAAATGGATTCTCCATCGGAGATCACGGATCTCTCTCTCTCTCTCTCTCTCTCTCTCTCTCTCTCTCTCTCTCTCTCTCTCTCTCTCTCGAAATCTCTGCTTGCATATTGTATCGTAAAAATTTCAAATCACCGTTACGACTGTGAGCATTATTTCAGAACGATCTTCTTCCCATTACGCTTACTTTTACTTCCACAGAGAAACTTTTCTGCCACGGTTAAGGGAAACCACTGTTGTGGAGCATCCGATCGAGGAAGAACGAATCCAAGTCGCACAAAACTATTAAGAGAGAAACAACGGGAATAATATTTCCATCGCCATGACGAATGTCCGCTCGAGCGATCGCAAGAGCGTAATCGCGAAATTCGTATGACGGAGAGGCGGAAGAAAAAGAAAGAGGACAGGCACGAAGAAAGCAGCGGCAGAACAGCAGAGGCGACGGAGCGGAGCGCAAGCGGAGTCGCAAGAATGCGACTTGAACGTTGCAGACGTTGAAGTCGACTGTTTGCAGGCTGTTTGCAGAAGAACCAATCTGCTCTTTGGTCCGCGCAGTGGTCTTCTTCTTCTTCGATCGCCGCTTTATGCAAAAATATCTGGCGGGGAACGGTAGTTCCCAGTTTTCTTTCTCCTCGGAAGAAAGGGATAAAGCGCGTGAGCGCACTCGCGACTCTTACGGTGATCGCGCGACAGTCGCGCGATCGGGCTCCTTCTCGTGGAAGGCGTTTCTGCGGGGAAGAGGGAAAAAAAAAGAGGGAGAAAAAGAGACTGCAGCAAGGGAGTTTTCGGCGCGACGGAATGGCGATCAGGCGGTAGTCCGAAATCGGACGCTTCGAGATGAAGCACCGACTCCCCGAGTGCCCCGTCATCGTCTGATTTTTTAATTTCCTCGTAGTGTTTCAGGTCACGCGAACCTTTACGAGCGGACGTATGGTACCGCGAGGGAGGCATCAGGAGTCGCCGCTGTTCGTGCAATACGTGCTTTGCGGCTTTACGCGCTGCCTTCTCCAGCGGCGATGGCGGGCGGCACCTTTGTGCTCGGCCATGCATCCCGCCCGATATCCGATATTGCCGTTCGCAGCAGCGCGAGCGCGCAGCCGGCGATCATAATCGATCGTTTCTCGCTTTACTCGAATCACGCCGATCATACCGGCGCGGCGCTCGGCAGACTCCGTGGAACTTCGTGGGATTCCGTGATTTCCGCGCGCGATGCGAGATGCGAGCGCATCTCATTAAAGTCGGGCGCGCATAACACGGCCGTGCAGTGCAAGTTGAGCGGCGGGATGAGCGCGCTCGCGGAATCCGCAATCTTCTAATTACACGTTCGATAATGCAATGCCCGCTCGAGCTGAAGCGGAGATAACGAACCGCTAATTAACAAATCATTGCACCACCAGGAGGATAACATACCGGTGCGGGGCGTTAAATTTATCGCGCTAAACGTGCGAGAGCACGTCTTCCTGCCTCTCCAATTTTGTCCCCCCCCCCCTCCCCCCTCTCGCTCCGTCCCCCTTCGCGCTCTTCGAAGACGCCATCTCACACGTTTTAATTTAATCTCGCCTGAGGAAAAGCCTGAAAGCCCGAAGAACGTAGACGCCAACGACGAGAACGACGGTAACTCGTGCTCCGTTTCCGCGGTCTCCCCCCCCCCCCCCCCCSCCSCYCCGCGCTGTGGCTGACGGCTCTTGATCCTTTATGTACACGAGCCAAAACCGATCGCTCTGACCACACGCACCATAGGGATGTGAACGTGAAAAGGATCCCGCGCGCGGTGGCGGGTATCCACCGGCCCGGGGCCCCGAAGTCTCGGATTTCGTCACAGTCCGCTTGCTGCGTGAACACGGATTGGACGCGGCCCGGTGTCGCCCGCTCGCGACTTCGTCCTATTTACCGATTTATTCGCCGTGTCCTCCCGGCATCGGCAGCCCGTGAGAGGCACCGCCGCCGCCGCCGTCGCCGCCGCCGCCGCCGCCGCCGTCGCCGTCGCCGCCGCCGTCGCCGCCGACGATGATTTCTCGGTGACCTGGCAGCTGCTCTGGCGCACCGTTGCGAATCCATCCTCGGGACCCCCGATCCGATCGACCGACCGATCGACCCGAGAATAGTCCTATCAGAAGCTGACACTCTTCTGGGACTTGCCGCGAAGCGACATCGCCGTCCCTATGATCGATGAGATCTATCGGGGGAATATCGCGGCTGAGGAACGTCGCGATCGCGCGATCGCGCTTGCGAACACTCCCGAGGGAACGCCGAGAGGAAGGAATCTCCTCGATCCTCGAGTGTCCTCCAGAATGTCAGCGAGAGTGACTCGGCGCTTTTTTTCGGCCGGCCGGCCGACTTTCGGCTTACGCGAACCCGTCCCGGGCATCTCCTGCGGTAGCTGTTTTGCGAATCGCTCCGCGCTCAGCCTGTTCTTCCTCGCTGCCGAAGCAGCGAGATGCCGGCGCGTGGACGGACTTGTTGGAATAACACGTCTGTTCTTCGAGGGAGAATCGAAGGGGGAGCGATTGACGCTTGACAGACACTTGCGGGACCAAGAGAGACGTTTGCGGTGCCCCCGGCCCCGCCGAGAGATCGTACGCGGAATCTGCGGAATCCCTAGCTCCAACGCGAAGAAGAGATCACCGAGGCCTCGAGCGCGAAAGACAGAGAGAGAGAGAGAGAGAGAGAGAGAGAGAGAGAGAGAGAGAGAGAGAGGACCCCCCAGTAAGATAATGCGTCCCCTTGCTCTCACGCCTTCAGACGTGGGCCCGTCTTAGCTGCTGGATAAGCCGCCACAAGCTGACACTAACCCCCTTAGTCGCCAACTCACGCGGCTCCCGACTTTTTAAAGCACTGTTTATTTGCCAAGTAGATTCGACAGCGAGATAGAAGCTGCGGGCTGGAGATCCTTTTCTTCGCGGCAAGGAAAACGGATTAACTCCTTTGACTCCTCGGTCCACCAGAGGAGTTCTTTTAAACATGTTTGTGTTGCAGGACGCATTCAGTCGCGTGTCCGAAAATTTAAGAAAACAGAGCGAGGACAAGTCGCTCAGGGACCAACGGAGTGGCTGGKATCACGCTCAAAGTAGTTCTCCTGCTCCGTTAAAGCTTCTCCGTGTCGAGCTGCGCGCAAGCTGCCGACAGAGGGAAGGTAAATATTTTTTAACGTCTTCTCCAAATAAATACTTTCCGGAAGAGGAAGTTGTTCTCCGAAATCTCCGCTCTCCACACTCATCGGCAGGTTTGCAAACGTAAAACACGAGCCGGTAGAAGATACGAAAGATACGGAATACGGAATACGATGCAGAAGGAACAACGTCTCCGTTCTTGCGATGGCAAAATACACAAGCTCGTTATTTCCATGATCGAACGAAGGCATTCTCTCGCGAGAAGATTGCAAGGAGACGACGATTTGCTCGAGGCAACTAAACAGGCATATCCAACGGTAGGTCGATCCATGCGCGATCGCTTAACGAGGAATGTCGAATTCCCCGTGTCCATGTCTATATCATCGACATAACCGAACGAAACTAATCCAAGCGGACCGTCTTAACTAGCCTTAACTAAAGCAACAAACGCACGATGTTACCGTGTCAGCGTTTAGCCATGGACACCATCCACCCATTTTTCCCGCACACCCTTCCCTTCACGCGCCTGTGTGCGTGCGTGCGCGCGCGCGCGCGCGCGCTCACGTAGTCCGCGGTTGCTCGGGGCGCGACGGGGTGGTCGTCGTTCCAGGGGCTGAAAAGTGCCCCGTGACTCCCGGGCCGAGCCCGAGTTTTTTCAACCCTCCTCCGGCTCCTGCACGCTTAAATCATATTTGTACGCCCGATTCGTGCGCGTAACGGAGCATGGGAACGCCGGTAGGTGGCGGGGGGGGGAGGCGGGGGGGGGGGGAAGCCTCTTCTTTGACTCGGTCTTTAACCGACCGACCGCATTGCGACGCCGAGACTTTACGCTTTCGTTACAGATTGTTGGATCTTGACGCCGTAGTCTCTCATAGTCGACGACACACTCCAAAAGACACGAAAGGAGCGTCGAACAAAGGAAAGCGCTGCTTCCTGTAATAATTCTTCCGACCGTTTGTGTACTCTTCGGTTCTTTGTTCCTGATTCGTAAGCATGCGTGTCCGGTAATCCAAACGTTGTTACGTGTATCATTGTTTTCCCTTGTTATTTTCATCCGTTATCGCTGTTCACTGCGAATAGCACAGTGAACAGTAAAAGTGGCTTAAGCCACTCACGGACGCGGAAGAGCGACTTTGCGCGACTCTTCGGTCGACTGCGGCCCACCTACGGAGAGTTAAGAAGTCAGCCGGTAAACTGTCAGCGGGCGGATTCACTCGGGCGGAATCGGAGACGGGGGTGTGCGATCCGCCGAAAGTGAAATCCCGTCAAAATATATTGTGTCTCCCTGACGCTCTTAGCCCTTTGATCCGCGCTTAGTGACAGCGACAGGGAAGGATCGGAAATTTGGGAAACTTGACGCGAATGTGAAAACACGTGAAGCGATCGTGGAGTCCAAGCGCGCTGGATGCACGATGCAACCCTTTTTCAGCAGGGAACCAACGGCACCTTTGTGCCGATGCGGTCTCCACGAGATTAGACGCGATTCTCCAGACGCGAAATTGTGAGCGTGTGGTGACAGCGGCTACGATCATGCGAAAGTAATTCCGAGCGAAAGAACGGCGAAAAGGGGCGACTTTCGAGAACGGATCTTGAGATTCGGGAATTCGGCAAACATCGACTTGTCCATTGTCGAGAAGACACATCTCCTCGAGTCTGTTTCGTCTAGTTGCGCTTCTGGTATGTCTCGCGGTGCAGAACCATTCCCCTGCTACCTTTCCCTTTTCTCGATGCTGAAATTACCAAGAGAATTTTCTCTCCGGTTAACGACCCCGCTCTCCCCGAGTATACGTTCGCACAATTGTGCAAAGCAGCGATCACGAGCAGCGATGTGTGTCTATTGACTGCTACGCTATCCAGTCTATTACTCGGATGTCAAAACACCTAAGCGAGATCGCCGACACCATCTGGATTGGTTATTCATTGCAATCTTTGACATGGTAGCACCGTTGCTTGAAACGAGAATTAAATTAGCAGCGGCTTATAAGCTCAGATAGAGATCTAGCGTACGATGGAGCAGCTCGGTTAGATGGAGTCAGCCGCGGTTAAAAGATAAAAAGACTGTTTGTTGGCGTAATAGCCGACGTGGCCAATCTAATTTCACGTGAAGATTCGATCGGCGCCGCATAATTGACCTAATCAAATCCTCTACCGTCGCTTGGTGACCGAAAAGCGTAAAAGCATCGGCGTCAACTGCCGTAAGTAAGCATGTCATCACGCGTTACGAACTTAGTTCTGCTCAAAAGACTTGGGAACCCTCCTGCCCTCTCTCTCTCTCTCTCTCTCTCTCTCTCTCTCCCTTCCTTCTTTCCCGAGCAGTAGCAGGACCAGAAAATGAGCAGATCCGCGAGGCTAGTTTATTCAGATTCTCATCGACCTGTGACACGCGTGACACCCGGTGTGACCGGGTGTAATTTTTACGATAGAACGCGAAACGAGAGTCCAGCTAGGAGGGAAGAAAGAGAGAAGGAAAGAGAGCAAGCTCAAAGCGCGAGCGGGAGGCAAACTCTCCCCGGATCCCCGTTGCGGCAAGGCCGGGAACCATCTTTTTCCCCGTGATATCTCACGCGTGATCGTGTAAAAGTGTAACAGTGTAACATTGACACGCAATCGCGACAATGGACGAATCCGTCCGATCACACGGATTGGATACCCATCTCGCGTCAGAAGATTCGACGATGGCGGCCACGGGTGCGCGCCGCGACGGCGGAGGGGAGGGGGAGGCCACGCACATCGGTACCCCCGAGGTATCGGGCGAGAACAACGCGCGTCTACGGGGGTCCTGGTTAGGGCGGCCTAGAGCGCGTACACGCGGATCGCTTTGCAAAAGATCCACAAACGCGGCGTGATGCGCGACCAATCAGCGCGGCGTGGCCAGCTGCCGTGCGGGTAACGCAGGCCGAGGCGGCATGAAGCCCTGGTTCATTCATCAAGACCCTGGTTACAGCAGCAGCAGCAGCAGCAGCAGCAGCAGCAGCCCCCGAAAATTCCCCTCCCCGTACTTTCCGACCCTCACGCGCCCCTCGCGCCGCTGTCATTTGGAAATACGTTAAAACGCACCTCGCGAGGATCAAACCGAGCCGAGCCGAAGCCGAACGCGGCTTCTCGATTTCTCGCTTTCCGCGATGGTGATGGCCAGAAAACTTGATGAAACTTGCGCGATCTGGACTCGCGATCTCATCTCCTCGGAGAGGAGGTTTGTGGAAATGATGTTATCTTTTTGTTCCAGCGATACTCGCGATACTCGCGTCTAATCGCTGTTACGTTACATTGTTCGCTCTTTATTACGATTATAATCGATGGACCAAACGTGACGATTGCACGATATTGACGCAACGATCGTCTCGAATCTGCCAAACGATCTCGGAGATCGAAACCAGGCACGTTCGCGTATCAAGAGTCCTTCCCGGCGTCGTTGAAGGCTGCCGCCGATTCGAGAGCATCGTTAAATTCGCAACACCATGATGTCGGCCGGCCTCGTGCTGCTCGATGTATTCCCATAGTTCCCTGCCCACGGTTTCGCTAGGACGCATGCAACGCATGCTCGTTTGCAGTCGCACGCACGCATGCACGCACCGCATCCCCCACGCGGGATTTGCACGGTTTTCATTGGCTCGGTTAAGTTTGATTAATCTATTCGGGCGTACCATTGTTCGAAACGCGGCCGACAATCTCATTGGTCGAAAAGACCCGACAATGTGCGACACACGGGGGAGGGGGCCGCATCAAGGGGGAGCAGCCATCATGTTCGCGTGGACTGGTTTTGTATGTTTTTCACTCGTCCCTCGATTTTGCTGCTGCTCCCCCCTACCCCCTCCCCCTCCCCCCTCCGACGGCGGATCGAGGGGCGCACCGCGCGTTTGCCGGGCAAATCCGAGCAAACTAGAGAAATCCGGAGATCTTGCAGCGAGCTGCGCAGCAGCTCAAATCTCGGGAAGATTGTCAGTATGGGAAATGAATCGGGAAACCCTTCGCGTTGCGTTCCTTCAAGCGCGCCGATCGCGCTGATGATCACGCATGGGCGATCTTGTTTAATTAGCCTCCTTAATCTCCGACATCTCGGAGATGATACACGAGGAAGTTACACTAACTTTCGTTAGTTGCACACTTTTATTGCCGGCAATTACGTGGCCGAAGCGGTAAATGGGTTTTAAAAAATCGCAATCACAAGACAGCGTGAGGCAATCGCGCGGAGCGATTATGGCCTTAGTGAAAGGGCTTTGCATCATCGTACAATTAACTGCTGTTAACGGAATTTCTGCGACTGCCTTGAGAAAAATCTGCTGCTGCTCAAAGAGAAGCAATCTCGCCGGAAAGCGCCGGAATATTTCGCTTTACTACCTCGTCCCCGTTATTTAATGCTCATCAGGGAGCCGGCGTTCGAGATGCGAGATTAGGCAACGCCCGGTAATTACCGGGCAGCGATAATAGCTCATGATAATTGTATGGAAATTCATAATGAATCTCAGGGAAATCGCATCGGCCGCTTCGGGTCGTATGAAATGATTTAATAATGCGGAAAATGCATGATCCTTGAATATGTATCGCACACGGAATCACGCGCAATGCACGCGCACGCACGGATCGGCCACAAGGCCGCCCCTAGGTTTTCCGTCCGATGAGGGTGCGGCAGAAGTCTGGGAGGTCGTCACACTCATCAGCTTTGCTGTTGCCGATACATCTGTTCTGGTTGCTGAAAGAGACGACCGACCAAAAATTTGCCTGGCCGTTGTAACAAGAAAGAAAACTGCCCGATGAATCATGCATGAGCCATGTTTCCGCGTGCATAAAATTCATAAAATTTCTGCCCTTTTGCTTGCTGATGGTCCTTCATGTTGTCAGCATTTATCGCGAAAGGACGGCTTGTTGAAATCATTTCTCGCCGTTTGATTCCGATCGATCACGTGTGCGCGTCTCTTTTGCGAACGGAACGGCGAAACTGTTCCGATCGACAAGCTCGCGTTCGTGCGGATTGAAGCAGAGAAACGTTCACCTTGGTGGTATTGTGGCTCGCATGACAGTTCTCACGACAATATGCGATCATGCTGTTCTTGTGCCACTCCTTGACCTACCACATCGCCATTGTGGCCGGAGCAATTCTGGAGCAACAGATTGGGGGAAGATAGTCGGCAGGATTGGTGACGAGAAAGAGGAAGGCGAGCCTCAAAGGAGCCGCCGAGCGGAGCAACCCCGCGCCGCGCTTATGGGGGTTGGAATATGGGCGGGGATCATTGAATAGCGAATCATGGAGGCAAGCGAGCGATATGTGGGGTCCGGGAAAGGCATGGACGTGTTTTAATCTATCCTTTGCGATTCTTCTTATTTAACGATCGAAATGCCGATCGAAATGCCGAAACGAAGAGCTCGACGTCGGAACGCGTTTCTCGTCGTTCAGAATACGATCCTCCGTCAGCAACGTTACATCGCAAACGTAACGGGAGGGAAATCCCGCAATCCCCCCCTCCTCCGCAAATAAAACGGCCGCGGACGAGGAGATCGGGAAATTTCCGCGCGACGGAGTCCGATGCCTCAACTTTGTGATACAAAGAAGGGTTAAAAAGTCAAAGGCCGACAGGGCGAATCGTTGCGCGCGGAGGGTACTCCGGCGCGTAGAATCGCGGGGATAGAGAGAAAGGGGGGGSSSGGGGGGGGGGGGGGRGGRGRGGGACCGACCACCTACTTCGTCGACACAATGGGGCACAAATGCGTGGCGACAGGGCCCGCAGATATACGGCAGGCTGATTGCTCGTTGTCACTGCGCGGCCGATTGTCGGCTCTTCGGGACCCCGTAGAACCCCGCGGTGCTCCCCTCCCGCCCGCCTGCCCTCGGCGAGCACGTCGGCCGCGCGGTGTCCCCGGTGTCGTCCGACGGGCCCCGTGATCAACGGGCGAGCGTTGCGGAGGCGGCTTAAAACCGGGAGACGGGCCCCGGCGATTCGGGACCAATCGCGGATGTATTATGCGCACGCGCTTCTCTTGTAGCTCGCGCTTTAACGTTGTCCCGTTAAATCGGCTCTCGGCTCTCGGGATGAAACGTCACGCGGCTAACCGAACGGGACGAGAAGGTTGCTTCTCGCTCCGCGAGATACTCGACGTCTCGTCGCGGACGAGAAATTTCTTATCGCTTACATGCCCGACTCGCGACTTTGATCTGGGAGAAAGAGCGTCGAGCACTTACCTTGCGAGGGAAATTATTCGCGGCAGATTAGCAGCATCGAGGAAGAAAGTAAATGCGACAAGTTCCCGCAAAATGCATTTATTATATAATCTTGCATTACACAAGTCATTGACGTAACTGTTGCGTCGACGGGGCGCCATATGTAGCGTGTTATATGTACAATAACCATAACGTAACTGGCCAATTGGACGACTTGCCGGATAAAAACACACGACGGCGATCGTAATAAGGAAACGTTTTCGCAAATAGCTCTTGTACGATTCGCAATTATCGTTAACGTATAAATATGTACAGCCTTATCGCTATAGACCTCTCAATCTAGCTACGTCCGCAAATATACATTTATAGATCGCATTTATATCATATCGTTATTGTAGCGTAAGGCAATCCTAAGACAGACGATGAGAAGCATCGAGGCCATTGCCGTTGTACTAACTGCCCGTAAGCGCTAATCACTCTATAATGATAACGAATAAATTTTTACGTTATTACGATACTTGGAAATCCATGCGCGACTTAGGTCTATGCATACTTGCATGATTTCTAACTTTTATATTATCATAAATATGCGATAGTGTCATTCTCTGAAGAAGTACTATCTATATAAGCGCGGGTATATTTGTATATATATATATATATATATATGTATTTATATATGATATTTACATCTGTTTGCACATATTAATCGACGAAAACCTCAAACCTCACTGTATAATACATTTCATCTCAATTCATCTCGATTCTCACAGCACAGCGCCGAATGATCAAACATCCCTTTGCACGATTACGCGAGGAGTGCCCGTATCGCCGAGAGAATGAGCTTGAAATTCCCTAGGGAACGTGACAACGCGTACCGAGAGAGCCCCGCGAAATTAACAGAAGCCAAAGGAGGATCCTCGAAGCAGAATCGAGCGGAGAATAAATATCTCGTCAACTCCGGCTCTCCGGCGCAAACGCAGCGACGAGATTAAAGAAAGAGCAACTCCGGAAACTCTCAGCACGTACTTTACGTGATTGCGTGTAACCGATCCATCGATCTCCAGGCTAGTTCAGTGCACCCTCCCGCAGACCTGCGAGTCGATGCTACCCAAGTACGGATATCCGCTCTTCGCCTCGCTCGGGCTGTGTGGCGTCACGTGGGGCGTCATCCCCGTCGAGACCGGCACTCCGGAAGTGGACGCGCCGCTCTGCACCATGCAGGCGCTCATGTTGGACGTGGTCGGGCTGACGCTGCCACCCAGGCTACCCAGGTTCAGATTGCTGGAGGTCAGGTTGGAAGCGAGGTTGCCGCTGCCGTAATGGGAAGCGTTGAACAATCTGCAACACAAAAGCTCGAGGGTCTACAAACCGGGGAGTGCGGGAGGCGCGGTGTGAAGATTGGAAGATCTCGACGAAGCGGGAGGGAAGAGGGAAAGCGCTTTTCCTAAGGTAAGGGCGGGTGATGTCCCCCTAGATGCATCCCTACAATCCAAGAGAGAGAGAGAGAGAGAGAGAGAGAGAGAGAGAGAGAGAGAGAGAGAGAGAGACTTTTCGAGAAGGATATCAGCGACATTGCAAAGTCGCGGATACGGCGATCGACGAGGATTTCTCACGCGTCATCGTCGATATCGATCGGAGGATCAAGTTGGAGGAAATTATCCGCCGATACGCGTAATTATCTCTCCGTTCGACTGATACGCTGAATATAAATCGACCATTGTGCGCGCGTACGTACGTACGCGAATAATATACGTGGGAGACGGGCTTACGGCGGCGCGATACGACGAAATCAGTCGCGGTTACAATGGTGAAAGGTGTCCACGCGCGCGCGGTAATACGAAAATTAAATTCCGACGGTGCGGTTCTCTCAAAGTGGTTACCGCCGTTTGCAAGGCGATACCCGCGCTCGCATACTCGCACGCTCTGCGAATCGGTTAGGGCGTGTCGAGGGCGGCAGCGGTCGATTTCCAAATGCCGCCACGGTCCTTTCGGTACACCACCGTGATTAAGAATCTCGAATAGCGAGGGACGAAGCTTCGCCTCTGCTTTCATTACCGTACTCAATCATCCCCCCCTTTTAAGCATCCGGCTAAGGAGATTGTCGCGATCGCTTCAATATGCAGGGAGGACTTAAACCGCGCCTTGCGCTTGTGAATGTGAATTGTAGGAAACATGAGAGGACACGTATCTCAGAGAGAGAGAGAGAGAGAGAGAGAGAGAGAGAGAGAGAGAGAGAGAGAGAGAGAGAGAGAGAGAGGGGGGGGGGGGGGGGGGAGGGAGGAGGAGGGATTGGGACGGATATCGAGACGAGTAATTCACGTCCGGGTATTTGATCGCCCGGACGATGTAAATAGAACGTGGCATATTACAAACGTGCGTTGAGGATAAAAGGTGGGACCAGAAATGCGCAGAAATTAATTTTTAATTGAAATAAACCCGGGACTTTCGTATAGGCACATCGATGCATTGAGACGATTAAAGCGTATCGGCAACGTACGATTGTAAAGCGCAGTCGGCCCTTTGACCGTTTCACCATGACGGTTAAGCACCCTAAATCCCGCCGGTGTCGGACCTAGTTCGCACACATATAACTTTTCTTCCTTTTCCCTCTTTCCCCTTTCTTTTTCCTTTCTTATTTCTTCCTTCTTCTTCTTCTTCTTCTTCTTCTTTTTCTTTCTTTTTCTATTTAGAAGGCAACGCGACAGTTCTGGCGGAAGCGGGGCGATTTATCGACCGTGCACCGTGACCGACCTACGAATCTATTTTCGTGCGGAAGAGCGGAATCCCCCTCCCTCACAAATCAAATCCCTCGCGGTATAGTCGCGTTAACGAATTCTCACGAATTCTCAGTAATGGCCGAAATTTACAGCCCGCAGAAATTCGCGGGAATTAGAATCGCTCGCTTCACGGAGTGAAGCCGAGAGACTCGGAACTTCTGATATACGGGACATTCGGAAAATCATTTCACCGTTATCCCTCTAATTCGCCTGCGAGATCTCTCCTCCGCGTTTCCCGCGACCTGCATCTCGCGATTTAAGATAGGACGATACTTTCGAGGGGCACGTCTCCTCGCGGAAAGGAATGCAAGCGTTAACGTGACTCGAGGGATCGTTTCGCGACGCCGCGCTGCCTAAACGTGAAACGGCAAAAACAACGAGAGCCATCGACAGCAGCGAAATCATTCGAGTTCGAGAGAAGCTCGAGATGCAGTCGGCCAGACCCCCCACGAGACGGGGACGCGGGATGCTCCACCGGGGGTCTCGCGAGCATTATCCCGGATGTTTAAAACCGGCGAGCGCTTCGCACAGTGATGGCGCGATGCGCTCGCAGGTGTCCGAGCGAGGAAGACGGAAAGCTCGAAACATCGCCGCGAGAAAGAGGCGCGCGTGCACGGCGGCAAGCAAAGACGCGCGGAGATAAAGACGGCGAGGCCGGGGTGTTTCGAACAATTAATTCAGCCATTGTGGCGTAATAACAGGTTGCTCCGGTGGCCGGGTTGCTACAGTGTGTTGTTACACGCCGGGCCGATTCAGCAGGGCACAGGGAAAAAGAGAGGACAGGGAAAGAGAGAGAGAGAGAGAGAGAGAGAGAGAGAGAGAGGGAGAGAGAGAGAGGGGGGGGRGGGGGGGAGGGAGAAAGGGAGGGAGATCAGGAAGCGCATACGCGAGAGAGGAAGAGAGCCGAGAGAGAGAGAGAGAGAGAGAGAGAGAGAGAGGGAGAGAGAGAGAGAGAGAGAGAGACCCAACGGAGGGCCCCACCGACACGTTTTCTGTGTGGTCCTCAATTATGTTGCTTCTTGGGACCCCGTAATGAAACGCTACCGGCTAATAATCCAAGCCGGGCCTTGATCCTTCGGCGCTACGCGCGTTTGGTGCGCGTACCTGCGCCCGTGCTCCAGCTTTAAGCATCGCATCGCAAGCGGCAGCGCCTGTAGCGATCGGGGTGGACGACCGATCGTCGCGGGGGTGTTGTTGTTCGCGCCGGCGAGGCATGCCGCGCGGAGGGCACGGTCGTAAGGGATTCAGTTATCGAAGGTAACCTCTCTTCCTCTCTCGCTCTCTCTCTCTCTCTCTCTCTCTCTCTCTCTCTCTCTCTCTCTCTCTCTCTCTCTCTCTCTTTATTCCTCTACCTATTCATCCATCTCTCACATCTTTGTCTTCCGTCTCTACGATTCTACTTCTACTGACACTACCACTACTCGATGCGCCGGCAAATAATTCGGGACGCGACGAATAATATTAAACTCACCCATAATTCTCCGGGGTCGCCCGCGGCCATTGCTGCTGCGCCGCGTAATAGTTCTCCCCGTAATTGTAATGCTGAGAGTAGCCGGCAGTGGTGGCCGCCGCGGCGGCGACGCTCGCCTGGCCGTAACTTTGGTAGCTCTCGGCACCGCTGCCGTAGTGCTGGGTCTGGAAGGACTGCAGACTCATGGTGTTGAAGGCGTTCAGTTGCTGGCTGTTGAGCTGTTTGCGAAGTCGCGCGCGCCTGTTGCTGAACCAGACTTGCACCCGCGCCTCGGTCAGTTTCGTTCTGCGAAAGCAAGAGCATCGCGGTTAGTAGACAGAGCGATAAGGCAGATGATCGGCGAGTCATCGGTTATCTGTGACCACTGTGACACGTTCGGAAATTGGAAGCTCGATTGACCTTGCACCTCGCAACTTGCGCAACCACGCAACCACTTTGGATCATGTGCGGAACTCACTTTTGCGCGAGCTCCTCGCGAGTGTAGACGTCAGGATACTGCGTACGATGGAAAGCCGCTTCTAGCTGTTCCAGCTGCTCGCCGGTGAAGGTAGTCCTGCTTCTGCGTTGCTTCCTCTTCAGCGCGATGCCGGGTTCGCTCTCCGTGTCGGAGTCATCGCCGCTGCTACCGCCAGCTGTTGGCAAAGAAGCAATCGACGATTGTAGCATCGTGAATCCTTGGCTTGATGAGCCTCGAAGAGCTTCCTCCCTTTGGTCGATTAAAAGTTCTGTCAACGATCGAAAGGGTTTGATAGACTCTAGAATAGACGATGAACTCTCATCCTCCTCTCCCGGTCTCGTCGAATCAAGACATCGGCGGCTTCACCTTACGCGAGATTCCCGAAAGGGACATTAAAAACATCATCGATAGCTCCCGAGCGGGGAGACTCGGGTTGCGCGAGTTCCTCGATAGCGCTCCAAGGGAGAGCGATCTCTCTCTCTTGGTCCAGCACGTGCTGCACGTCAGATACCGAAGATAGGAAGCGAGTCGTTCACGCCCACAGTTCACACGCCGGTCTCGGCAACCCGCTATTAAGACCCTTCTGATTACAGCCGTGCCCCGCCGAACCTATACTAAACTAAAACACCGGAGAAATTAGGGTCCGCCGCGAAGAAATTAAGTTCTTTGACATGTCCCGTCCCACCCGAGCTAAACGAAAGCCCGTGAACCATTCCGGAGGGGAATCGTTGTCTGGCCCCACGAGATACTATTTATGGAATTCCGAGCTTGATTTGTAACCCTTTTGGATCCAATTTGTTCGCCACGGTTTGTCCCCGTTACGTTGACCTCAACGACCACATCAATAACGACTGTTCGCTCGACGCGCCACGAGCGATGCAACGTGTTCCGGATATCGTAAATCTCGTTGATCATTTAGCCATCCCTTAATCAATGCTCCCTCATCATCGCCGATCGGTCGAAAGCGCGATCGAATGTTATTCGTTCTGCGATCGAATAATAAGCCAACTGGAAAGCGCGTCACTTTCCTCGGATCAGTCGTGCGTAATCTCTCTCTCTCTCTCTCTCTCTCTCTCTCTCTCTCTCTCTCTCTCTCTCTYTTTTTTTCCAATTTATAAACTCACTCCCGAATTAGATCTAGATCAACAACGAGACGTCTGGATCAATGGCGCGCGCGCGCGCGCGCGCGACATCGAACGGCAGAATCTGAGAAGCAGGAGATAGCGGCGGTTGGCGGCAGATTAAAGACCGCCGCGCGCTCATAAATCGTCGCGACTCTTTGAGGAGCATACGTAACGATTTTCGGGACCTTTGATGCCTTCCGCACACGAGCCATCAACGCCCGCCGCAATAGCTCCAGGACGTTTCAGGAGCGGGAAGGCAAGAGGCTCGCCTTCCTGTTATCCCGCCGCGTTATCGAAGCGATCGACGCCGATCACGCGGACGATCGGCAAAGCGGCTCTTGGAGATCCTCGGCGCATCGCGCCGCGGAAATAACCGAATAAATAGACCGCCACGTCCATCAGCGGTCGAAACGCGATCGAATCGGCGAGGAAGGGCGGTGAGGAGGGGCCGAACAATTACCGTCGTCGGAGGAGGATGCGAGAGACGATCATCGTCCCGGACGCAGCGGAGGTCTCAATCAGCGAGGTCTTCTCCCCCCTCTCTCCCCCTCCCCCTCCCCCTCCCCCCTTACGGCAGTAAGAGCGTCTAAATCAATAGAGAGTGCCGTGGTACCCGCGCTCCCCGCAACGGAGCGGACGAAACGACATGGACGGGCACGGAGGGTGTGTTGTTGGCGGTTTGTAAGATTAGAGGCAGACGGCGGCTACGAAGCCGAGCAGGACCACACGCCGCGCGTATACACACACACACACACACACACACACACACACACATGCGTGGTTCCTCCTCTCCGTCGCACCTCCGGAACCTCCCGAGGTACCATCCCGCTCTTTCTTCTCTCAGCTTCGAGCGCTCCGCTCTTCTCGGCCGTTCCACCTGATTCCTTCTTTCACGCGCGACTCCGACTGCGACTCTACCTGGCTCCGTCGCCCGGGCTTGTCTTTCTCCTTGCCGATCGTTCCTGCCGATTTCCGAGACGGACCGCGGAGTTATTTATCGCGCATGTTCCCGGCTACCGGAACCCCCGGACGATCTTGCTCCCCCGGGCTCTCCCGCCGAGGGGAGGGAGAGGCGCGAAGATGAACAATGCGCGGGCGATACGTGTTTGCGAGACCTGTTGAGTATCCGCGTCGCGATTGGCTGGATTGGACGGTTCTTCATTTTCATTTCATGATCAGGCGCACGCAATGTTTTCGCAAACGCGAAATCGTTTGCTCTTCCTCGCTTTATTTCTCCCCTGGAAAAGAGTCTGCGGACAGAGGAGGGGCGGGGGGGGAATGTACTGCTGCGGGGAATTAAATCACACTTGGTAACGTAACCAGATATTGGACGAGTATTTCTAGGAGCATGCTCCAGGCTGATATCCATGTATATATTATGTTATCCGAGCGGGATGACGCGCTATTATCGCATTAGTGCATCAATCGCTCAAGTTATCTCACTCTCTCGCTTCATTCTCCGAGCCTGAACCGAGTCATAAGCCGATCCAATACATTGCCGACTTTGGTGTTAAACCATCACGCTGCGATCGAATAAAAAGACCCGCGAAGGTTCTACGTCCGAGATATGCATTCAAAAAGACTCCGAGTCTTCCTCCGAGCGGATCTTCTTCTTCTTCTTCTTCTTCTTCTTCTTCTTCTTCTTCTTCGTCGTCCTCGTCGTCGTCGTCGTCTTCGTCTTCTTTCCTTTCGCGGCGGTGCATTAGCGGCGGGCACAGCGCCTCTGAACTTTCTTCTTGTTTCTCCCTTTTGTCCGAATCATAATACATAATTTACCTGGCTTGCAAACGCGGCGAACGCGATAGAGCCTACCCGAGACCCTTATCGACACGTTCATGATTGAATCGCTACCTTTAGAAAATATTCTAGTGGAATACGCGCTAATGCGCTCGATGAGCAGCCAATAGCGTCGTTCGGGAAATGTAGAACTTTTCAGTAAAAGCAGTCGTCCCTCTATTCTTTGTTGCATTCAACGATTAGGTCCCATTTTAAATGCGCGTTTATCCTTGACATGGAATTCTTCTGATTCTCCTCAGTATCCTTTCAATCCTCACTCGAGCCGGCTCTAAAGAGCCGCATGGCAAGAAGGCGGAATTCTCAGCAACGACGAGAACGCCGAGAGTAATCCGATGCGGCGGAAGCAACAGGTCGAGTCACTTCGCTTCTTGCGCGAAGTTGCAATCTCGAGCATACGTCTAATCAAAACTAAATCTCCTCGACAAGGTAATAAACCCGGCACATCTACGCACCGCGGGGCGCCTAATATTTCTTCGCGCCCCTTACCGTCGGTGATAAATAAAAAAGAAAGGAATTTCCTTTACGTCCGCCGACCAGACCTATATTTCTAGCGATCTCGTCTCGCGCGTCACGAACGCGCCGGTGCCCGGCGAACGGCTGGAATCGCCGGAATTCCGTGTAAGCGCGCGTTGCAAATTCGCAAATTCGTCCAAGAAACGCGGACAGATTACGTTAGACGCGTGCCGATCGATTTCCCTGGAACAGACTCAGACAGGTCGCGGGGACAGGGACATTGCCCTATCGCGGTCCCACCGCAATTGATTTCCACGCGCATCATCTCCGCTATCCTTCTCCTCCCCCCCCCCTCCCCTCCCCCACGTGTAACGTTAGCGTACGATAAATAAGACGCAAACAATATAACGTAGCGCGTAATAGCGCAGGCCACGGTCCGCGACTAGTAATCGAACTTCTTATTGCTTCCATCCTGAGCCCGATAATTACATTAATCCTTGAACTTTGGATATTCTAGTATGGAAATCCAACGGAACGACTTCCCGATCGCATTGCGCGATCGAGGGAAGACCGGCTCGCATTTCGGCGCGCGCGCGAGTACGATAAATACGCGCGGATCGTCGCAGTCGCCTAACCTCAATTAACTCGGCACGCGGCTACGCCATAATTACCGCTTATCGCTTATCGATTAACCCCTCGGCCGCTTCATTTACGTCCGCTCGGTGGTTTATGCGCTGTTAAAACGGCGGCTCGCACAGCGCCGAGAAGGCTATCGCTGTCACTTGGATAGCCTTGACAGATCGATCTCTCGATAGTATCATTCAAATCCCATCAAAACTCACCGAGAATGCCGTCGATGGAGTGGTTGCCCCTGCGTGGGTCCTCGCCAGGACGGGTCTGATTCGCTGGTCCACGCAAAAGTCTCGAGATGCTGGACACCGACGGCGCCGATGCTTTGTCGCAGACTCCGTCCTGCTGGCAGAACCGCGTTGGACCAGTTAGCATAATTTTTCCATGTTTCTCTCGTATCGCTGTCGTTGGAAACTCGATACAAGTACGAGATGGTGCGAGAGAGATGCTTGAAAGAGACGAGCGAACGCGCGTTTCAACCAACTGTTGAACAGTTGAACAGTCTAAGCTAACTCTTCATCTACTCGCGATTCATCGCACAGTGCAATTTCACGTGCGTTTAAATAAATCTCTTAGCAAAGCGATCTCTCTCTCTCTCTCTCTCTCTCTCTCTCTCTCTCGACCATTCATCTTCCTCCACCACTTCGGCACACGGACGATATCAACGGACCTTTATCAGTTTATCGCGTATCTCCCAGCTGAAGATCCCAGGATTCTGCCGCTTGAGATCCTCGATCCTCGCCTCGACTTCCGGCGTGGCGACTCGCGGCTTGCTACCGCCGATCACTCCGGGTCTGATCGATCCCGTTTCCTGATACCGGTTTAGTATCTTGGAGACGCAGCCATGGGAGACCCTCAGCTGCCTCGATATGACGCACGGCCTGACGCCGGCCGCTGCCATCTCGACGATCTTCAGGCGGATATGGTTCGGTAATGGACGGCCGTTGATGAACACACCGCCCAGCTGGTTCACGCGACCCTGTCCTGCAAAAGCAACAACGCCAACCCGTTTAATGCATTCACCGTTCGACCATGTTCCGCGCACGAGTTGCGTGTAATCAATAATGAAACGGACGCGCCAATCGTCACGTGATACCGCGTGAAGCTTCAGACGGAGATTGGCATCGCTACAGGGGAGCATTCGCCGCATTTTCCCGGTTGCAATTGCGGAAAACGCAACGCGGTTCCGCACACGCGCCGATCATCGCCGATCATTCGCAATGCAAACTCGCCGCGCTCTCCGGAGCGGAATCGCAAGGAAAAATGGCCCGTTTTCTCCTTCTCGCCGCGCGAACGGCGCGGCCATTTTCTCAGATGGAAACAAGCGGCGCGGAACACACAAAAGTCGCGAGGAGGAACGAGGCGACGGTGCGGCAGGGGGAGCGGGACGGTGCTTGCGGGAGAGGCAAGCTGGCGCAAAAGAGGAGCGATTTAGCGCGGACAAAGCGCGGTGACACGCGAGGTGCCGCTCAAACGCCACTAATTACAGATAATTAGCCCGCTTCCCGGCACTCCCGTAATTAACTTAATTATAATCACGAAGTCAAACAAACGGCGTTACACGCGACGGTCGCGGGGACAGCCCCCGCTCGGGGCTAAAGAGGGGCAAAGAAGCGGAATGAGATGCGCGCGGATGCGGTGGCTTATGAGGTGGGCCTCGCGTGCCACAGAAAACCACCGAGAGCCGCAAGTTACGGGCCTGGTTTTGCGCGAAGCACTAAAACCCACGGACGAAGGTTCAGCTAGCGCGGATGGGGAGGGGGGGGGACGGGCGGGGGGGGGGAGAGGGAGCGGGCCGGATGGCCTTAGAGCCTCGGTGGGCCTTAGAGCGGGCCTCTCGCCCGCGCGCTCTCGCGGGGACAATGAGGAGGAGGCTCCCCACCCCTCCCCCACCCCCTCCTCCTCCTCCTCCTCCACCTCGACGGACGGACAACCGGGGGCACATGACACGGCCGTGTTCTGCACCCGTCCATATTTACATAAAGCGAGTTTCACATGAGAGACGCGTCGCGAGCGCAAGGCGCGCGATTTTGCACGCGCGTTTCGCAGGTATCGCCGCGCGCGGCTGATCCGTAGATCCGAGCGGAGCTTCCCGGAATGTTCGAAATGTTCCGATACGACCACGGTAGATAGGTGGATAGGTAGATAGGTTGTAATCGGTTTATCGGGGATGCACGTAAAAGCATTTCCCGACACGGTAGATTTACATTTCCATTCGGTAATCCCCGCGTCATGCCACGCGATCCGTTTCACCGATCATCCCGAGACGGACATCCCTGGTGCAGGGTTTCTCCCCGCAACTGTCGCTGACCGTTTCCAGAGGAACCCGTGTTGCATCTTGCACCGCGCAATAAAGCTCGCCTTTTACTTTTTAGGCCGTAGCCGTCGACGACAGAAGGCCAATGAGCAACAGAGACGAATCGCGTCACGACGGGCTTCAGCCGCGCGGACCGGGATTGCAACTCTCGCGGAGCAGTCAGCAATCCCGGCCACCCGAAACATTTTCGCGATCGTACCCCGGAATGACCGCGCGCGCGCGCGCGCGCGCGCGAACGCGACGTCAGTCCACGATATATCCCTGGCTGGCTACCTGCTGCGAGAGCAGCACGCCTAAGAGTCCGCTAATTATCACGGCGTAATTCAAAAGACGACCCCCTTCCTGGGCGCGTCCAACTCTCCGGCACAAAAGTAGTCCCGTTTCGTCGTTCATCACGAGCCCCAGAGATTTACATCCCCCTTCGTTCTCCCCCGTTCCTCGCCCCCGCCGCCCCAATGCTCCGCGTTGGATAAGGACATATCCGCGAGTGCGTGCAACGCACACGCTCTCACGCGCAGGTCGTACCGGCGTGTATAGGCCAGGTTACGGTCCCGCCGGACACCTCTCCGGTGTATGACGTCAGTCAGGCCGCGGGGCCCGACGGGATTACAGGCAAGATCAAAAGGCGCCGACCGCCGCCGCCGCCGCCGCCGCCGCCGCCGCCGCCGCTGCTGCGACCATTGCCGCCGCCGACGACGACGACGACGACGGCGATGACGACGACGATGCAAACACAGCATGGATATTTCTCGCGTGAATTTCGGATAAACTGATCCAGGTAGCTATCCGGGAGGTACCAGATATTAAAAATATCAATCGCATGGAACGAGAAATGGCTGAGAAAAATTACAGGAATTCTGTCTATACATACATAAATATATTTAAAGAGATTGCAGTGATCGCTGACAAAGTCAGCGGACTTCACTGAAGAAAGAACAAGGGCGGCGGCGAGCTTAATAGCCTCGTAGGTGCGAACACATTACTTCTCCATCAATGAAGGAGAAGCAATGTGAGAAGGCTAATTAGAAACAGCGCCGATCGACATAATCGATCAATTTTCTCATCGAGATATCCCCGCAAGATTGCAGGGAATTATCGAGGAATTCGCGCGGCACGGTGAACGCCAGGAATGCCGGGCTACCATTCGTCGCACGTGCAAGATGTATGATGCATGTGGTCGGTATCCACGCTTTTACGAGACTCGATCGTAACTCCAGTCACGGAATCGGGACCCGCGCCATGCGAGTCAGCCCTTTAGCTTCACCGCGTTTTCCCTAGCCGCCGATAGGGAGCATTGTTCGGCGCGCTCTTGCGAAACGCGCCGCCGCGAGTTTCGCAGTCGCGTTTCGCGCGATTAGTCCCGGCATCAATCGCAACACAGCACGGCTAGTTGTTTTCCTCGATGCGATGCCGAAGCGGCTCGCCTCTCGCCGAGGCGAAAACGCTTCGATGCGCGGAAACGACGAGCCCGGCGACGAGCAGCGAGTAACGCTGAAGAAGGACAAAGAGCTGCGCCGCTCGAGGAGTTGCTCGAGATCGCGGAACGATTCAAATTCGGGCGGAACGATTTAATCCGAGCAGCTGCTCATTCAGCAGGGTTCATTCATTAGCAGCTCCTCGTGCTCGTCCTCGCGCGGTTTACATCGGGAAACGGGGAGGGAGCGGGGGGGGGGGGACGCGGGACGCGGGACGCGCCGCGGCGGTGCGAGGAGACGATCTGCGGCATGAATTATTGATAACGGGCAATTGATTTTCGGCGATTAGACTTAATGCCCATGATCCGCGCGCGACGTGAGGCGACGGCCGGACCGACGACCGGCCGTCTGATTTGAATTCTCCCGCCGGAGCGTCGCGCATCGTTAATTTTTACCTGCGAGGCAGCGCGCGCGCCGCCTCTTAGAACGGATCTAGAGGAGGTCCCCGGATAATTGCGGCGCGGATCGGCGCAATCATTACCGTCGACCGCGTCGGGGCGCGACACAGGCATCAATTAAACCTTTTTCTCCGGATCGCCGGTCCCGGGATAAATTATTACGTGCGAAGAGGCAACGCGCGGCCCGCCGCGGCCGCGACACTCGCGCTCGCGCTCTCGCCGTACAATTACGACATTTTTCCCGCCGATGCGCGCCCCTGTCGCAGCTACTTATCGCCCGTCCCCTCCCCAAGTCCAAAGGGTAATAACAGCATATCCGGGCATTAATTGAATGTCATTAAGAGCGCGGCCGGGATACGTGCCGATCGCGCCAATTTTCGCGCGCGACGTGCTGCACGCCGGAACGTCCCGCGGCCTACGCGAATTACAGGATCGTTAAATTCGTTACTGGGGGCCTTAAGCCGCCGCTGATCATCGTCCAATTACGAATACACGGAGCCGCCTGTCTTTGCGTCTTTGTATCGGTCGTCGTTGGCGACGAATAGATGGAGTATGCGCGAGCGAAACCGAGCGCATGTATCTCGTGTTTGCGTGCGTTTAATAAAGTTGTAATAAAGTTGTATACGATGAAACGATTAAAATAAATGCACTCTAAAGGAAATAAATCGCCCGGTTTATACTTCCACTCCGGAATCATTACGCGGGAATTCACGCTTCGCGCCAATCGCGCCGCGAATGATCCATTAATAACGATTGCCCGTCTCTATGCGGGAGAGATGATCATATTCCGGCACCATGACAGAATCAGAACGCCCGACTCTTTCCACGAAGAACCCTTCCCCGCCCCTCCGGACGGCCGCGCTGTGCGATCGCCAAGCGAGCAATGCCGGATGATTCGCGAGGGCGAGGGGTTAATTTCCGCGGCGTGGTGCGGCGCGCGGGGCGCGTTTCGTCAATTACGCAATCTGCGGCGATACACGGCCGCGATCGTCACTATAGGCGGTCCCCGATGAGCCAGGAAGATGAGCGAGCGAGCGGAAGGTACACGCGCGATACCTGAGTGGGAGTAACCGCATGTACCAAAGGGACGCATGTACTTAGCGTGCGGTGTGAGTTCCGAGTCGCAAGGCAAGGCTTCAATCAACGTGCCGTCGCCCGGGGCCCATCCGATATCAGGCATTAGGTAGACCCACGAGTCGGGGAGAGGGACGTATCCTCCTCCCTCCCTCTCGTCGGGACCCTCTTTCCACGGTCCGACGCCCACCGCGCGGCGCGGGCCCGAGCGTCGAACTTTTATTCGAAAGTGCGGGCCCCGTACTTCCCCCTCTCCTCCTACCCCGAGTCCCTCACGAAACGGTGGATAAACAGTGTGGAGATTTAAAGCCGTGCACGCGAGAGAAAGCGATCTCGCCGATGCAACGCTCGCCATCTGGAGACTCTTGCGACGTCTTGCGATTATTATCGGCGCTCCGCGTGTCGAGTCGAACCGGAAGTGAGCGAGCTCGATGTTAAATATCGTTCGTTCTGGAACGAACTGATGATTTTGTCCTCGCGAGATATCAGGATACCAGAGCAGGATGCGTTTACTTCCGAGGAGCAACCTCGGCTTGGCCGGTGAATTACCTTAAGCTTCGCTCTCGCTATGAATCTGAATACATCAAAGGAGACCGATCAAAATGGCGGCGCGTTATCTCCGCGGGGACTCGCGGCCCTCGAATTTGCAGGCCGGCTTCGCACATTGTTCCGCCGATTCATAAATTATCCGATGCGGCGCGATTCGCGCGCGCGCGCGCCCCTAAATCATCATCACATGCGGCCGACGATACGCGCCACGCGCTTACAATCGCGAAACCCGGATTTCCATGCGGATTAGCCTTTACAACCGGATTACGTAATGTCGGCGAATCGCGCCGCCGCACGATAAGTCGTCAGAGTGAATTAATCGGTCGTGCCGACTCGATCGCCGGGTCGAACAGTTACAGCGTTATAAAGATGGCAGCCGCGCCGTTGCGAGTTGCACCGGCGGCCAGCGAATAATTCAGTCAAAGCAAACCGTAAAACCATTAACATCGGCGCATAAAATATGCGCGGCACCGTTGCGGAGACGCCGGCAGGCGTCGTGCGTCGCTCGTGAAACCCCCACTGACGTTAATTGCGAGATCCTCAATGAGGAAGAGTTTCTCAGAATAGCTGAGAAGACAAAGTGACGCGATCTTTTTCTCTCTCTCTCTCTCTCTCTCTCTCTCTCTCTCTCTCTCTCTCTCTCCCTTTTTTACACAGTTGAGTAACGGTGAAGTTAACTCTCGCGATTGTCGAAGAGAGATCTCAGGTTACTGGAAAGTGTCGCTGCGTGGGCCCGAGCTGTCAGAATAAAAACGAGTCAATTCCTCAGTCAAAGGCATCGAACCTTTTTCTCGTTGATGTTAACGTGAAATATCGTATTTGCGCTACGCTCTTCGAGCGATAATAAATAATCCAAATTATCATAATCCATTCTAAAGGTTCGCGACAAGCTTGCGTTTTGTCCCTTGTATTATTCCGATGCGAATAGAAGACAATTATTGACTTAGCATCCACGTTAACTGGATTCATTGCTGAATACGGAAACGCGCGTTGTATTTATTAAATTAATCGCCGAACGCTCAGGCTTCAATGTCCTGTACTCGATGTTACTCGCTGAAAGCCACCAAATAAAGCTCCCAACGGATCGTTCGCATGTTACCTCAAGCAATATCGATCCTCTTGATCGTCATGAAAAAATTAAAGTGCATATCTGTACAACAAACAAAGGCAATCAGAATTCTCACCTTGAAAGGGATATCCAGTGAAGTAGGGTGCCATGTTGAGAGTGCTGACTGCCATCTAGCCGTTCCTGTTTTCAGGAGGATCTCTCTCTCTCTCTCTCTCGCTCTCGCTCTCGCTCTCGCTTTCGCTCTCTCTCTCTCTCTCTCTCTCTCTCTCTCTCTCTCCTTCACCACCACACGAAGAATCCTCACTTCCGTCCGAGTCCCGGATCACACGCGATTCACAATCCTGCACTCGCGTCCCGGTGGGAGCGTCTCGATGATCGGATAGGAGTCCGACAAACAGTGACAAGCTTGAAGGGCTTCGACCGGAGGAGCGCGGAGGAGCGCGGCACTCGAGTAGATCGAGACTCGGTGTTTTCAGTGTTTCGCTGCGGCGCGAGGCAGGACGGGACCTGTTGTCTGCGGGATCTCGGCTGGGACTGCCGGTTCCTGCGGATCGAGAGCGTGCAAGGGTACGCAAAGAGCGGCACGAAAGGCAGGCACGAAGAAAGGAAAAGCCTCCGGAGGGAGGCTCCGCCTTCGTCGTGGGGCCCCCTTCGCAAGGCGGCTGGCCGCCGGTCCCAGCCGCGCTCTTTCATGGCTTTAATGGTGCCGCTGCATTGGTCACCTGCCAGGTGATCTCGCCGCACTCAGAGGTGGCCGCACCTCCAGCTCCGCCTTGGAGGAGCTCCGTCTCCTCCGCCACCCGCGACCCGACGACGACGGCGGTTCGATCTTGGGTTCGCCTCCTCCCGGCTTGTCCTTCCGCCGAGCGGCGGAGACCGCCAGCTTCCCGCGACCGATCCGCGCCGATCTCCCTCGCGGATTCGACGCGGCTCGGCGGTTTACGATCGGGAAGAAACGAGGGAACCCGAGAGAAATCGTCCGAGCGCGCTTGGGCCCGCGCTCGTTAATCTCTATGCTGATTTATATGAACATACGACGCATGTGTCACTGTAATAACCGTTTTTAGCGTTTTCCGTGCCGCGCGAGCGCTACGCAGACTCGACCCTGGTAGCCATCTGCAATTCAGAGCAGAACCGCTGCTCATAAGCTCTCCCTGCTGCTTCGCTCGCGGCTAACTCGCCGCGGTATCATCATGCTCGCGTTTCCCGCGAATATCGAATACAACGCTCACGTAAACGATCATTTCCCAATCATTTCCACGAATATATATATATGTATATTCCAAGTATATACGCAGCCAGGCCACGCCATCGGCGCGGCCTCGTTACGCGCGTGATGTCTCAGACCCACGATTAATTAGGGAGCCGATTAATAGCGGATCTCAGAGCGCTGCCCCGCTGTACTCGTAAACTTGGCAGCGGTCGGCGCGTTAACGTAAAAAAACGCGATTCCCGGTCGGTCGCTGTCTAATCTATGCATGTTCGATTCACACGAACGGCCTCACGAGCGTCGACACTCCCATGGTGAAACCCGCTCGACCACCTCCTCCGTGCCATCACGCATCGCGTGATCCCGCCAATGAGATCGTGTAGGGTTCAGGGGGGCCCGCTGCTGCGCGCGTACACGCTCCCGCGGCCGCGATTCGGCGCGCATCGTTAATTAAAATTAATTACGTTTGCCGAGTAATCGCGCGTTTAATTGAATCGGATTCCACCGCGACTCCAATGCCGACGCTGCAGCCGCCGCTGAAAGGCTTCCGCCCGCAGAGACGCAGGCGGAAAATGGGACGGCGTGCTGCGGCGGAATCGACATTTTGCACGGCCACGCTCCTTTACGTGTCCTTAATTCCCTCTCATGCGCGGGCATATGAGCATCGGCACCGCCGATCGCGACGATACGACGTCGTCGCCGTTTAATTAACGTCGATCGTAATTAATGTCGTAAAACAGAGAGAGAGAGAGAGAGAGAGAGAGAGAGAGAGAGAGAGAGAGWGAGAAAGGGGGAGGGGAGAGTCGCACGAGAGGCCGGCCGACGAGATGTCGGCAGACGGATGGACGATGGAGTTTCAGCGAGTTTCGTCGATTGCGATTCTCGCAGGCCGCAAAAAGAGAGACACGCCGCGAGTCGGGACCCGGACGAACGCATACGGAGCGACCGCCATTTCTTTCGTCCCTCTCCTGGGACATTAGACATTTCGGACAGGTTCCCCGCCGCGACGAAACCACCACGTCTGATTCGCGTGTAATCACTTCGGACATCGGCCGAAAAGCCGCGAGGACTCGCCCCGACGAGCATCGCAATCTGGCACAATGGGCCTTAGGCCCCGCGTTGCATTAATACGCGCCATAAGCCCCAATCCGCATCGGCCGCGACGATTATTCTGTTTGCTCGGCTAACGTTTCGAGCATTGCGCCGCGTCGAAGCGCCACCGATCATGACGATCTCAAGTAAGGGGATGAAAGGGGATTTTAATAAAATATAGATAAAATACGAAACTTTACCCCAGGATCTCGCTGCTTCGCGAACATTGAACCTGAAAATTCAGAGTGGTCTGATCGAGCATTCTCTCAAAGCGGGCATCGCAATTTATATTCCCGTGTTTTTCAGGGTTGCAATTTAATCCATACTTTTGATATCTTGTGCCTCTCCCGTAGGGAACCTCTTCAATCGAGCAGTCCCGACTAATTATTTTATAATAATAATCCCGTGGACGATCGCATCGACGCGCCCAAGTAAAGAAAAATCAAAGGATCGCGACATTGATGACGTCGGTCGGCGGACAACGTCCGCCATCACGAAGAAGGCCGCGATTTAATTGATCCCAGCGGAGGATCGCGCATTAGAGGGCGCGTCGATCAACGTCCGAGTTTTCCGCGAGGATCACGTGGGCTAATTAATTGCGCGATGCCGACAGACGCACGCGCATTAATCAGCATCGAGCGCGGGGCAAAGGAGACTGAAAGGCCCTTTACGCGAAATTTATGCGCGCCCTTGCGCGCCCTTGCGCGCGCGCGCGCGGGCCACCCCGATCGGACACGCTGTTGCGTCTCGCCGCGCGTCATTAGAGGGATAATGCATATCTTAATGATTACGAAACGAAACACTGACAACGGGGCGCGGGTTAGGTTAGGTACAAGCGCGCCGATGAATGGCGCCCGTCGTCCCACGCTCCCGCAATCAGCTCCCCATAAACTACAATCACGACACGTGCTATCGTCCGGTGCATCGTCGCGGTGCACTCCCTGGAAACAGACGATAGCCTGGATTAAATGCTCCACGATGGATTGGCACGCTGTACAGGGTGTTCCAGGAATTTTACGCTACCGCGGCCCGCCACCCCCGCGACTTGGCCGGCAGGGCAAGTCTCGATCGGAATCGGAAAGGGGAATTATGGGACGGCTTCGGCGACGGGGGGCATACGGGAGGGGGTGGGGGAGGGGAGGGGAGGGGAATCCCTAATGGATCGCCACTGCGAATTAACGACATTTTATCGTCATCGTCCTCGCCGCTGGACGGCGAGTCCGGAGCACGCGCTGCCCTCGCGAATAACGTACTCGCGATATTCTCATTAACGCTGAAATGGCTCATTGTCTCGCGCCGACAATGTAGGAATCCGTTCCGACCGCGAGATTCAACCTTCACGCCTGAGATTCGCTCTGCACCTGTCGCACGCGGCGTGTGCACAATCCGCCTGCGATTGTCAGCGATCCCGGGGGAAACACGAGCGTGCCCGCGTGAATATTATCGCGCGCGCGGAGTTAATTACCGCCGTCGCCGTCGGCGTTACGCGACGGCAGCGACGAGGAGGGGGAGGGGGCAGGGGACCGAGTGGGGGAGAGATGGGATAGAAATGGCGGACGTATTCGCACGACGAATACCGCGCCGGTACCGAGCAGGTTGTAACGGTGTTACGTGCCATTAAAGACAGCAAACACACCGCGGCTTTTATGCGCTGTGGAAAATCGCGAGATTGTACATTAACGGCCGAAGCTCGCGGATTCTAATAATTCGCGCTCTCACGACGATGCGACGACGCTCCGACGAGCGTCGGAGCGTCTCTCAGCGTCCGCTCGGGCCGCCCTCGAGCGCGAACCGCGTCTCGGAATTGCGAGACAGGGATGACACGATACGCGATCATATCCGAAAGGGTTGTTCTCCCCGGCGGGGATAAATCATAACGTGTTCGAGCGTCGCGTCTCAATCAGCGGCCCGTTCATCACGAGGGAGCCGCAACCTTGAAGCTCACCAGTTCTGCGTTCTCAAATTTATAGATCTTCCGCATGGAAGATCTATGATTTCCTGCAAACGTCCACCGTTCGAATGATCAATCGGTCTGCCGGGATCCTGCACGGTCTCGGGCGCATGACAATTCCAGCGCTGCGATCGCGAGTGTCCCCTGATGCGAGGCAACCTGCTCGGTTCGGACGAACCCTTTTCCCTCGGGCACGCGTCCCCCTGTGCGACCACGTCGATCAACGGTGCCAGAAAGGTGTCACCGCGTGAGAATCGTCCCCTAGGGACAATCGTTTAATTGTTACCTTCTCCACTAGGTGCGCGTGGAAATTTCTTGTACACAATCCCGCGTCTTTGTCCCGATCGGAAGACGCTCGCCTGCACGCGTCGAATCCTTCGTTCCTTCGGCAAGGTACGAGCGAGGTATATTTTGTTGGATTCGCGAGTAGTAATCGCGAGATGATGCAATCGCATTGGCGCGATGGAGGATTATTATCGTGGCTTGGCTATCGTGTACGCTTGTGGCGTTACGCCAGACTGGCACGTTTTCAAACAGTTACGACTCGCTATTGGCTTCGTCTCGTTATGTTTCTATTTGAGATGCGCGAGATCGATCACATTTGCACAGAAAGATAATGGCCTGCGAACGTTAAAATATTTAACGTTATTTCATTCCTCCGTCAAAGCGTTTCAAATTTCGAGAAAAAACCCATTTCATGCCCCAGAAATATCTTTCTTAGGACGACTCTCTTCGAGGGGTATCCCCGAGATCACCAGGATCACTGTGACCCTCTGGGACTTATTCCGCAGGGTGAACGCGCAGGGAGCAAGTTGTCAGAAACTCTGAGACGCGAGAACCATACCTCAAACACGACAACGCTCTTAATCATTCGGCCATTCATCCGTTCGCTTGGGAGATGCATCCGAGTTTGCTCTAACTCGGTCAGTCAATTTGGGACTATTACTTATCCATTGATATATTTTGACAAGGTGCTTAATAGTAGACAGTGGCGACAGTTTACTCTCCCGTGGACATCGATGCATTTCGGACGATTTGTTCACGATGGCCGTGATTCCGACGATTGTTCGAGTGACAAGAACGAAACAGCATGTCGTACGAGTGTTCATTCGATGGCAGGCTTTAATAAAAAGATGCTACAGGCTTTTGTAAAAAGTATAATAAAATGTGACCTTCGGAAAACTGACATCCTTTGGATTACAGATCGATCATATTTTCATTCGCGATATATAGAACATGGATTTCCTTCAAGATACATTTCAGAGCACAGAAATCTAAATTAACAAACCTGCTCGAGATGCCTATAATTCTTCGCAAATATAAACAATTAACATAAAATTAATTACTGGAGTTGTGAGTAAAGTTTCCTAGTAACTCATCGATCATTTGCTGACACTATCGATCATTTTCCATACCGCCTGCATAGACAGAAATCTGCTTCTCGAGACAGATCAGCTAACTCTTCGTGCAGATGAAGCCAAGTTCGGCGAAAAGTTGCAAGTATACGCACACGTGTAGAGCGCAGGCGAACATTACCGGTTCGGTAAGCTTGCACGACACAAGAGATCGCAATGCGCCAACCTTTGAGTCATAGATCATCCGACGATAGGCAGGTCGCATGTGTCGAGTATTGTTGCGAGACCGTAATAGGGCGTGAGACCAGGTTGGTCCTCGGTGCTGATCAAGTGCGACGCGATCGACATTTAATGTCAGCGATCGCGGAGCGATTCGAAGCAATGATTTGCTCGCAAATGTCGCATCATGTTAGTGAACCTCGAGACGATCATTCTTTTCCTTTTTTCGCCAAAAGAGAAGATTCCCTCAAAGAGTTGCCGCGAAGGCGCGCGAGCTAAGTGAAATTTTATCTTGGCGCAGACAGGCGATCTCCCTGATGGAGATCGTTGGAGAGTTAATAATCCGCAGTGTGTTCATACCGGGACGAGGGGGTGTATGTCTATATCCGTGGCGGGGCTACGTCACCAAGAGGCCCTCGTAGGACGGCGGGGACCGAGGCAGGATGCAAACCATTAAATAACAGCTCGCGGGGTGATAGATGGGTCGCATGCCGATCGTTCTTGTTGGCAAGGCCCATTAAAGCGCGTGGGTCCCGACTCCGAGTTGGGACTCGCATTTACACCTGAGCTC
The DNA here is from genome assembly GCA_020341155.1 of Eciton burchellii. Taxonomy (NCBI): domain Eukaryota; kingdom Metazoa; phylum Arthropoda; class Insecta; order Hymenoptera; family Formicidae; genus Eciton; species Eciton burchellii. The sequence goes on from JAHMML010000015.1 coordinate 2,842,517, forward strand.
CGACCACCACCACCACCACCACCACCACCACCACCACCACCACCACCACCACCATCATCGCCAAGCACCACCGCCATGGGCACGCATGGGGTCCCGACAGAGACCGAGAACACCGGCCGGACTGAGAAGGGGACAGTTCGGAGGAGGGGAGGGTGCCGAGGGAACGGGAAAGCGAGGAACTCGGACCCCGGGACCTGGCCCGCAGTTAATTGCCAGCATTTAATGAGCGCTCTTTGACGCGCCGCGCGAACCGCCGGAGTAAGGAGTAGTAATGGCCGTAGAGCGCTTTCCTGACGACTTTCGCGTACACCGCGCGTACGCTCCGCGACTTTCAGGCCCGGCCGGCCGGCAAATAAAAAATGCTCGGTCCCCGTGCCATGACATTGGTGCTCCGTGGCATTATCCATGGACCACCGCGCAATGTAATCGCGCGACACACAGATCCGCGCGATTGAGATATCGGCGAGCGTACGCACGGCGAATCGCCCTTCTGGATTTTATTAGACGACTCTCGTGGTGGAGATTCCTTTTTCCATTGCATGTTCATTCCTTTTCCACACTTTGGATTTCAATGGGAGGATCTCTAATCTCTTTTCCAAAATCGATGCTTGTAATTTCCTATCGTTCCTAATCGTTCGGGAAGTCTTCTAGGCGTCTCTCTTTCTCTCTCTCTCTCTCTCTCTCTCTCTGGGACGAGAATTTGAAAATTTGTAAACTTCTCTCCATGGAATGGAGAATCGTCACAAAATATATGCAAAACATTATTTTACTATTTTGTCGCAGATGTTACATGCAGATAATCCCCGGGCCCCATAGAATCCTGAACAAAAAATCGGAAACCGGAAAGAATCATTCCTTATTTCTCTTCGCTCGGTTTAATGTCATTTATTTTACCGAGTCGGCCCAAAGCCACTTAAATGACAGTGGTGACAATAGTGACGCCGCTGCGGCGTTTGCGTCAAAGCTTTATATGCGCACCGCCATTCTTCCTGGAAAGAATCGTTCGCAACCGACAAAAATATCAGTATTTTGATTTAGTGACCACAGTAATGGTCAATAGAAATCATTTGTTAGCAAGTGTATGCCTGCCGAAAAGACCCGATGCGACGATCGTCAAGACTAGATTCTTTATCTGCGAAAACTACTCTACCTCTCTTCTACCTGCGTGTGGTCAACGTGCGGTTTTGACCCTCAAAGGAACTTATACAGTGCTCTACAAAGCTAAATATGCCTCAAATTATTTGTCTCTTGCGTTGACATCGCGATAAACGGCTTATAATAATTTTATCTTTATGCACTTGAAAACCAAGTTCATTGTTCACAATCTCTTTCCGATTAAGTTGTTCTCTTTTTATATAGTCAAAACGTGACGGATTACTTGTTTGATATGTTATCGATTTGTATTGAATTACAGAAATGCATATTGCTCTTGTGAAGAGCTTTTGATACTTTGATACTTTTTTATTAGCGAATTTTTAAGTTAATGTCTGGATTTTACTTACATGTTAATATAACAAGTAACAACGGTCGATTAACAAGTAACGTTCGTCGATAAAATCGTTCGTCGCAATTATGAAGATCAAGATTCTTATATACCGGAAATGCTTTCGCGAATATCTTTTCTGATAACTTTCTCATTATAATGAGTTCATTTCTTTTTCGTTCAATTTATTTTGTCTTTTTCACAGTATACTGAAATATATGAGATAATAACTAATAAATATATATCGACTAAGAACGAATGCCTATCGGTATGTTATCTTAAGAGACAGTTACCTTTTTTTCTAGCAGTCGCTAAAATATGTATGCTGCAGCGTTGCCTTCTGCTAATAAAGAATTTCTTCGGAAGATTAATGTTAAAAACATATTTAAAACTTGATGAATATGTTATATGAAATAATATATGGAACAATTTGCATTTTCTAGATTTTTGACTGTATTCTTAATTCTTTAAAATTATGAAAAATGTACTGAATATCGAAGATATTTTCTCTTCACCTCAAAGTTACTGAGAACCTTTATAGATGGCGATATAGTTTTCCCCTAGAAGAAACCTGACATACCATCAATCTGTATCGACGAAGAAAGTTTCAAAGTGTCTTCAAAGTTTCTCTTTGGTGATTAATAGATAAGTATCGCCAACTTTTCCGATGATTCTTCTCGCGAACGAATGTAATACGGATTAAAAAAGATAGTTGAATAATTAAATTTAAATTATAAATATTATTCTTATTATTTAAAAACAGTTGATCAATTAAGTGTGCATTAGGACATTAAGCTTGAAAAATATTTCACGCTTTTTATATTATTACTTAAATATTAAAGGATACTTCATCTTGCTTCAATCGAAGATATTTTTTGGACAAGGTTTTCAGATATAAATATTCCGGATGTGTCCGGATGTCAATCGATCAAACGCATGAGTTGAAATTCAAAGTTTTATTAAAAATTTGTCGAGCTATACACAGTGCAAAATATTTATATGTTCTTATCACAGATTAATCACGCACGAAGTATACATTTCTTAATGTGTAAAGCAACATAAATAATTACATCTTTGTATGTTACTCCAATATAGACCTAATATAGTAAATAAACTATACCATAAAACTGATCGAATGTTCTCTTCTCGCTCTAAATCTGGATAAAGAAATATACACCCACTTGAGTGAGCAGTTTGCAGTACAACAAATGACACGACAATTACACTCTTCTATCGTAGTAACAAAGTCATAAAAATACTGACATCTGTTTACCTTCTAGATTACTACAACAATAAAGAGGATCGCTTCCATATCACAAGTCTGAGTAACAAACTTCAGTCATTCAAGAATAAACTATCATCTATCGAGTTAAAGCCAAGTACCAAAGTGAATGTCGAGTTAAGGTAAAACTATTATCATTAATCTTAACTATATAACGATGTAGAAAGCTTGATCAATCTCCATAGGTATCAGTACATCACGCAATGCGTGCACGAGTTCTCAGACGAGTTTTGCCCAAGATAAATGCATCTCATCCGAGAACATTTCTGATTCGCGCTTGCAAGCGCTATCACCATGGTCTCCAGCATGATGAGGAGTGCTCGTCTACGTGCTCGACGTCGATCTCCTCGTCGTCGTCGCCGTCGACGTCCTGCGACTCGCTCCTTTCGTTTTGCATCTCTCTCGTCATCGCAGCTGGCCCTGACATCACTACAGTAGGCGCGGACGTCATCGCAATCGGCGCTGCCGCCCTCGCGGTCGACACTGCCGTCATCGCAGCCGCCGCTGACGTCACTATAGTATGCGCCGACGTCATCGCGATCGGCGCTGACGTCATCATGGTCGTCATTGCCGCCGTCATTGCCGTCGTAACGGTCGTCGGCCATCGCCAACCCTTCCGCCTCTTCTGTTTAGCCTTGCGGATTGGCGTTACAGGTATCTTGAAGTCTTTCTTCGAAGCCGAGGTCTGATGTCCAGATGAGGAGGAGGAAACGTTTGTTGCGGCGACCGCCGCTTTGTCGGAGGTTTTCTCGGCGATGGATGACGACGGTCTTGTCGGCGATGCGCTCGCGGAAAGTGTCATCGTGTCGATTCCGCTGGAGCTGCCGGTGTGAGACGCTACAATGTCGCCGATGCAACGTCGCCGATCCAGATTGGCCGGGGTAGGCGATAACAGGTTGTCCGTTTTCGGCTCAAACTGGGAACACGTTTTTGCAGTCATTATTGCCGATCATTAACACTCCGCGATCGTAAATCTTCGCAGGCCGGCCTGCGTTTACTGCCGCGGTTGCAGCTGTGATAAATACTAGTATGCCGATGCGGCCGAAATTCGTGTCGAAATTTGGAAAGTATAACGCGCGACTTCGTGTAATTCCGGAGATACGTTTATGGAGTATCTTTATGGAGAAACGGAAAGTTATGTACAGCGATCGGATCGCAGAGCTGACGTCGACGGAGTAATAATTAATCCGATAATTCGAAACAAGTTCGAAGCAACGGAACAATGTAACCTTGCTAATAGCTTTTAAATCACATGATCGATGTTGATTATAACGATTATCCGATTTTTATTCCCCGATCAATCGCGGGTGGCAATTAAGCGAGGGGCACAAGTGCCAGCGTTAATCGCGACAACATAAATTTTACATCTCCGACGTGAGCAACAATAATTAGCAGTATCGATCCACACGAGCAACACGAGCCGTAATCGTTCCGCGTCGAGAAACGCTGCGCGATTAAAAGCGTGCCTCGTTTCAGCAGAGGAACAGGCGCGAGCGCTGCTGATAAATCCGTCCGCGAGGGACGTTGAGGAACTTTCGCCTCATTAATCCACCTCTTCTCCCAGCGCCGTATTCGACGAGATAATTGCGGATCGAACCGATAATTATTAATGAATACGTATGTGTATGTGTGCGCGCGCGCGCGCGCGTGTGTGTGCTGTTGTACTTGAAGTCGAGCTGTGAGATATTTGGCCAAGCCCTCCGCGACGTCGCCGTACTGCGGCAGCAGAAAATTGTACGCTTCCTTCGCGCAAAGGTCGAATCCATAGTGCCATGGGCTTCTATATGTCCAGTTGCCTGCCGACCCGATTATCACCGACGGCATAGGTCGTGAACTCTGTTCTTTCTGCAGGTGACGCACCGTCACCTCGAGGATGTCCGCCTTCTCCACTTTGCTGATGTTCTCGCCCTCGGTCTGTGAACGAGAATGATCCTTCTTCATCGTTCTTTTCTCGGACACTCCGCTTGGAACAAGCGGACGTCAAAGGAAAGAAATATCGGTGCGATAGCTGTGATGTAACATGTAACGCGTCGGACAGAAAACGTGATGAGGAAGAAAGAGGTGACGAGAGATATAAATAGAGATAGAGATGACGTCGACTATTCTATGATACGATCTATGATGATAATTACATCATTTTTCATTCATTTTCGTTGTGATCGAGGATGCAGCGACTTGGTTGTGTTTCATCGATCATCGTTGCAGAAGATGATTAGTTTCGCGAGATTTCTAAACGCTCTCTCCGTTATAATCCGTAAATATACATGCGATCGCGATAACAGCTTGATAAGACTGTTCCTGTTGATCTTCTTCAGTCGGCTTTCGTCCTTGTCTCGCGCATCGCCGGAATGACATTCGACATTCGTGTTTATCGAAGCGTAGAAGGAATCGGAGCTCTTCGAAATTCAATCGAATCGTCTTTATCCTCCTCTACTGCCATCGATTAAATTCGTCGAGTAACTATCGATCTATCGATAACAAAAGCATCTTTGATGCTTTATTTCGAATAACGTTCAATGTACGCGCTTGTGTCCATCTCTCTCGGAAAAATCGATCCATCGACTATTCGTAGCACTCTCTCCGTCGCTGTGCACCTCGAGATTCATCAAGTGGCTGTCTCTGTTTCGCGATTCTCGCGCAATTCCGGCGAACGGAAATTCCCCTTCGATCTCCGATCGAGATCGGCGGCATTAAATATCGTGGAACGAGTCGACGAAGAACATTTCTTCAAGCTTTCTCGCCTTACCGAGGAAACTGTCATTAAAATAAAAGTGCATCAGCCTCCCAACAGACAGTCCATTTATTTTACGTCACCTGAATCCGGAATGGACGAGCGGAAAAAGACGAGCGATTCTAAAGGATCTCGCTGACGTGTCGCGGAAGCTTTACGCTCGGCAATCCGGGACGTTTTGCGAGAGGAGGCGCAGCATCCGGTCGGCATTACGAGCGTTACGAGCCGCACGAGACGGAATCGGACTGGATAATGCGCCAGTGGAAAATTAGCATGGTGAAATCAGCGATGCCTTTCCACGCTGATTCAGCGAATTACACGCACGACGACGGCGGCAGTGATGGCGGCCGATGCGCGGCGTGCAAGTTTCACGCGCGATTACCGCCGCCGGGGCGGCAATCATCCCTCGTGCGGAAAGAAGATACCGACGAATTACCACCGGCGTGATGAGGGACACCCCTTACGCATATTCAACCCGCAGGTGGCGGGCAATGACGGCTTTTCCGAAAGGAAAAGCCAAGTCTCATCCGACATAACGTGGTCGGTTTCGTTTCGCGAAAGTGCAGAATTTTCGCGGCCGATCATCTCCAAGGTCAACCTGGGGCCTCGCTCGCCTCGACGACGGATTCCTCGGCGACTCGCAAGTCGCAGGTGCTCGTCGATCAACGAGCTGGATCCTCGATCCAGCTGTTTCCTGCTTTCACGAGACGCGGGGGAGGATCGACGCTACCGCGGGATGAGAATCGCGTCCAGCGCGGAATCGCGCGCAAAGTGACGACCAAAGTGGCGGGGGCGATCCGCTTGGAGAGATCAGAGCCGGCGATATCGGAGGTAATTTAAATATCACCGGGTTATCGCGCGGTAGAACGTGTTGCGCGTGCTCGCATGGCTGGACACGCCGCGCCGTTGACGTGCTCGCTCGCCGGTTCCCACGCTCTGGAAATATTTACAGGCAAAATCGCCTGCACGCGCACTCGCGGAAGGAGAATGCGTTTCCTGCCTGGGCGCGGATCCGTAAAATTGCAGGAGCGGCCAAGCGCTGCGTAGGTGAAATGAGTAGGAGGGCGGGAGGGAGGGGGACACCTGGTGTCGTAAATAGAATCTCTAGAGGGAGAAGCTAGCGGGATTTCCTCTGACGCGCGGGAGAGAGAGAGAGAGAGAGAGAGAGAGAGAGAGAGAGGAGATGGAGAGAGGAAAGAGCAGCACGTGCTCGATGAAGCAGACTCCGAGACTGTCGCGTCCGAGAATACATTCGCAATACGCGCACGTGTGTGCGTGTGCGTATGCATGTTGTCATTTCTTTAATCGACTTCTTTGATCAACAATTTATTCCAAGGATGCGAAAGCAGGCGCGCGAGATCGCGGAGTGAAAGTTAATCGGCGCTGCTAAAAAGTCGGAGACTTAATGCGCGAAAAAGAAGTTTGCATATCATTATTATATTATGGCCAAGTGTCTCGTGTGCGTAACTCAGGGCCGGGATAGGTAACAGGATGAAAGAGCTGCCGCGGCGCGAGTGCATTATCTCTCCTGCGACTCGGCGAAGAATAGTCGCTCTCTCCGAGAGCATCTTTATTCATCGGACAATTTGCATGCGACTTCGTCCTCTCCCCGTTCGCTGCTGTCGTTGGCTTGCAATTGATATTTTGCACGGCGGGATAAATATTTACGACGACCGTAAAGGTGGAGAGACCTTTCTTACCTCCAAGGCGTCCACCATGAGATCCTTGAGCTCGTCGAGACAACGGTTTATCCGTGCGCGCCTCTTCCTCTCCAAAAGTGGCTTCGTTATCTGAACATTGAGAACACATTACATTTTATTAATCAACATCCGCCGACAGCTGCCTCGAAACGCTCGCTCGCCGAAACTTTCGCACTTGGCCCTTATACCTCTCCCAACACCTCTCCCTCCTCTCCATCGTCGATCACCGACGTAAATTACGGATTTACGATGCAGCGCGAGGGGACGGGGACCGGACGTCGCGCGCGACGACGACGAGACGGAACGTAAGCACGAATCGAGCACGAGTCATAACCGGACGTGCCGTCCCTTCATTTTGCCTTTCCTTCTTTTTTTCTTCTTCTTCTCACTCACCGATTCACCGATTTCTGATGGACGGCGTGCGATGAAATCTCAACGCATCGTCGTGCCGTCCGGATCACCGCGCCGATGATTTAGCGAGTCAATTAGCCTGTCGTATACCACGCGCGTATCCTTCATCGATTACGATTCCTCTGGCAGTTGAACAATGGGGGAGAATACAAACTTGCACCGAGAAAGAGAGAGAGAGAGAGAGAGAGAGAGAGAGAGAGAGAGAGAGAGAGAGAGAGAGAGAGAGAGAGAGAGGTGTCGGKTGCTGAGCGAGGCTGACTCAAGGGCTTCGCCAATTAAACCAAGGCCCTCGGCTTATCAACTTGTCGAATATATTGGCATATTTTTTATAGCGCTAGCAAGCCCGAGGACGATGTAACGGATGTAACGGATGCAAGGCAGGAGCATTCGCGAGTTACCGCGTTACCGCTGAAAGAATGTGCTCGATTAATCGTGACTTTGCCTTGAGCGTTTCATCTTAATTATATGGAATTGCATAGAAACTATTACATAGAAAAATTGTTTGTTATTACATTTTGCCGTTACGTCATGCGGCATCTGTGCTGGCATATATCACCGTATCTGCGTAAGAGCGAAAATAGCGCTCATTGTTATTCACGTAATAACATATGTAATCCGCGGTGATTATTAATTAGAAGTGGAATATATCGACACGACGAATGCGCCAGCGGGGCGGTTATTGATCGTGACATTTAGAATTGCTCGCGCGGATCGAGCGGTATCGCTATCAATGTTATCACGTGACGCAAAGTTGATTAACAGTCGACCTAATCTAAGCAATCGGATAACGCGAGAAGGATCACCGCGCGTCGCCAGCAATTGGCGATTCGTATTTGCGATTGAAGGCCTGGATTGAAGCGCGCAGCTGCGCGCGTAGACCCGTTACGCAATCTCTCGCATTACGCCGCATGCGTAATTAAATATTAATTATCGCCAAGCGGCACGTAATTATCCGCAATTATCTACTACCGATCCGATGCGGCGATCCAGTGCGGCGAGGAGAAAAAGTGCCGCGGCACTTGAGAGATGTAATTGTCTCGCATCCAAGTATAACCGATCGCAATACCTTTTTGTACTGGTACGTTCTCGAGACCGGATGTGGGTAATCGTACGACATCATTGCAGGTGGGGGGGCGGGCAGGGCGCCCAATCCACGGGGAGGAGGGACGAAAAGCCAGGCTGAAATCAAGTATGGATCGTATACAGGCGCGTACGCAGCATCGAACGCCGGCAACTCGAAGGATCGATCCCCCGATCGAGTTACGGCGGAGAGCTAGCTTCCTTCCTTCTCGCGCGCGAGCGGGAATCCTAAATCCTAATTTCCCCTCGCGTACGCGAAGGTTCGGTCACGAGCGGGCGGTAAGCGACGCCGGTTAGCCGGTTAGCGTAACCGGCGACTAAACAGTCGCGCAATCATCGGCAGAGCTAAATGTACCGGTCAAACCGGATAGCCGCCGATAAAATGCGCGATGAAAATTAAGCGCGGTCTCGCCACGAACGGCAGCCGACGAACTTATCCGAGACGAATAAAACACACACGCGCGCGAGCGCGCGAGCGCCATTGGCAATGCGCGCGCGCCCCGCGCGATCGGCCGGCACGATTTATTAAGTCGTACATCAAATTAATCCGGATAGCCACGCCGCCTGGAAATCTCATTCACACTTCGACGGCCGTGCGAAACACGCCTCCGAGAGATGAAAACGAGATGATTGGCACTGTTGGCGTGGCGCAATCCCGCGATTCTCATAGCGTTCTCCCTCGCGGAAGTGACGCGAGAAGGGAGAGATCTCGCATGAGTCTGTCGGTATACACATAATGTGTCCCGCTCTCTCGCGCGCGAGAGAGCGTAAGATCGGGAGATCATTGTTCAACGAACAACACGCTAAACAGACGCGACCGATGCATTTACACCGTTACGTGATACGTGATGCACGTACCCTCGTCGAGAGCCTGGCGACTTGAGGTGCGCTCCGCGACAAATCTCATCCGAAAATCATTCGCCGGCGAACATCACTGACGAACAACACTGACAAATCCATCGAGCGGCAAACGACAGAATCGGAACCGCGGAATAACCGCGGCGAACATTCGGATCTCCAGGTCGTCGAGCATCTCCGATCGTCATCACGAATCGAGCTGGCTCGCGGCCTCTCGCCGCGACATCGTCGCGTTTCACGCGCTTTCGAGGTGCGAACCGATGGAAAAACGTTGGAGCAACGCGCAGTTGTACCAGCAACAACAATGACGACGACGACGACGACGACGACGATGACGACGACGACGACGACGACGACAGCGACGAGGACACATCGACGAGCGAGCTGTCAGGAGGATTGAGACGTGCCGACATTAGACACGCGAGCGGGTGCGCTTGCTGAAGTCCCTACACCAACTGACTCGATGCTCTCCGCTGCCATTCCGACACAGGCTACCCTCACCCGGCTTCGAACCCTCCGGAGAAGCTACTTTGGATAGGAAGGTCGCTCCAAATGCTCCGTTCCGTTGCACTCACACGCGCATCGACAAAGCCCGCACTCGTGCGGGCGATTGGCCGAGATAAGCCGGTGTCGTTCCCGCGTAAAAATCACGAGCGAGAGTCTGCGCGGAATGCCGCAAAAATAATTTCCCCTCGCGAGAAACGAGGCGAGGCTTCCTTTGCTCAGGACTTGGAATCGATGGCGCGAGGGATGGCGCGAGATATTAATTTTATCGTTTCGTCATTACCGCTCTGATAGCGGTTTTGCTTCCGCCCGTATTTATTTATCGGCCGATGTGATGCAAATGAGGTGGTTGTTGTTCAAGCCGCGTCGTGTACGATAATTAATCCCCTGCGTGGCGAATCGGATTGGATTACGAATTTTATACGTGCTCCCGTTAGCGCACGCCCGCGTCAAATTTGTTTGCAAAATATAGCAATCGTGCCGAGTTCGCAATGCGCTCACGGTAACACGAGCCATCGCGTTCAGTGAAAGCAAGCAACGTTCAATCAGAATGCCATTGCTACATATCCATCGATAATGAAGCGGAATTACTGGCCTGGCACGTTTGGTGCGTCTGCTATCGCGTTACATTCGCCAACGTTTTTCCCTTCCGGTAGATACCGACAGTTTTTCTCTGGGCGGCAGTTCGCAGACGAAATTCAACGGAAAGAGAACGCGAAGGGGAAACACGAGCAACCGCGAAACACACGGAAAGTAGAGAAGAAGAGAAGGAGAATCGCGGGCTAAATCTGCGGATAAATCTGCGAGTCCTCGCCAATCGCGAGCTTTCCCCCAATCGCATTCCGAATATTCAAATTCGAGTATCTCGCCAGGCCTCGACATTCCGTAATTACATTCCGGTCTCTGCTCCTCGGCGGCCGATAATTAGCGGCTCGAACCGAGCCCTTCGCTCGCGCGAGCCTAAAATCATGCCAGAATCGTGAAGCAATCCGACAGAGCGATCTCTTTATCGCCACCGAGCTCGTCGTCTCGTTATGCCGTAACGATGCCGCATCTTGCGGACATCCTTAATCGGGATTCATCTCGACAAGTTGCACGCTAACGATGACTAATTCGCGGGGAATGTAAACTTGAGCGTTACTTGGGAGTCGTAGAAAAAGCACGGCGTGCGCGCGCGATCATCGCGGCGCGTGATTTCTAAGAGAACGGGATGGCCGGCGGCTTAGAAAAAAGATCGCGCGCACGCAAGATAAATTATTTAAGGATCGCCGCAGCGGTTTCAGCGCGCTCCGTGACCGCTTGGTAGTGATCGGTAATTAAGGATGATAACTCGTCGATGAGCGTCGATTGCGCCTCGCAGCGAGCGCGACAGCGTTCCGCCAGTGAAAAGGCGGCATTGTCGGGTCGACTCGAGAGTCGCGTCACGTCGTCGGGATTTCGGCGGCCTCACACTCCACTCGATAAACCCAAGCTATAATTAAGATTATCTCTGTGTACTGGAGCTGCCAGATGCTCCAGGGAACTGCGACGCGCCGCGCCGCGCCGCCCCGCAGTTGCTGCATTTGCACTTAGCGCCTAACTTCCTTCTCCCTCTGCCTCTCTCTCTCTCTCTCTCTCTCTCTCTCTCTCTCTCTCTCTCTCTCGCTTGTCACACGGGGAATTTTTATTAGGCACGATCGAGCCTCGTGGACTCTGGACTACGTTGGACGCGATGAACGGATGCACGCCGCCAGGACGGATACTTCACCGAGTACCACTTGCGTCGTGCGTCGTGAAAGTTTCTGGCCGCCGTGTGCTCCCGCTTTTGCGTCCCTTTCCGTTCGAATTCGACAGAAGGATGATAAGTCGATAAATCGTCCATCACGACGATTTCTGTCACCTACCGCGTTAGAGTTCCAGGTGTCCGGGATTGATTGGAATCTCGTTGGAGATTTCAAATCTCCACGACGCATGTCACGCGCGTGCCTCGGCAAACCTCAGTCGCAGTCATGAGATATTCGAAGCTTCATTAGATCATCTTGCTGTACTAGTTCACGCGGTTCACTGCTTCGAATCTCTTTGTCCCTCGTGACCGCGCGATCCCTGAAGCATCTTCTCCGCGGCGCGACGACAGCCTCGCGCGCTTATGTATTTTCCGGCCGACGTTGCGCTGTCATTCACGAGACATGCAGACGCATCGGTCTCTTCGGCGTGCTTTCATTGACGCCACCGACGCATTAAAATCCGACACGAGTCGTAAACATTCGCACGCTTCGCGTAGCGGCCGGCGATACGGCACAGGCGATAACCGCGCTCTGATAACGACGCGGCGATATTGCACGAGCGGTTTCAACGTCGGGTGACATCAACTAATTATTGTTTTCCTTCCTGGTATTCCGACCGACCAACAGTTCGCTCCTTTCTCCTTTTCCCTCTCTCTCTCTCTCTCTCTCTCTCTCTCTCTCTCTCTCTCTCTCTCTCTCTCTCTCTCTCTCTCACTCTTTGCCGTCGTTATAGACCGACAGACACACGAGAACTGTGAGACTCGTGCGGCGAACACGAGGCGCGATGATCGATGAGGAGGAATAAATAAAAACATCCGCGCGCGAGCTGAAGTCGAGGAGCTTCCTCGAAGAGGAGCGCTCGCTCCGGACGTAATCTCTCTTCCTGAGCTGACGCCAAGCGTCCTCGCGAGTATCAAAAATTTTTTTAAATCCCAACAGTCTCATCTCAGAGACAAACGCAAGTGTCGAGCGAATCGGGCGATCCTCGGACAGAAGGCGAATTCGAGGAGCGCGCGCGGAGATGCGAATTCCTCGTCGGGATAGCATCTTCTGCTCGTTGGTCCTCTCCCCTGGGGGAGGAGGGAGGGAGGGTGGAAGGGGAAGAGGGGTCATAGCCGAGCGATGCGCGGGGCAATAATTATTGCCCTGGAATCAAGCGCGCACAGGAGTTTCTTTCCCAAGGTAAGGTATCCGCCCGTCCGTCCATCCATCAGTCCTACCGAAATTACGAGCAATTACATCGGCCAGAGCCGATGGTCGCCGATGATGCCGCGCGCGTTTCTCGGCGCCTCATTTCCCACGCGCGCAAAATCATGGCGCATCGCAATCTCGCGTTTACGATCCACGCCGGAACCGCGGCGGCCCTTCCTCGCGTGCACGTAAAAAGAGGTAGCTCGAGCGCGCGCGCGCGCCTGCGCGCCTGCGCGCCTCCCCCCACCCCCATTTTTTGGGTTTATTGCGGTTGATTGGCGGGGCCAGGACCCCGCGTGATAGTCCGCGGCACGAATCGGGCCGTCGGCGCCGTTTCTCGCACGGGCCCGATCAGAAACTCCGGGGCCCGTCGGTGCGGGCCCATCGGAGATCGGCGGGAGACGAAGAACGAGAAACGAGAAAATGAGGCGGAGAAAGTATGGGCGCTGCGGGAAAATGCAACGCTCGCCAAAAATCCTCGCCGAATCCTCGAATCAGAACAGAGTTGTCGTGAAAGCCGGTAAAGGTAAAGGTAAAGCGTTACACGGAATACTTGGTTGGATAAGAGATATCGAGAGATGCGAAATTAAGCGAAAGTTGCTCGGGAAAGAGACGGAGGGAAAGAAAGAACGTGCCAAACGGTGCCATTCGGTCGTTCGCACGTAGTCGCGCAGCTTTAGCAACGGGAGATACGTTCTGATATTGTCTGCTCGGCTCACTCGGAAGACTTTAGCAATATTGCGGAAGGAGTTGCACGGCAAGAGCATATTTTTCGTGTGTCCTTATTATTCTGCAGGTTATATTACAAGATCTGACCGTAAGTATAACGGTAAGAAGAAACTCAATTCCTAAAGCAGACTCTTTCAGTTTTCCGACAGGAGGTATCGCAGGATGTCTACGTGCTCGCCATAGCTACGATCAGAGACCGCAGCGCGCCAAAAGTTGCGAAGCGCCAGCGAATAAAAAGGGAATTAAAGAAAGAAAAAAGCGGGAAAAAAGCGCAAAGTCACCGCGAGCAAGCGGGTCCCGTCGCGGTAGCGGCGAGGGCCCGAGAAAAAGAAGCGGAAACACGAGAAGAAGATCGGTGGCAGAGCGGCGGCGGCAGCAGCAGCAGCATCATGGAAGAGACGAGGAGGAGAAAGAGGAGGTGAAGGAAGAGGAGGAGGAGAAGGAGGCGAGAGATGAGGAGGATTAGGTGATGCAGGGCCGGCAGGGGGGAAGGGCGGGGAGGGTAGGGGGGGAGGGGTAGCGCCGAGGATGAAAAAAACGCGGTTTGTGTTCACGGCTCGAGCGGCTCGGACGTGTGCGAGTCGCGTGTGAGGCTCGCGCCTGTCGTTGTCTCTGTCGCGAGCACGGGCCCCGGACCCGGGCCCCTCAGTCGCTTGGGCCCGGGCTATTGCGGTCTCTGTCGGGGCCCCGTGCCGGCTGAAGGGCCCGTGTGGGACGCGATGCCTCGCCTCGTTCTCACGGTAGCCTCCCGACGCGAAGGGGCCCCCCTTTGCTCGCTTCCTCCTGCTTGCCTCCCCCCTCCCCCTCCGCCCAACGTTGCCCCGCGTTGCCGCCTCCGCTTCTCTCGCTGCTTCCAACCCGCCGCACCGCCACCGTCCCTCCCTCCCTCCCTCCCTCCCTCCCTCCCTCTTGTCCCTCATTCTTCTCCCGGCCGTTTTCCGGACCGCGCGCGCCGCCGCGTGACTCGCGTGCACGCGTGTGCGTGCCAAGCACGCGTCTAAGTCTCGCCGAGCGGCCACCGGATTTTCTGGGCGTCGCGAGCGATCGTAAATGTCGGCCGGCACGGTGCCACCAGAATACGTTGCTGGCCGCTGGATGGAAAGCGCTCTCAATAACGTATCTCGAGCACGTCGCGAACGCTAAGCTCTCAGCGGAGATCGCACGGAAATGCGGAATCGTAATAGCGCAATAAATCGTAATGAATCGCAGCGTAGTTTCTTTCATCCATTAATTTTTTTGGTGGGTTCTAAGTTACCGCAATCCGCGTTTCGCGTTAATACGAAACGGAGCAGCGCAGATAAAATCTCGTGCCACGGAAAGTAGCACGGATAAAAATTTCGAGCCCCCAATCGGTGCGTCGCCTTTGCTCGGATGCGTGGATTTAATTGGCGCGTGATTAGGATGCAAAGGTGATCAGAATGCAAATAGCGGAATAAAAAAGTCAGCCGAGCTCTTTAAACTTCCTAAAAGCTTTCGATAAGAGCCTCGGTAGCAAGCCTTATCTTAATGGCTATAATGTATCAAGTTGTCAAAGTATTTTTATAATGAGACAGACACACGGACAGGCTCATTACAAATCAGCTTTTTATTTTTTAATTAAGACTTTTGCCAACGAACGAACTTAAAAGCGGATCCGCAGCGATAGCGTACCTTGTGAGAAATTGCCTGCATTCTTCTTAAATTAGGCGGATTACTAAAGATTCCCTTGGCGAAAATGATCGCATGACCGCCCTGCCGCTGTTATCGAATATAAATAAAAACAACAACAAATGAACAAATTTTTCAATTAACCTAACCTATGCACGCATCGGCATAATTTGCCACTATTAGAATAGAAACGACTTGAGCGAGACGATAAGTCCGTAACGACACATAAGTTCCCTGTTCTCACGACCAGTCATCGCGCGTCTTTATCATACAGATCGCATCGATTTATATGCGATTCCTCAACGCAACGGGAATAATTAAATAGTAATAAACACACGATAAACACATTTATAGCCCTGCAGAGAGGGAAACCCATGTTTGTGATCTCGATGTTGAATTAAAATATTAAATGGAGACAAAATTAAAAATCCTAATGTGTTCGACTATTAAAATCTTACATGATTTAAATTCAGATCGGCGTAAGCCAGATCGGTTTCCATCTATAATAGGTTAAAATATACTTGTACGAAAGGACCTTGTTATTTTCAATAGTTAAAATATTTAGAGCGCATTTAATTTGATTATATATATTAATATTGCAATGAAAATTACTTTGGCAGATTAGTCTAGTAAATTTAGAATTTAAATAAATATTTTCATAAGCCATAAGTAATAATATTAATTAGCTTGATACTTTATTTAATAACGAATAAATTGTTTTTTAGTATTGTTACAGCCTTTTAGAGATGAATCATGGAATTGTTAGAAAAGCAGGGGAGCGTGTTTATTTATAAAGTTAATTATTATATTTATTACATGTGACCTATAACGGCAACAGCGCCGAACGTTTCGCGGAATCGTAGGGGGATGCTCGCGATTCGTCTCGTCGCTGTTCGGCTCCCGCGTGTAATTCCCGCATTTTCGCGGTCGCGTTCGCGAGATCTCGCGAGAGGATCTCTCCGTCTCATTGCCGAGGACGCAGCGCATGCCCTCACGCAAAATTTCAATTTCCAGCCGGAAGGCCCGCGAGTAGCCCGTGTAACGCGCCCCGTAAAAACACATGCAATCGTGTTTATGCCGACTTCGGCATCCCGCTTTTGTGAATGGAATCCCCGGTCACCCGTTCGTCCATCCGTCCTCCCCGGTTGGACCCGGGCCCCGTACTACCCCTCATTGACGAATACGGAATTATCGGGGATCAAAGGTGCTCACTGGACACAATTGACGGTACAATGAGCCGCGGCGGCGGTTCGTGAATAAACCGCGCAGCCGACGTACGCACGAGCTCGCTGCGAGGTGCACCCCAACACGTAGGGGGTGGAGCAGTGCACCACATGAGGGGAGAGGGAACGAAGGTCGAGGAGGGGCCCGTGTCGTCTGCCTCCCGACTAAATCCCGTCTCATTGTTACCGCCTGTAAATATTCATGAGCGCCTATCGCGGGAATCGCCGTTTCAATGAGCGCAGGTGCCCGTGATCGTGGGAATTTCTCTGCAGCTTCCCCTGGCCGACCGGGAAACCCATAGCAGGTGGCAGCGGTAGGCCGGACGAGATGGAAGGGATTCCGCGAGACGAGGATGGAGTCATTCGGCTATTGCAGAATTGCTGCGATTTCCGTTCTGTCTCCTTCGCCCTCTTCGCCTTGCTCGGCCGTTTGCCTTTCGCATGTCGGACAACTGCCGACGAAACGGTTCATCCGGGTGATTCGCGCGATTCCCGCTCCTGATTCGTCATCACGGGTGAATCATCATGCGGCATCGCGCGCGGAAATGCCTCGACGAGGAGACGCGAAGTTTCAACGAAGCAGGTTTTCTTCCGCGCACCGTATCTGCCTTTCGCATCTTGGCAATCGGGATTTCTCGGAACTTCGCTTTCCAAAGAAAAGGGTTTGTTTACAAGTGCGACTTGCCAGCTGTCCGTTAATTAATTCAAGATTTCAATATGGTATCTTTAATTAATATCGTACGCCGATGATTAATGTGTTATTGAACATCGGCGCTGTTTCTCTCCCGTCGCGAAGCCCTTCCTCCTTTATTTCTCCTCTGTCTTATTATCATAATTACTCTCCCTATTGATCCTGCCGACTTCATCATTGCGCGTAATCAGCGCGTAACTTTCGCCGTTTCAGCAGAAACGATAACGATCGTCGCCGAGTCGTGCGCCTCGGCGCGTTTCCGCATTAACACCGCGCGCGTTTTCTAGATATTACCGAAACAAACATCGCGTGGCGGCCCCCGCCGACGCTCATTTCCGCCGCGGAATCTCAACGTAAGACCCCCGATAAAGACCCCCTGCCGCCGCCCCGCGCAGGAAACTGCTCCGACCACAACAACCAGTCCGCGACAACCCCGTCGCTCGCCGAGGATCGTGCACGAGTCAACGTTAACGACGCCGCGATGATGCACGCACGCTCCTCGCAATCGCGTGCACGCACGCGAGAACGCGCTCGCGCGATAAGAAATGAGGCGCGTAAATTACGAGGCGCGTCGGACACGACGCCGCATACGCGGATCAACCGCGGGGTTGCACATGCGGGCACCTCGCACCCCTCGATCCACCTCCCCCTCCTCCTCCTCCGTTCACAGCGAGGGGAATCTGCGCGCTGATGCACGTCCCGATGCCGCTCCAAACGAGGCCTGGCCGCTCGTTTAGCATCGCTTTGGCATCGCGCGGGCAGAAAAAGGTTTCTCTCGGCTGTTCGCGGTGTCGGATAAACGCGAGGAATGCGAGTTTCATCTTGATGCTGCGGCGTGGATCCAAGCATCTCGGCTGGCCGAATCTCGTGAAGGCGCAGCTGTCGGTGCGAGTCGCGCGTTGGCGATCGCTAGCGATCGCCAATGACATCGACGATGTTGTGCAAGCTTCGCAAGCTCTGGCTAAATAAAAGCGAGTGACTTTCACGAGTGAAAGTTCCATTCCGGATTCATCGCCGTGTATTCCATTAACTTGTTAATCGGCTCGTAACTCAGAATAATTGGCTGCCGATATCACGTGCGAGACAAAGTAACCGCTCGCGATACACCGCGACATGATTGAGTTTAACGGGATACTCGCTGTGTGTTTCGGCTTGAAAGCTTACAGCTGGACCCACACGCCGACATTCGGCCCGCCATTCGGCCGAATAACCCATTTACGTCGCCGCTGCTGTTCCGCCAAT
This sequence comes from Eciton burchellii, assembly GCA_020341155.1. NCBI lineage: Eukaryota > Metazoa > Arthropoda > Insecta > Hymenoptera > Formicidae > Eciton > Eciton burchellii. Next base: position 2,861,052 of record JAHMML010000015.1, read on the forward strand.
GTGGATGCGTGCTAATTTACTTATCGCTCATTTGCGATAAGATCGAACTGCCGATCGACAGCATCGATGCTTTCACATAATTTAATATTCCAATATGGAGTTGTCTCTCTTTATCTCTGAATTACGCTGGCATCAAGTCTGGTGTCACGAATTGTTCGTACGAATTCACCTTCGAGTCGTCTGCTTCGCGTCTCGTGAACGCAATTACGCGCATTTCGAAAGTTTCAGAGAAGGGACAGACGTGCGTCCTTCGGCAGAATGATAATGACGCGCGAGTCAAGCCGAAAGTCGCAAGTGTTCCTCTCCTCTCTCTCTCTCTCTCTCTCTCTCTCTCTCTCTCTCTCTCTCTCTCTCTCGAAGTAAACGCGATGATTCGCATGACTCGTTGGCATCCAGCTTTTCCCTAAAGCCTCCATCGTAAACTCTCGCGGCGAGCGTTCACAAATGCGAGTCCGACGTGGGTCGCGCGACACGTGGGGTCGCGAAGTGCACGGACCGACGAAGAATCTTAATTAAGCGACACGACGCGTAATCACGCGGCCCGTGCACGCGCCTAGCTCGCGTCGCCCCCCTCCCCCTCCCCCTCCCCCTCCCCCTCGCCCCCGCCCCCGCCGCCGCCGCTGCCGCGCGACCCCGTTTTCCCGGAGGCGTTGAGGAGCGCCGATTGGAGCGTGGGCGTCGTCGAGACGATCCAGAGCACACGAGGAGTCGGTGCTCTGTTCTGTCGGTGACCGCGGGAGCGGAACACGAGGCTTCCTGAAACGCTCCAGCGCTCCGACGACGGAACGTTCCGTTCCCACGCGACGCACGATCCGTAAGGGCCCGATCGGGCCCGAGGCCGATCCGCGTCCAAGCGACGATCCGCTGCCATGGCGACGCGCCCGAAGCGTGGCCGACGCGTGGACGGACGGTGACTGCTGTCGGCGTCTTTGCGCGGGTCAAACATCGGGCGGCAAGAGACGCGTCTGGCGCTGATAAATCGAAAGCGGAGCCATCGGTGCTGATATCCGATATCCGATCGTAGAGGGACATCAGCAGTCCCGATCGCGGTAATTATTTCGCTAATCAATTTCTTAATTAGTATTCTCACCTTTCGCCATTATCGCGGGAACATCGTTTCGCGCGGGCTGTAATCACCGCGCTGCAATTTTCGACCAATTTTCGACTGATCTCGCCGCCGTTCATTTACGGAAAGCCGATTAAGAGCACTCAGATGGGCCCTAGCTAGATGGGCGACGAGATACAAAATTCAGACACTCCACCCGCTTCGCGCCTGAACCGTCCAAGGGAACCTGTTTCCCCTCGCGAGCGCCCGACCGACACGTGGTCGCGCGGTTGCCGGCGTGCCCAAGATCTCTCTCTCTCTCTCTCTCTCTCTCTCTCTTTCTCTCTCTCTCTCCCTCTCAATTACGGAACGCTCGTCACCTTGGATCGGCTCTCACGATGCTCTCATAATGCGGAAGATTATGGCCGTCGGCACTTCCTGCTCTCGGCAAAGAAAGAAAAACGAGGCCTCGATAATGCACGGTTCGCCCCGCGCGGAACGTGAAATTTGCTCGCACGTCGCGTACCTCGCGCCGCTAACCGACACGCGGCAAAGGGGCGGGATCGAACATCTTATGCAAATAGACGAAACGCGCCTGGCGGAAATTCGGCGATGAGCGGCGTGTATAATTTGGGAGCGTGGCCGGTGATCAATCGAACGACATACTTACCGGCTTACCTCATCAAACAATTATGGCGCGCGTTCATGAAATTATGCCCCTTCAATTACGCGAAAGCTTTTACACGCGCGACAGTTCCGTCGAGAAGATGTTGCATAAGACCGAGTTCTATAAATACATCAAAGAGTCACCTTCGCGCATCGGATCGAAGATTCCATCGAGGCGACGCAAAATGATCAATTCACTGACGAAATCTCAACGACGAGGATAAAACTTTGCCCGATTCTTCGTTGGTGCTTCCGAGACAAGTTCAAAACCTGCAAAGAGGCTTTGCTCTGCTCTCGATCGTACCGCCTGCCTTCGAGGATCTGTCGACGAAACATCAGGGGGAAAATCACGCGCGGGCAAACAGTACCTGCTGGAGAACGTGCCGGTCGCGTGGACGAAACGTTCACCGATTCCGTCTGGTTCTCGGAGAAATCCGGGGAAGGCGCGACGGATTTTCCCACGATGTAGCTGCTGCAGCTTTGTATTTCCGTAACGGCGCGAAGAGACATGTCCGGTCGCGTGGCGACGCTTGCTCCCGGGATAAATGATCGAAGCGTCTCTTTGAGATCTTGCTTCCCATGGTCCCACAATGAAAGAGGAAGGAGAGAGAGAGAGAGAGAGAGAGAGAGAGGCACGATGCGGGAACTAGGCTCTTCGGGCCTCTTCGGGGATCTATGACGGCCGCCGGGCTGGAACGGTCTCGCCTTTTAGACAGGGCAAGCCGAAGACAAATAAAGTGCCACGAGCCCGCAACGAGCGCTCCCTCGGCCGAATCGATCCCGCGTTTTTGCGCGATTTGTTCCGGAGCGAACCGAAAATCGACCGAGCGACGGTCAAACGAGCGCGGTTTTTACTCGGCGAAGAACGAGCGGAAATCTTTCCGCCTCTGCCTGCTCTGTATTCGCAGCGGTGCGTTGCGCGGCGTAAACGCGCTAAATTGGCTCCGCGAACGACCGAGAGCGCGCGCGCGCTCACGCGGCCTCGAGATTCGGCGGACTTTGTATCGGACTGAGAAACACGCTTGACGGGTGCCTTGGTGCCTGCAATTATTTACATATGCTTATCGAGACGTATGCTTATCGAGGCAGTCATCCGCGCGCCATCTCGATCATCTGGAACGGCTCCGAAGCCGTTCGTTGGACGCAAAAAAACGACGCCCGAGCGTCAAAGGGGCAGAAGTGGGAGGGGGGGGGGGGGGGGGCAGGGAGAGACGCGGCGGCGGCGGCGGAGGAGGAAGAGGGGACCTCGAATCTGGCCGTTACAACTGGAGGAGCGTGGGAAGGCAGAAGTCGCGAATCCCTGTAAGGAACCGTTGTATTTCCTGAAGGAGGTCCTGCGCGCACCTGACGTCTTCTCTTCGCCGGGCCCGTGAGAAAGAGACCGTCTCGGGGCCCGCGACGCATGGCGGGGCTTTGGTTGTGAGCTCTTCTCCTCCCTCTCCCCTCTCCGTCTCTCTCTTTCTCCCTCCCTCCCTCTCTCTCTCTCTCTCTCTCTCTCTCTCTCTCTCTCTCTCTCTCTCTCTCTCTCTCTCTCTCTCTCTTTGTCGTCGTCGCGTAACGGCCACGCGAGCAGCACGCTTTCAGCACGTTTCGACGTGGGAAGGGTCCCGTGCCCGGCCACCTATCCTTTCTTCTCGCCGCCGTGGCATCCCTAGCGGGCCCCGATATAATTACGGACGCGTAATACAACGGGCATTATCGCGCGTGACTTTCTCCTAACGTGCGCCCTTCATCCAGAAGCGGGAAACGCGTCGCGCTGCTAGTGGAAGCGATATCAAAGCTGACGGAAGCTCGCGTGATTTGCGGAATGTAAAGGGCGTGACGTTCGAGCGGCGGCCAGCTTAACAGGATTCACGCGGGCCGCGGAGGTGGGCCCATGGCGTGCACGGAATTGGGTCAGTGACGTCAGTGAGAGCGAAGCCGAAGACGAAACATTCGGGAGAGCAAAACGAGCCGCGAGCCGCGGCTGCGGCTGCACGATTCCTCCTCGACTCGGTTATTTTCTCAACTTCCCCCGCGTGGGAACCGCTCCCCCGCGTTGGCCCTTACACGCGCGGTTCAATCCGTCTGGCAAAAACGTGTCTGCGAATGCCGAAATGCCTGGTCGTAAGAAAAATACACTCGCGATCGGCCGACACGATGCCCACGCCGGCGGTAGCCGGCGCAAAAAGGGCCCTCGTGACAGCCGAGTAAATTCGCCGGATGCAACTGTATCGCCATTGAAGGGCGTTGTAGTCGGAGAAGGTCGCGGCAATCTCGCCAAGTCAGCGGTCAAGAAAGTACGTTTCTTACTATATCCGAGGCTACGTTAAAGAGACAGATAATATGTGTGTCATTTAACGGAGAACTTAACTTGGCTGCAATGACTCCCTTCGTATCTCGCTCCAGCTCTAACAATGGCTCTAACGATTGTCGTCCCTTTTATCAGATTGTTTCTCGAATTACATGACGTGCACGTGGCGGAATTGCCAGGAATTACAAGCTCGGCCGTGTTTTCGTCGTGCGGCGGGACAATGCCGCGATTCATCGCGACGGATCATCGCGGGTCAACGAGTGGCGGAGTGGTTTTCATGAATCACGAAGAATAGCGGAGGGTGGCGGGGTCGGAGTGCCCGCGTTTCCTCCGCGAGCGCACACGCGTGCAACATGCGTGCCGAAAATGATGGCAGGGGCGGAGCCACACGCGGGAGATTCCTCGACGGAGCTTATGTCTATTTCGAGGGGTGAAGAAAGGGGACTATTGCGCGCTACCCCGCGCTAGCCACCTGACGCACCCCGGCCGTGGGAACCGAACGAAAAACCGTAGGAATTCTCTAGGCACCGCCGCGGCGTGCATACACGCGCGCACTGCGTGCCGATAGGGGATTATACCATCCCCTCATTATGAGAGGGGGCCCGACGAAATAGCGGTGCTCCTTCCCTCCCCCCCACCCCCGCCCCCCACCCTCACCCTCTCCTTCCGCACTTTCGTGCGCACGCGGGCGCGCGGAGGCTCGGTTGAAACGCGGCTGAATCTCCGATCTCCCTCCTCGGACCCCGGAACGCTTCGGACTTTGAATCGTAATTAATTCCCGCGGACTTTCCAAACACCGCGCCTCCCCCGCCTTGCTGCTCGATGAAGAGAGGGAGAAAGACAGAGAGAGAAAGAGAGAGAGAGAGAGAGAGAGAGAGAGAGAGAGAGAGAGAAAACTAAAGGAATCTGTGATTCTAGATTAATTCACCAGAAATTCCTCCTCATTGTCGGGGAAAAGCAAGAGGCTGCAGAACGGTAACCCTGTATCACCTTCCCCTCCCCCCGCTCCCTCACCTCCCGTCGCCTCTTTTCATCCCGGCGGCAGGGATGAGCCGCGGATAAGCCGCGCGCCGGCGCACGCGCTCCGTGCACGCGCGCGGCTTATCCGCGTATGGGAATAGGCTGCGTGACAATATTCGTCCGGCGGCCGGGAAAAGGAGGCGGCGGTTTACGAGCGTACGTACGACGGCGTGAAAGTATGTGGGAAGTCCATCGCGATTCGAGGGAGCGTCCGGCCCATGCGCAGCCTCGTAATCACGCGCGCACGTCAGCGCGCAAGGCAGAACGAGAGAGCTCTCGGCGCTCTCGGTTGGCTACCGAACAGAGAGAGAGAGAGAGAGAGAGAGAGAGAGAGAGAGAGAGAGAGAGAGAGAGARAGAGAGAGAGAGAGAGAGGAGGGAAGGAAAGGAGGTGCAGAGACGAGGAAGAAGTCACGACCGGGGGATTATTGTAATGCTGAAACAATGGTCCAATCTGTATGTACGAGCGCGCCGCGCGAGGAAGAGCGTGCCGCGTCGCACGAGCGCGGCGTGCGCGGCTATGCGCGCATGTACAGTCGCTCGCAAAATCTATTCCCGGTTTGCCACTGGCGAATCGATCGCGTGATCGAGCATGCCATCGCACATCCGCCATCCTCGATCGAGGGCGACGATGAATTTTCGAAAGATGCGAGATCAGGATGCAAATTGCAGGACAAGGGACGCGTTACATATTTGGAAGATTGAGGACCGAGAATGGAAATGGAAATGGTTGATTCGATTAATAGATAATAAAATGTGCAACTTTACGTGAAACGAGTTTCCTGTGTTTCTTCAACGCTAATGAAAATGACGTCGTATTCCCTAGATCCCGAGGTCTTCATGGAATATCTGGATTCTGGACGATTGCGATGATCGATCCTGGCTCGCGGTGGCGCGCGCGAAATTTTAAACCGAGCGGCAATCGGGAGTTCGCCGCAGCTCGAATACGAATTTTGACACGAGGCATACAGGAGGGAGGCGCGGAGGGCGGAGAAGGCGCTTGTAAGCGCGCGCGCGCGGAAGCGTGGGAACGGGCGCTCTTGAGCCTTCTCAAAACAAAGCACGAGCTGGCTACGTGACGAGAGTGAGGGGCACGCGACGCACCTGACTACCGCGACGCCTCCGCGCCGCTCCACGTGCTCGCATCCGCCCGCAACCGCGGCCGCCTCTCCCGTCCCGCCCCCGCCGGTCGCCCCACCGCTCGTATTGGCGAGCGCCGACGGTTTATTAAGTCGTTACCCAGGGTCGAACACGCGCGCGCGCGCAGCGTGTAGTGGTTACCGTGCGCCTGTGTGGTGTACCGGAAGCGGTACCGCGGTGGATCAGACGCGCGACAAGGAACGCTAGGAATGCGAGAAATCCCCAAAGAGATTTGGGGAATTTCCGCGAGAATTATCGGAAATCCGGAGAGATCCGTCTTGCCGGCCGAACCGGTCTTGCTCGCTCGGATGTTCCGAGAGAATCGACCAAAGAAATAACTTGCGAAATGACACGTGCGATGTTCGGCGATGCCGATACGCGCTGTAATTAAAATGCACGGTAATGATCCGAATTCAAGCGACGTGGACTGGCTCGTGGACCGAGCCGTAGGCCTTGGATGATCATATGAGACCGCCGTTACACGCTCGAGCCAACGGTCGTGATAAATGACACGCTAATTATGCACACGTGCGGAGGACACATTGTAATCACGATCTCGACGCGTCTCAGGATCGTCACGCGCCAAGTTCACGTGGCAAATAAGAGCCGAACGTGCAGATAGCTCGTACACTATTCGACGATGGGGAATTAACGTTGCCGTTCACTCGAATCATCGCCGCGGATCATTTCTCGTTAATTTCACCGTTCGATATTCAGGTTTCAGCGAAATCCGTGACACGTGTCCGGAACGACACAACGGCTCTGAAATACATGCGCGCGTTCCTCGTTCCTCTCTCTCTCTCGATTCTATAATTTCATCTTGCTTATCAAGGAATAAATTTAAATTAAATAGAAATTAGATCCTATGGAATTAACGTTCCATTTATCCTAATCTGGACAAATTATTTCACTTACGCGTCCGTGCAATTTTTCTTTCAATCAATCAGCTTTCATTTAAAAATCAAAATGTAAGTCTTACTTCCCGCCGAAGAGAATTGAACGTAGAACGCGATGACGGCGCGTTCTAACTGAAATAAACTTGTGCTGACGTCACTGCGAAAATGCTGATAAACGTAATTTCGCACGAGAGCAGGCGGGTTAAGGCACCGTTTCCACGAAGCGACATTTCATCCAAGAAATCAAGCGCCGCCGAATCAATTTGACCGAGTGACAAGGCGCGATCCCCGAGTAGCTCTAATGACTCGATCGAGACGATTTCAGAATCTCAGCGAGATTGATTGTGCTCCAAATGGAGTTTGCAGATTCTCTCTCTCTCTCTCTCTCTCTCTCTCTCTCTCTCGATGTTCGATTCGTGGAAACGGTAGCCTGTTTGAATCCGCGCTCGCGCCCGAAGCCTCCGGAATCAGAGCCGGACCGAAAACGTGGACGCGCGCGCTCTAGCCTCCTTAATGAACGGCAATAAAAACGTTCACGTAACCACCTGTCCCGTATTCCAGCGGTGGCGGTCTCCTTGAGATCTGTCCTCACGTAGAAGACGAGGTCCTTAGCCTTTTACGTGCCGACGGCGTTGTGTTGGTTACGTAACGCATACGCGGCCGCGGCGCTCGCATGAATGAATACATTCATAAAGACGGCCGGGCCGGGCCGCTGGCGCGCATACGTACACACACACGCACACGCGCGCGCGCGCGCGCACCCTGCAATCTCAATAAGAAAATATGTCCATTATGTTGTTACAATAACGATATCAATTCATTGACGGTCGTGGCACTGAGCGGAGCCCATTGTCTCCAAACGACGCTGGCCTACCTCGCATCACGTAAGTCGCTTCACGAGTGGCTTCGCCACCGAAATCTTCAGGCTCTGCATCTCAGGCTCCATCGCGTTCATCGACCAACCGCACTACTTCCGATTGGCTTTATCATGGAATCCCGTACCCGCCGCCCCCCCCCCTCCCCTTTCCGAGAGAACGTGCCTTGAGTGACGCGTGCAGGCAGCGCGCGAATCTTACGCGTCTGCTCCGATGATGAGTTGATCTCTTCCTTGAAGGAAGGAATTGACGGATCACTGCTTTCATCTAGTCGAGCAGGGATGCTCCTGCGCCGACTACGAACGCGCTGCGTTGAGTCATCGCGGCGCGAAGGGTTAATCGCCCTTAAAAGAACCGACCGGATCAAACCGCGCGTCGCTTCTGGAGACAATTGGCCTGCTCGTTCTATCACGGATCGTACTTCCTCCAGACAAAACTGATATATGACGTTTTAAGTGACGGGATGGCCGGAGAGCACTGGTAATTGAATTTAAAGGGCGGAAGCGAAGAAATCTGGTCCCCTTTCGTATTAACTTGATCAAGCGCAGTCGTCGGCGACCGCCGACCGTCGCGGCCACAATAGAGACATTAAATTGTCAGTACGGATTTATTAAACCCGTCGCGGTTTTTATAGCCGTGAAACTGCACGGTTCATGCCGTGCCGTGGCCTTATCTCTGGATGCTCGCGTGTGCAGGCAACGAAAGCACGAGCAAAATCGACCGGAATCCCCGACGTGTAGGACTGAAGCTATCATTATCGAATCTTCAGCCGAATCTTCTGTCTCGAGTTTACGCCAGATATTTCTCACCGCTCTCTCTCTCTCTCTCTCTCTCTCTCTCTCTCTCTCTCTCTCCCTCTCACCGTGGGCACGTTAGCGGAGATCTCGTACCTGAAATCACGTCGGACCGCTGAATCGCCTGATAAATCAACCGCATGGGAGGTGGGGATGGGGGGGGGGGGAAAGGGRGGATGGACTTTTCTTTTCCCCGTGTGCCATCGCAGCAGGTGACTGTCACGTCCTGCTCTTGTTGGCAAAATTATGCACTGCCGGCGCATTAGCAGGTAGCACTCTCTCGCGTGCACATCGGCGGCTCTGACTTTTTATTATCGCGGCCGCTCGGCAAGGGTACGAGTCGCCATTACCGTGTCCGATAATTTCGATATACGCGCGTCGTTCTCGGTACGATGACTCGTCGATAATTCGGCGTAGCACGCTTGACTACCTTCCAGTCCCCTTTCTTCGGTACACGCCATTTCCCCTTATCTTTGGATTTAATTTACAAGTTTTTGCTAATAATGCGCTTTTTGCAACCAAGTGTCTCGCGAATGGCTTCGAAGAACTCGATCGAAGTCAAGGTTCAGACGATCAGCGCAGAATCAGCGGGAAGCAGATCGCGGGACGAGATAATCGTTTTATTAATACATGGACGGATAGCGCGGATCCCAGTTTTTTACGAGAGCGATCTGCGCACTGAACGTCATCGCGAGAAGAACTTAAATAATGACCGATTGTCTTGCTTGCTTGATTTTAAATCGCTGTCTAGAACTCGTTTACAACGTCGTCTTCGAGCGCAAAGCGGCAAAGCGCGACGGATCGCATTCGAATTTAATATTTCATTCGGGATTGCAGAGAATGAGAAATGAGAAATGAGAAATGAGAAATTGCATTTTGGGACTAAATTATTTGGGAGACGGTCTCAAGACTCTTCAAGATCACGATCATTCACGGTGCTTCTTCGAAGAATCTCGGACAGGGAGGAGGAACGGTCGCAAGAATCCTGCACGTAATACAAAACCCTTTATTAAAGACAAGATTTCGTACAATAAAATAAGTTTACACAACCGTGAAAAAGGCACATAATAAATCCAGCTTATGACAAGCTGGCGGACGTGGAAATGTACGTTACCCGTATGTTATAAAGCGCACGTCGCATACAAAACAAGCGAAATTCTATAGTTAGGACATCGACGACGAGAATGTCGCCGTAACCCCACATCTTCTTTGATCATCGGTGGCATAAACGGTGGCGTAAAATGTTCGGTAAGATCAAGATATATTTAGACTATCTAAAAGACTGATTCCAAGTGATACTTGGCCTTGCATAGTTTCTGTAATCGGGAAATGCCTTCCTCGCGATTCTTGCCGTATTTCTTCTCCCAGGCGTCGAACAATAAATTGTAGTATCTAGGCACATCGAAGAATTGCAAATACTGATGGCTCTTAGTTGTTGGGAAAATTTTCTCGAATTCACCCAACTGCGTGAGTTCATCCTCGTAAATGATCAATTGTCGGACATCGTCGGGCATGAGATCGTCGATTATGTCGTCGCAGAATTCCTCCTGACTCTTCTGACTGTTTATGTACAATGACTGTTTGTGCCGTTCTTGGTAGCTGAGAGTAGTCTGATATAATCTATAATCCTGGCACAGCGAATCTATCTGATATCTTTGGGATAGTTTCTTGACATCCTCCGCTGGTATGCACGTGGGCAATTGGTATCCAACCATATTGAAAACATCTCTGATGAGAGGTGCTTTGACGGCGATATCAAGTGGCGAGGAAGAATGCAAAGAGGGTGATATGTTCACCTCGAGTAACCACGGCCTTAGATTCTCGTCCAATAGAATGTCGATACCGAAAAGCTCGTAGCAGGCATACCTGGAAATTCAACAAAATGTGCGTGAGAAATGTAGTGACCTCGAAGGACTTTGGGGAGTCATGCATTCATCGAAAGGTGTACAAATCGTTAAAGACGAACGCTCTATCATTGGTCATTGGTCATTGGTCTAAGATAATCATCATCTCACTTCGGAGAACGGAAAAAGCGAAGAAAGCAAAAAACATGATCGAAAAATCGGTCGTTGGTCATCGAGGAATCCAGTCGGGATCTTTGTCGCGTTACTGTCGCGTATCGTCTCCAGAGGATTCCAACAAAGAATAATAAATTCAAAGAAACTAAACGGGGGAAACTAAAAGAAGGATCTCTTCTTACCTGGATTTTATATTGCCCTGAATCAGATTATTGATTTGACCCTCGGCTGCTATCATCGTCTTGATGATGATGATCTTTATCCATGCCCATATCCTCGATACATTCATGTTCTCCTGTTCAAGATACGACCAGAGGCTGCTCAGAGTCCACTTATGTCCAGAACGAGAATCCGCGCAGTTGTTGTCGGTATAACTCGCGCTGTATTTGTTGATGCTGTAGTTGGTGAGATGCATGAAGCGATCGCTGAGGTAGTTGATGTCATCGTTGTACTTGACGGACGCGAAACGCACGAGGCCGTTCGAGTACATGTAGATCTTGAGCGGATTGAAGCTAGTGACGAGCACGTAGAGACGTAGATCGAACTTGGCGCCGTGTATCAGCAACGGCCGCGCGATGTATCGCTGAACGACGACGGAGCGTTTCTTTGGTATCTGGGACCAGCGATGAACCACGCGGATACCACTGCCGCGAGCGGACGCCGGAGGTTTGATGATCCACTTTTCCTTGCCGCCATTCTTTTGCCATACTTGACGAAACAAGGACAGATCCTGAGGCAGCAAGAAAGTACGCGGCACGAAGCCGAATTCCCGTTTGCCGTGTTTAATCATCATGTGATTAATGTTGCGCGACAGTCGGTCCTTCCGGCCGATCTGGAAACTTCCGGGGATGTGATTGACCTTTTGGAACTCTCTCAGTTCCTTGAAACAGGCGGCGTTCATGTGTTTGCCCCAGCTACCGCACCAATTCCGGCATTTCTTCATCAGCCGATAGCCGGAATTCTCTACGGTATGGCGCACGAGAGCAGGCGTGACCGGGCTGAGGTACCATTTCATGTGTGCGGACAGCTCGCGCGGCAGATTCGTGTCGGGCTTGGTGTTGCATACATGAAAGACGATGTAGGGCGGCACGTTCTCAAATAGACTTCTGCGGAAGGGTAGCTTCTCGATGTCGATCGACGACAGGTCGACGTCGGCGTCAGGCACGCTCTCCTCATATCGAGTCTCGACGGTGTCGGAGCTGCTTGCTATGCTGCTAGCGTCGTGTTGGCTGCACGTGGCCTCGTCCATTTCGAATTATCTGCAACAGACAAGGGTATTCGTTGATGGAAGCACGAGAGATTTTTTTGACGGGACCAGATCCGCTGTCTTTTACGGTTCTACTATGCGTTCTATTAACAATTTTGGCATCCCTGTCTTCTGAAAGAGGCTTCGATTAGCAACGATGGCGCGAACGGGATGACATAATTCTCGTGCACTACGTGCGATTAAGGGACGTCACGTCGACAGCTCGACGCTGCCATTTCCAAACAATTTTCAAACTATTAAACTACTAAACAGCGTTAATACGGTACGGACTACCGCCATTAAGCATACGCGATCAGCCTGTCAGTGTCGCTCGTGACGAACACGTGTCGCGGTCTGCCGAGAAGTCCGCCGCGAATCGAAGCGGAATAATAATGCGGCTCGCGTAATTATTATCTAAGATAATGATTGCAATATCGTTATCGATTCAGCGAGATTTTCACCGATCGATCATAACCATATCAAATACTACAAATCTCGCTGAGAGTTATAATTATGGAGTTATAAATTATAAAATAATTATAAAGAGTTATAATTAAGCGACGTTATGAGCAAGGCTGCTTATGCGCACAAGGCTGCTAAAGCCTGCCAGCTTACCGGCTTGCATTATGAATATACATTCTCGCGCACGTAATTGTAAATTGTTAATAACTTCGGTTTAAAATTCAAACAGATGCGGATAATCGATTCGCGTACAAAATATCGTGGCACAAAATAAGGCGACACGTAAGATGCAATTATGCAACCCGATTAAAATGCAATTTCACTGACGGCTCGGATGTCGATCGGACTTTTCGCGAGAACACTTTCTCGTGTCGATCCATCGGCGCGTTCCATCTAGAATCCTGACAAATAACGAGCGAGAACCCGGCTCGAGATACGGGATCTCTTGATCTTTTGTCGAGCGTTACGAGCTGGAAGCGTTATTTTACAGCTCATGCAAAATTATTAATTCAAACATGCACGCTTTAAATAGTAATCAACAACAGTAATCTCGATTACGCGCTACAAAGCGCTGTCTGCCGGAAACAATCGGGTCGATTGTCGATGCCGCGTCCCGTGGACTACCAACCCCGTCAAAAATCAAAAATCTGGAGAACGGCAATCGAAAATTCGAGTCACACGCGATAACAAAGTCGAATGCTGCAAAATGCGCGGCGATAAGATGCCTATCACCATCGCTAAGCGATATCTCTGCTCGACAACAATGGCGTGATCGAGCATTGACCGGGAGAAACCGATCCGGTCGAATCGAAATGATCGATGCGTTCATCAGGCGCATCAACGCGCGCACAATTTCGCGCGGGGAGGACTTCAAAGGAAGGCCGCACCGTTGCAAACGATTTGAACAGCAGCAGCTATGGCGGCGCGGCCGCAAATCTGGATCAGGCGAATGATTGATTCGCGAATCATTGTAATCGGCGACTAATCGGGCGACTAATCTCTTTGCACCTTTTCTTGCGCGCGATTAAACGGCATTATTACGTGAACGCGCGTGGGAGCGCGCACGCGAAAGCAGAGCCGATAATGGCGCGGAACACGCCGCGTAAAAAGCCGCGGGTCTCGCCGGCGTAATTGTGAAATCGTGAGGATAAGTACGGTATGACCGTACCGGAGAAATAACAGGGATTTACAACGCGCGCTAATTTATACCTCGATAAACTATCACGCGCGACGACAACGAGTCAATTCGAGGACCGCTCGCTTGCCGATAGCCGTCGAAGCGTCGAGCGCTCGATTCCACTTCCGAGGATCGTCGCGTCCGTTGATGCAATAATTCCGTCGTTTCGCGGCAAATGTGACCATCACGCCGATCGCCAGCCGCGCTTTCGCAGATAGAAGCCCGGATAAAAGGCAGGCGGGCGCGAGCGCAGACCGCAGCAGTGTTGTGTCGTTTCCCTTCGACGCTTGATTTTCTTCCAATCTTCGTGTCCGTGAACTGACCGATCGTGAAAAACATTTTCGCGTCGGATATTTTCACAGCGTTGCTCGAGCGTTGTCGTCGCATTCGAGCGTCCGCGAGTCAACGACCGGGCTCGAGCCGTATCTCGATAATTGCGAGCGCAATCTCTCGCACGCGAGTAGTGCGCGCCTGTCAATCGCGCATTGCGCTTGAATGAGAAGCCGGTAGGCTCATCACCGCGGCCGCGACACGCGAGACGATTAATACGTATTACCGCGCGATCGCACTCTCAAACGGGATGGTATCGTTGCGGAGAACATACTCAGGAGGAGAAAGGGGCAGGGTAAGGCAGGGTTAAATTAGTTAAATTACAGGGTTAATTTATGGTCTTATCCTAGAAACAGCCTCGTACGCCCTGCTGTCCAATTGATCCCCTTTTTCCCCTGAAATGCATCGCGGCCCGATACCAGCCCGGTTATTTCCATGACAGCCCTTCCAAGAGCAGCAGTCCTCATTACCGGCGACAAAAATGCCGCGCGCAAAATAGCGATTCCCCGAATCTCTCAATACTGAGGAGCAGCATGCCGGCGAGTTGCGTGTCCGCGAGACTGCGAGTGTCCGTACATCGGGGCATGGGAGAGTGCTCGCGCACGTTACCTTGCTTTCCGCAAAACGATAAATTTCACGTGCGAGGGTGCAGCGCGCCAACCGCGTGTCATGACGGCGATGATCGATAGCAGACGCGCGAGCACGAGGACGCCGATATAAAAAGCGCGAATTGATTCGCCGCCGACACCGCCGCGTTAAGCAAATATGCCGGCCACCGTACGGCAATTAAATACTCGTTATCGATCGTGCGCTCAGGAGCGCTGCGCTCGGGCGCATATTAATCGGAAAGTAAGATGGGCGCCGGGGAATCAGCCGCTCCGTCCCACTTACGTAAAATCGAATTAACCCCGTGCTCCTCGGGAGTGCAGGCGGAACGGAAGCCCCGAAAAAATGTGAAAGCGTTGCGCCGCATTGATCAACGCGATTGATCGATGACTCCTCGCCGCGAGCCCTCCCTCCCTCTCTCTCTCTCTCTCTCTCTCTCTCCTTCTCTCCCCCTCTTATCCACTTCGCGCTTGGCTCGGTAATCACGGAGCCGTTCGACAAAAAAGACGGATCATTCCGTCAATTCCGGCCGGTAAACCATCGCCGGAGAAATCGGATGTATCGGTGAGAAAAAGAGATTCAGTTCGCGCCGCAGAATCGTGGCCCGACAACGCCACGAAATTACATTCTCCGCGCGCGCGCGCGCACGCGAGCGCGTTCCTCACGCCTGTCGAGCGGCAGCAAAAATTGATTAAAGCGTACTTTGAGATTCCACGAGCTCGCAGCTCGCGGCTCCTCCATTACGCCGCCGTAAGACGCATTAATATTCATGTTTTGCCAGCTTCGTCACCTCCGGACATGGTTGGTCCATCACTGGATGACCGGTTCTCTTACGAGTCGCGTCTCGATTAAAGCCGCCGGCCGCACATTGTCGACTCCTGCATGCACCGAAGGTGACTTGCTATGTAGCGCCCTCCCCACCCCACCGCGACGCGGTGCAATTTATGCGCGGCTTGCGCATTTGTTGCGCGAGAGTTCCGCAGCAGTTTCGCGAGAAACGTATTACGCGTACTCGGGCTCGGGCTTGAAACTTCTCGAACTGGGCCTGAAACTGGGCGAGAAGATGCGAAAGAGCGCGAAAGGACAGAATAAAGCAAAGAAAGGAGAGAACGGCCCCTCTCGCCCGCTGATGGCTCTCGAGAGAATTATCTCCTCGTGATCGTCCGGTTATCTTGACAAGTTTCGCATTCGCGAGCAGCGCGCGCGATAAAGAAATTCTGCGGAACTTTTGCAAAGTTTGCGGACGACTTTTTGGTAACGACTTTTGGGAACTTTCCTCGTTTGCAAGGCCATTCCGGGTTTGCGAGAACATCGTATCAGCGATACGATCGTTACATTGCGACTATCACGATTTATCAATTTATTGATCCAAAGTGCGTTCGACTTTAGTAACGTTGATGATATAAAGTGCAATTGCGATTATTTATCGCATTTATTTCTATAGATATAAATTTTGCATATTGCATGCAGAAACGATAAAATTGTTTAATCTCCCGTTTATTCTGTCGTTGCGAAAGAATCAACATGGGATGGGAGGATGTGCGATGTTATCATGGTAATTGATTGGCCGTCATTGGTGATCGAAACAAGACATTTATTGATGATGATCGTGAGGTCTTTCCGCTAAAGACCCCGACATAAATGTCAAGGAACGCTATTCGCATTATTGAAAAATGATTCTTAAACGTAACAAGTTAACATCTATATAATAGAGTCGTTATATTTTACGAGAAAATAGTCATCTCAGGTACAAAATGGAACCCTATCACAGACGTCTCTCTTTCTTTCCTGTTCCTCTTTCACTTAAAGCTTTATCACCTATGTACAATGCGACAGAGTAAATTCCGTTTACGGAGTTAAAGTCTTTAACGTTGTCGAGGCCGCTCGAAGACGGGAGCTCGCAAAGAGGACGGTCGCAACATTTGGAAGACAATAATCCGTCGTTTCCCGCCTCTCGACGTCGTCGACAACAAGGGAAAGACCTCTCGTCACGTGGGAATCGTCTGTCTCCCGTTCCAGAGATCTCGGGATGTTCATCATCGCCCAGCGTCATCGCGTCCAGCGCATCACCAGGGTCGCCAGACCGCGTTGCTGGATTCGGAAGACTCTCCGGAAGAGCTCGCGACACTGACCGGGCTCTGCGGGGGTGTGTAGACGTTCTGGGGTACGTTTGTCTGACCGGTTGGCATTTGGGTGGTCTTTGTCGCTGATGCCGTCGTCGTCGTGGTGGTCGCGGTGGTTGCCGCTTGTTTGGCGCCGGCTGGACCCTCCAGCCGTCGCAAGCAGCCACCGAGGTGTCGCATGAGCTGAGCACCGGCTGCGGGATGCACCGCCGCGGCGACCGGCGTCGACAGGAAGGTCGATACTTCCTGGGCACATTGGGTGAAGCCGTCGCGGAACCGATCGGCGTAGCTGTTCTCTGGCGTGAGCGTGAGTCGCCTGGCGGCACGCAGCGTGTGCAGGTGACGTACCGTCAGCTCGAGAATGTCCGCTTTCTCCAGCTTCGCTACGTTCTCACCCTCGGCCTGCAGCGCGGTCACCATCAGGTCCTTCAGCTCGTCCAGACAGCGGTTGATGCGGGCGCGCCGCTTTCGCTCCAGCATCGGCTTCATCACCTTGCGGTACTGATAAGTGCGCGACACCGGCTCTTCGTACTCCATGCCGCTGACTGGCGTGTAGCTAGTGTGCGGAGACATGATCACAGTCACGTTGTATCGTTTATATCACTGGTCACAAAACAGGAAATAACCGAAAGTCCTCGGGAGGAGAACGATCTGGATCTGGATCTGGATCGACCACGTCAAGCTTCAGGGAGATCCCGGCCGGCGCCCAAGCGGATGTCGCCGTGGAGGAGCTTCGACGTACACGAGATAGAAAGAGAAAGACAGAGAGAGCGAGAGCGAGAGAGAGAGAGAGAGAGAGACGCGTTCGCCGTTGTTTATCACGTCGTTTGCTCGAGAGTGCGCTCACTGTTGGGGTCTCGGAGTGCCGAGAGTGCGTCTGAATCCGTGACGTGCTCGTGACGGTTCTGAGAGCTGGTGGGGCACAACGCGTCATTTATATGCCGCGCGACTCCCCACCAGCGTCCTGCGCCCCACGGTTGGGCAGCGGAGGGGTCCGGCACCAGCGGCGGAGCGAAGGGGCGGGCGGGGAAGGGAGGGGGGCAGACGGGACACGGTGGGGCAGCCCTGCAGCCCGCGTGCGCAGCCAGCCAGCCAGCAGCCGTAGCGTATCGTGGGAAGCTCGCGGGCCGGAGCGTTCCCACAGATCGGGGGGCCTGTTGGGGCCTGCACAGGTTCTGTGCAGCATTGACGTCTGCCGGCCCGGGCGGGGAGAGGGGGAGGGGGAGGTCCTCCTTGCAAGCGGGGAGCGTGCTCGCGCGCGCGGGAGGGGACACCTCGCTCACGGAGAGCACACCTGCACGCTGCCCTAAAGGACGCGGCGGGAGCGCGAAGAACAGAGCGCACACGCCACGACGCGCGACCAGCACGAGGACGACTCGCGCGAGAATCCATCGGAGGAGCGGAGGAGCGCGCGAGCGCGTGAGCGGCCGAGGTTATCATGAATGGATCTGTAACGGGCACCGCTTCGAGACGGAGGAGAGAGAGAGAGAGAGAGAGAGAGAGAGAGAGAGAGAGAACACGAATGACAAACGGAGGGAGAAAGATTCTTTGCATGCGTTATTCAATTTCACAAGTAAAAATCCTATTACAAGACTCAGAAGAGAGTAAGCTTAAAAGGTTAAATGTTCCGTTTCAGAGATCACTTATCACGGAATTACCCGAAAAATGCGAATCTTATTTCTGTGCATATGCATGCACGGTTCTGCGTGCGAAATTGCGAATAAAACACAAAGATTTCAGGAAAGCGTGTTTGTAAGGATCCAACACACATTGTGGGCCGACACTTGTTGATTCACCGGATCCGCCGCCGACACGGTGCACGTGCACCATGCGCGCGTGTCGGCAACATTCTCGGCGTCTCTTCAGGGTGAATCACGAGTCGGCGAACGATGTCGCGCCGCGGCTGGACCACTTCACGTTCTCCTTCGCGTGACACAATAGAAATCAATATCGCGGACGCGCACCGTATTTCTGCGTTTCGTCGCGATTGTCCGACGAAATTGTAGCACCCTTTGTTGCGGATATCGTCTGCGCGCTCGCGGGCATAAAAGAGATTCACCGCATAAAACTGCATTTGTTTAATATAGCAGATCGACAGATTTAATCGTTACGTACTAAACAATTTCTCTCATTTGATCAGAGTAATATGAAAGAGTAAAAGTGTCAGAGTAAAATGAAAGTAAAATGAAATGATTAATAATTTAACAAGTCATTGAGATTTTGCTTTCGCGAGAAAACAAATCCCGACAAGCTCGTAATCCCCAGCTGATTAGCTTTCACAGTGAAAAAATGTGTAACATCCCTCGTCTATATATACATATGCAATATTCCCCGAATAATCCCCCTAAAATACGTTTGACCTATGATCTCCTGCTTAAGAGATTTGCGCGGCTCGCTATGGGGATTTCGTATATTTCGTTAGACATTAGAGCGACATTAGTCCGAGTCTGCCGAGGATTTCCAACAACCGGTTCCAAGACGTGCAATCGAGCGGCCCCGGGAGCCGATGTTTTGAATTATAAACGTACGATCTTAATGATCCGCCCGTTCCCAGAGCTGGACAGGCCTCGCTTTGCGGGACTTAACGAGGTGTTTAGCCCTCTTGGAAGCCGATACCCCAAACAAGGCCCCGAGTGGGCCGGTCCGAGTATTTACGAGCCCTTGAGTCTAAACGCAAGAGCGGCCAGTCGCCTCGGAGGCAATCCGGATATTGTTACGACGTGTCGTCTTCGTTAAAAAAGTCTATTCCCTCGGGAATAGCGGTCGCCGCTTAATTGACGATCTATCCGAGATTACGGCGGCCGCGGAGCGATACTAGTGGAATTTTGTCGTTTATTCTCTACAGGAGACCCTCGGGAGGACTATCGGAGATAGTCCACCGTAATATCTTTGTAACGAGCAAGGATCTTCGGCGGACGATAACTCGTCGCCGTCGATCGTGAGGACGTTACCTGCCATAAACTGTCCGCGACAGGACAGCGGCGAGCGTTACGAGACAATCGATTTCGTCGGCGCCCAAAGCCGCGCGCAAAGCCACGATTCCCTCGACACGCGCGGCATTCGTCCACGGCGAAACGAATCCAGAGCGTAATCATATTCCTCGTCATCATATTCCYCCCCCCCCCCCTCCCGCCCCTTCCGCAATTCTTGAAACGAAATTCATCCCCCACCATTTCCGTTCCTCTCGTTCATATAATTGATCCGCTCGCCGCGCTTGTCGGGATACGCGATTGCGTATCCGCAGAGTCAAATGCTTCCCCCTCTCTCGTCATATTCCTGCTCATTTATCAATATACATCAA
This sequence comes from Eciton burchellii, assembly GCA_020341155.1. Classification (NCBI taxonomy): domain Eukaryota; kingdom Metazoa; phylum Arthropoda; class Insecta; order Hymenoptera; family Formicidae; genus Eciton; species Eciton burchellii. The sequence goes on from JAHMML010000015.1 coordinate 2,881,043, forward strand.
TCTATCCTCTCCGCTTCGCAATCGTGCTTTTTGCGCGGCGAGCGGACGAAAATAAGGCAGAAGAGAGCGCATGCCGGTAGAAGACCGGTAGGATAATAATTACACTGATTGGTCGTAGCAAGCCGGATGCTGCGGTATGCCTGTTAAGCACCGACGAAACGAGGCTTATCCGCGCCGCTACGCGGCGCTACCGCCGAGACACCGGGTACATATTATTGGCCCGCGTTAACGACTCGTTACGCTCGCGGAGAGTCGCCGGCGCGGCGCGGATGGGACGCGTGCCTTCGCACAAAGTTCGCAGAATCCTGGCATTCTAGCTACGATGGATTCCTCTGCCGACAAATCGCACGCTTCCTCCTCGAATAAGTCTCCAATCTCGCGCGCGCATAGCGTTTATGCGTTCCCATATCTCGACTGCCGACCGCAGAACATTCTGGCGGATGCATTAATTAACCGAGAGACAGTAAAATTGCGGGATTCCCCAAAAATGCCGCGAACGCCCATCGCGAGATATCTCGCATCCGGCAAACGCGCGCAACGCTCCGGCATCGCCGAGACTAATGCGGCAACAGCTGTGCGAACATTGTTATTATATGTCGTTAATACTGGCGCGAGTGAATAGGCGATCGCTTTATTGAATTCGAATATCGAAATCGCTTTATTAAATTACTTTGGCCGCGCAGGAAAGAGAGAACTTTGCAACATAGGACGCACAGGATGCCTTGTGCTCGCTACTTTTCGCGATAACAATCCTTATTCTCTCAAACATTTTCCCTGCTATGTCCTTTAACATCCCACGCCTCGGGATACTCGACCGCGTCCGACTTACATGTTACTCGCCGTAGCAGCGATAAAGACGCTACGCGAGCGAATCGACCAATGAGCGGAAACAAGAAGGCAAAATGTGTCTGCGAGAGCGCATGCGTCAGCACGCGCTAAACTAAACAATCACAACGGCAACGATCGGTCGCGATTACCGCCAGGAGAAATAACAGCAAGCAACGCTCTTCGCTCAAGGAGGAACAACGATTATCTCCCCCTCCTCCCTCCCCCGCGCCTCCCTTCACCTCGCGCAAACGTAACGGGCGATCGCGTAATAAGCGTGTGCGCGCGCGGCCTGAAACAATGATCGCGGCGCGCGAGAGGTTTCGCGAGAGAGAAAACACGGAACGGCATTCCAGGAAATAACTCGAGCCAGCGGGCCCGTGCCGATATCGCGTGTAATTTATTATCAATCCGTATCAGCGGATTCTCGCGGTGAATCATCACGGGCCCAGCCCGCCGGCCCTACCTCGGCTGCTCCCCCTCTTCCCTCCCCTCTCCTCCCTCCCCTGCCCGCCCGCCCGCCCGCCTGATCGCTCTCGCGAAGCGAAGCGGGTCTATCTCTCCGGGCTAAAACAGCGATTTACCTTCCCCTCCCTCCCCCCCAACGCCCTACCGCTTCCGCCGCATCGAGCAGCAGCGATATTTAGCCGGATCCCGGGCCCCTTCTGCGGGAGAGAGAGAGAGAGAGAGAGAGAGAGAGAGAGAGAGAGAGAGAGAGAGGAATGAATCTCTCCCGCGATGCTCCTTCATCACTTCCTCCTCTCCCTCCTTCTCCCTCCCTCCCCCCTTGGCGTTTCCGCGGGAGAAAAAGCGCGGGATTATCTCGCCGACGCTAATTCGTACCGGCACGCCGGTACGCGAAACACTTCCGCGGCCTCGTAAGCCTCCTCCTCGCTCTGCCCGTTGCTTGCCCAGCCTTGTTCTCCCCCCCCCCCCGCCGGCGTCTCTCGACGTCTCTCTCCTTCTCTCTCTCTCGGCGCAGAATGGGTAGCCTTGCCTCCGAAATTCTTCCGGTTGTATACTCTTGGCTCGTGCTACGGAACGTGGGAATGTTCTCAGGCTTGGCAGCTCCGGACCCCACCACGTGAAAACAGGCGTTGCAACGGATCGCGCAGCGATGGGTTCGACGGGATCGCGAGTCCGAGGAACTTTATGCCTCATTGAAGAGAGATGAATCATTGCGAGCGCGATCGAGTGCGGGAAAGGTGCGCGCTGATTTTGATTGATTCATTGACGAGCCACTACTCTTGCCAGATGAATCACAATCATGATTCCATGATCTCCTTTCAATGATTGACAACAAACGCTTTTAATAATTTAATAACTCGTAGCATCATCGGTTTTTCACTAGCGACATGTACAGCTCCGTACAGGCAAACAAGATGCAACATTGCCTCAATATCAATCGTTCCGGCTGTTTCGGATCGCAGGGCGGTTCCGTTCCATTGCTAGTTCGAGCGCGCCGCATCGCGTGTACACGTCGGAGAACGCGCGCGCGCGCGGGCGCTCCTCGTCGCCGCTATCGCATCGTGCACGAGCTCCGGAGTCTCTCTTTGTGAGAGGAGGAGAAGGCAACCGGTAATGTAACCTCATGAGCTCCCCCTCCCTTCCTCCCATCCTCCCTGCCACTGTCCGCCGTCGCGTAGCCGCGTTGTGCACATAATGCGGGGGCTATTGTGCGGCAGCACGGGCCACATTGTTGCTTGCTCGCTTGCTCGCAGGCACCCTGCGACGCCGGTGGCGTCGTTGATGGAGCCATTCCCTCCCTCCCTCCCGCTACTCCTCGCGCGAGCTACCTCGTCTTTCCCGCCTCGGCGAGCTCGCGCGTGAGCTCCCGCGCGTCGTGAATCACGCATCCTTGGAGTAGGTCGCGCGCTGGCGTAGCTGACCCGCGCGAGCCCCAGAGCGGGGCTTTCCGCGTATCAGCAGACGCGAGAGATCAGCGAGGATCACGTGGATCGCCGCCCATACTCGGCGGCCCGCGGATCGATCGATCCGTAAATTCCGTTTCGCGCGTATCGCTGCGGGGTCTTACGCTTTCCGACGCGCTCGCGCAAATTGCACCGCGACATTGCGCGCGACACATCAGTATATATATATATATATATATATATATATATATATATATATACGTAAATATGCGCTGATTTCCGGCAATGATCAAGACATCTCGTGGCGGCGTTTCTTTCTTTCGGCAAAGGTCGCCGGACAAAGTGTCTCGTTAAACGTCTCATTACATGCCGGCGCCTTGAAATTAACATAAAATTAACGCTGCTCGCGTGTTAAAATGGCGTGCCTGTGCCTTTTACGAGGCCGCTTCGAGGCTCGTTCCAATTACCGTGCGTTGAAATCCCGCATCCGGATTAACGCGTGTCACGATTAACGAAGCCCCCTTCCTTTCCCTACGTCACGCGTCCTCGCTGTCCTCCCCTCGCTGGCTGACGGAAGCTCGCGCGCTTCCATCGCGCTCGATGAAGATTGGCCAGGCTCGCTTATGCTTAATTTCCACGTGCCGCGACCTCGCCCGCATCTCTCGCGGACGGAGAGATCGCGCTAGCCGGCCATCCGCCGAGTGGGTTCCTCCTCGCTCGTGCTCGCGCGATTTATCGTCGGCGCGCTTCTAGTCTCTTACGGCGAAGGGACGCCCTTGTAGCGGCGGCGCAATCTCGCCCGCATTTCGCGAGCGGGCGTTCGCCGTTTATCTTCCTCTCTCGCCGTCCTTTCGTCCCTCGCGGCTGATCACCCTCCTCGCAACTTGTCGTTCACATCGTGCGCCGCATTTGCTTTAACTTTGCCCGCGGCAACGCCCGTCACTTTTCCGTCTTTTTGTCCAACTTCTCTCTCTCACGTCTTCCGCTCCACGCGCTCACCGGCCGGAGCCGGTGAGGGAATTCGCCGCGAAAATTCCTCCTCCCTTTCTCCCTTCACGGTGCAATTTGAATAATTACACTGCACGCGCGACGAAGGGAGGGGGGAGGGGGGATTGACAGGCCATTAATCCCTAAGTACTACCGTACCGGCCTCCAGAGAGCTTAGATAGCGCGCACGCTGTTTCGCCGGTGCGAAACAGCGATTATACAATACATGAAACGCGTTCCCCCCTCCTGCCCCCCCCCTGCCSCCSCCYTCCCGAAAGGAAAGGAGAAAGTGCGAGCGAGAAGCTCGCCGGCGAATCATTGCCGCGAGCGAATAAATGTCTCATTGAAAGTCACCGTCCGATTGTGTTCCCTCGGCGCGCCGAGTCGCCAAACGAAAGCGGCCAACTTCCGTTCAACAACTTTACGCGTTTTCTTACGCGTCTCGATCAAGAAAAAGTACAAGAGTACTCCCGCCGTTCGCCGGCAACAATGGCAAAGCGATCCCTCCTCGATGCGGGCGAGATAATTGCTATGCCGTTATCGATTCGTCACGGATCCCGGTGCGCGCGCCTCTGCGAGGCATCGCGCGATTCCGCGGAATCCATTCCGATATCCGCGCGAGTATCTGCTCGGCCATAACAGAGAGACCGCGAGAAGCTCGCGCATGATCGCCCGCCCGCCTTCCCTTGGTTACCTCAGCGAGCTAGCGCAGCTGATCGTATCTTGTGCGTCGCAACGTTCGGCCGCTGCGCTCGCGGCGGCGCTGGCGGCGTCAGCAATTCGGCATTGCGAAACGACTCGCGGTCGAGCGCGGTACTAAACAGGCCTTTAATCACCGGAGCGAGCTTAATCACCAGCACGTTCCTCGGCGACGCTGACGCGCGAATTACGAATTTCCCCCCAAAAGAGAAGAGCCAAACCGCGCGTACCTTCTGGTACGCGAACTGAACGGGCCGAGCTTCATTATTCCGGCTAACTAGTTGCCGTTTCGCTTACGAAGAATCGCTCGGGGCGAGCGTCAGTCAATCACGCGTCTCTCAGCGGGGACAAGAGCAATTTCGGAACCGGCTGATGCGAGTAATTAAGAAGGCAACGTCGGTAACCGCCGCCCGTCGACCGGCGTCGACCGGATCGACCACGAAGCGCAATTCGGAGCGCACGATTCGAGGCCGGAATTCCAGAAACGCCCGTCTCAACACTGCCCTCCACCAGCCCGCGCGACCAGCCGAAGCGCATGAATGGAGGAGGAAATTACCGCTAGGCGCGTGTGAAACGGCGTCGAGCAACTTCCTCTCTGCTCACCGGCAGATCGAGCAACCGCAGCACGCAGCGGGATCGATCCGCTTCGCGCGCAAATGACGATAAGACCGTTTTGGATGCGAATCGAGGCGCACCGATCTCTCGCCCATCGTCCGAAGACGATTTCTCTTGTGCTCCATCCCTGCTCGCAGGGATCCAGCAATTGTCTCATTAATCGAGATCGTGATGTGCGAGATCGTTGCGTCTATACTGAGATCCGACACGTATCGCGATGCTTTTGCGCGCACACGTGCACGCGCCGATCATGCACGAGCAGCGATCGAAGCCACCGTTTTTATTACGTAAGGGGAATCACGCTGGTACCGCTGTCGACTCGGCTCGATGGTTCACGGAAGGCCGATGCGGCGACCGGCGAGCTTAACCGGAGGCGGTTAATCGGGCTCGTGCGAGATGGGACCGAGAGGGACCCCGCGCGCATCCAGGCTTACGTAAGGCCAGGCTGACAGGCTTTACCGCTCAATCCGCCCGGGCGGAGGAGGTGAAAGTCGCCGGGATGGTGCCTCGCCGCCGCCGCCGCCGCCGACGACGACGACGACGACGAGGAGGAGGAAATGAGTTTAACGACTTCGAAATCGAGGAACCGGCTGCCGCCGGTTGGTTCCTGTGATTTATATTCCCTCATAAGCGCAGCCTCGCTCACGTATCGAAAGTGTGGGAACGATTGATTATTCGCGACGTCTGTCGGTGCTCTCCGAGCTCCGATCTCGGCTCGGACTCGATGGAAGAGGTGATGAGACGAATGTCGAATGACGTTCAGACTTACAGACTGTGCGCTTTGATGATTCTCCGCGCGAGACGGAGAACGGCGCGAAACTCCGAATGACGTAAGCAGCGATAGCCGTGCCTTGCGGGAAGAATCTCCGACGATCGTAACTTAGAAAGAGATTTGTACAGTTAAATCGTCTCGGCTAGATTTCTAGAGAAATTATAGATTACGTCGCGTCAACCAGAGATCCGTCTTGACGATCTCGTCTCGTGAGACTCGTGTGGAACTCGATGCTCCCGATAAATCCTGTGCCTTTCACCGGTAGCAGCGTTTGACTAGAAGCCCAATTACTGAGATCTGCCTATCTTATCGGCAAGCCCATCAATCGCGCGGGAAAGAAACAAAAAATCACCATCCCGAGCAACTGTCCCCGCATGAATCTCCCTTGATATTCCGCTTGATCTTTATGCGTCCGGCGCTGATCACCTCATCACGACATCAATCCTTTTCTCTCTCTTTTTTTCTCTCAAGTAAAATTAATCCCCATAAAGGAGCCGCTTCTGATATCACGAGACGACTTAATCCGCATATGGCGTACATGATCGGTCATTAAGTCAAACGGACCTCTCTCTCTCTCTCTCTCTCTCTCTCTTTCTCTTTCTCTCTGTCTCTTCTGGAAACGTTAAGCGATGTCAAGATCCGACACCGATACCGTTCACTACGTTGCATCACTCGTCCGGTTCGTCGAAAGTGCGACGTAGATAACGAGGTACGAAACGATCACGTCTCGAAATGATCAGTGACTTAATACCGTTTCATTCATCCAGTCGCGCCGTCCCAAGGATGAATCTCGGCCATCTCGGTTCATGACGAATTAATCGGGCCCTGGAATCAAATGGCTCCGCACGAAACGGAGCGGATCGGTCGTTTGTGCGATACTTAAATCGGCGTTCACTCGATAGCGGCGGGGTCGAATCGAAAAGCGAGACTGGCAATACTTAAATCGGCGACTTCTGGATCGGAGACGGAGATTATCGAGCCGACGCGAAGACCTACCATTTTCGATCGATCGAAAAGATTAGACGCGGTCGAGCCGGCTCGTTTCTCGGGAACGAGAATTTCCCGGTCCGCGCGATCGTGATCCTTCGAGCAAAGCTGCTCGACGAATCCGTTAATTCGTCCGATCGCGAGCAGGACGCGAGCTGAAACGAGCGCTGCGCAAGCATTCAAATCGCCAAAGCTCGCTCGCCTAGACGAGAATCAAATTGATCCGCGATTAAATACGGGTTCCTTAATCAGTGATTATTAATGCCAGCAGCCTCAAAAAGATCGCTGCAATTCAGGAAATCTGGAAGCAACGACCGTTTATCTCATCCGAGAACATTTGCTAAATGTTCAATGAGCCGAGCCGATTGATAATTTCTAAATGTACCATTTATCGCCTTCTCTTCTATCCATCTAGAGAATCGGCGCGCTAAAGGACACGCGAGCGCGTCAGCAAAGTAGGTTTACTCGCGTACCAAATAAACGCATCGGACCGCATCGTGCGATCACTTACGAACACGAGAAATAATTACTCGCGCTCACGAGTGGCGCGACATGTTTGCTGTCCCAACGGACGCGCAACGGAACGCTTTGCATGAATTTAATTACCCGGAGAGAGGGGAGGGAGAGGAGTGCGCGGCACGGCGCGGCGCGGCGCGAGATCGAAACGACGACGCGGCGGCAGCACGCGAACTCGATAAGCATCGGATCGGCCGCGTGACCCGTTTAGCGGCACTCAATTACGAGGCGCGTCAGGTGAGGCCCGCGCCAACTGCCGCTCGCTCGGGCCCGCCTCGGCGATGATAGCGCGACGCGCGCGACGCGTTCGGGGCCTCACCCCGAACGGGGCCTCCTCATCCCGTAACGAGGATGTAACGGCTTGGCGCGCCGCGAGAAGGAGCTCGACGTCGAGGAGGCGCGCGGCCGCGAGGCGCGCCGCAATTTTCGCGGCTGGCATTCTTTTCTCACCACGTACCGTTACCGTTCCACTGTTCCCGCCGTCGCCGGCGAGGAGGAGGAGGTCCGGTTCGCGAAACCACCTGCTTCGGGTATCCGAGCCCGATAACCTCGCCAGCGAGGTCAGTCGGGCAGCCGACTGCGGATAATCCCGTAACTTCCACTTTTAATCGCGCGTACGGCCTCTCGGCATTCCCTCGGCTTTGGCTGACGACGGCTCTGGGGCCGACTCGCTCGTAAAATTCGACGAAAACGCGCGCGTTCCGCGGAAATGTAACGAGAGAGAGATGGTCGCGGAATGCCGAGAGCAGCGTGCTTTGGTATCGTCGCGGTGCGAAATCGCGCATTTCACGGAAAAGGAAACGTAAAACATATCTTTGACCACGTAACTCAACTTTTCAGAAAAATAGATCGCCAATTAGTCGCGCGAACGAGAAACCTTGTCAAAGTTGTCGCATAATTTTTTACATCTTGTATCCATATACCACTATATAGCATATAGTGCAGCGCAAAAAGATGCTTGATACGAGCCGGGGATCGTGATCGCCAGAGAGCTGTAGGAGCTAATGAAGTCACTGCTGGCATTCCCTGGCCGTTCCTCTTAGATTATCCCCGTATTTACGAAAGATACCACTTACGTAGCGCAAAAGTAGCTTAAAAAGCTTAAAAAGTAAAGACCGGCTACCGCTGTTCTTCACGGATAATTACAGAATCGTCCATCAGCGATTATTACCGGGATTTAAGCACAGGGGAGGAGCCGGCTACGATAGCATCGAGAGCCCTCCGTAATGATTCGGAGACGGAGATCTCAGTGTTGCCTTTTGAACGAGGCATGCCGCGCCGCGCCGCAGGAACGTGGCGTGGAAATGTGGAACACGCCTGCAATACGGAATCACGGCGGACACCACGTTAATTGGTGGTGCTCGTTAATTAGTCCGCTCGTCGTTTGCGCGTTGACGAGGGACCGGCTGCCGGTGTCTGGAAAAATAAAGGCGCGCTCGCCGCGCCGATGCGGCGGTGGTCTCCCGTATATGGGAGACCATCATTTTAGACGACCACGACGAGAATGGCAGCTCGCGCAGAGCTGGAGGAGTCTCATCTGGTCGGGCCTCATCGATTCCTAATGAGCTCGGCCACGCCGGGCCTTCCAACTCTATTAAATAAGCGTCTCTCGCGCTATATCCGCGTAATTTGTTACTCGCGGCTCGGCGTGCCCGCAATTCGCCGAATGCGAGATACGTTTCTAGATACGCACCGCGCTCTTTAATACGGTGGTTTACATCGAGATTTTTTCTCTCTCTTTCTCACCCTCTCTCTCTCTCTCTCTCTCTCTCTCTCTCTCTCTCTCTCTTCTTTCTTTTCAGAGAAGAAATTCGGCAGTCCGCGATAACTAAATATCCGCTGGACGAGCTGTTTGGCGATCGCGAGAGTGCCTTAACGAGAGTAGCTCGCGCGATAAATATATAAATCGGGGAATAAGTCGAATACACGATATTCCCTTAAACTCCTCCCTGCCTCTACTCCGCTCCCTGCCCGCGTTAAAATAGGTCCGATCCCCGCGTCGGCATTTAAAAGTCCAATCTCACCCTCGCCTTTCGTATCGGGGCCCTAACTAAGCCGCGCGCTGGCCGGCTTAACCCCGGCTCGTTTAACACCCTCCTCGGCCGGTCGTAAGGGCTGAGTGGGCAGCTCTTCTTTTCTTGATCGAAATTAGGGTCGAAAATCATAGCGTCCCTTCGGCCGATCCACAGGGTTGCCCCCGTCCTCGCTCTGACGCACAGGTGATGCCTCACCTCGTGGGAACGCGGCGAGCGGAGCCTTCCCGTGTTACAAGGGGCCCCGTTTGCAGGCTCCCTCGATCGCAGTGGGCCCGAGGCCCCCCCCCCMCCTCCCTCCCGCCTCCCTCTTTCCCGAGCATGTCGCAGACTTGGCTCACGATCGCTCAGCACCCTGAGAATTACGCGAGATTGAACGCGAGAGATCTCAAGATTCCAAGCGCTCCTCCGCCCTGGTGGCAGTAGTAGCGGCTAACAGCCACAGCCGAGAGCAGCAGGATCGACGCTGCACTCCCCGAAGAGCAGCGAGGATCGAGGAATCGGCACGCACGGATCTCGATTCAGGAATTCCAGCGCCCCTTGCGGCTCGTGCGGGTCGAGCCGAGCCTGGAGCCCCAAATCGGACCATCCGGGCGGGTGACGGTAAATGGCCGGCCCGCAGGCTCGTTTAGCCTCCGATCCGAGGCTATTCTCGTTCTCCCCCACGGGTCCTCGCGCAGCGCACGCACGCACGCACGCACGCACGCACGCACGCACGCACGCACGCACGCATGCGTGCGCACAATGCACGCGCGGAGCGGCCACGAGAGGCACCGCGTGCTGCTCGTGTGCGGCTCGTGTGCCGGTCTCGCGTCGGCCTTTGCCCGCGGGATTCACGCTCTCGATCGATCGATTTAGAAGAGACCAGCAGCTCGTCTAGCGTCATCGGATCTCTCTGTCTTTCTCCCTACGGATCGCCAGCCGGCGAGTCGATCTTGCGCGACTGGACGACGTTTTTTAGTCGACACGCGCGTCCGCGTCGCAGCAAGCGTAAGCGAGTCCGGCCTCGTCGTAATGGTCGTTCTATTATTTCACGCGACCTTCGTGCGTATCCCGCGTATCGTCGATTCTCTCTCTCTCTCTCTCTGTCGCGCGCGCGCGGATGAATAAGCCCGCGGGCGCGGTTGCAATTTGTACGCTAATTATTACGCATTACATTACGTAGCCAGCTCTCTGTCCTCGTTTCCTGCTCCGCGGAACGTTTCCGATGTCGCTTAAGAACCGAGAGCGGCCGCTCCTAACGCGCTTGCAGCCACCGATCGCGCACCGATCGATTCACGATTTACGAGCCCGAGCTAATGACCATCATTGCCCTTAATTATACTCGGAATTATATAACTCGCGCGGCCGCGAGAGGCGGCCCTAATGCCGATCGACGTGCAATTGGCTCTGCCGGTTCTGTGACGTCATATGGTGAGTGACTTTTCAGCCAGGTGGTCCTTGGAAAGTTCATTATCGCGGTCGGTCGGAACCAAACAAAATCCGGATGCCCGTTTTCTCTCTCTCTTTCTCTCTCTCTCTCTTTCCTTCTCTCTGCTTCTTTTTGCGGCACGCACTTTCGAATCGCGCGTCGCCTCGCGAGCGCGTGAGCACGCAGGCCGTAAACGCGCGCGATTTAATTGGCGGGATTGGCTCGAAGCCGATTGGCGTTTATCGTCGACGCCGGCACGATCAACGGGGCGGACACGGCTTCCGGTTATCCGGTTCGTAACTTTGCACTTTCAATGCGGCGGCGGAGGGGTGGACGGGGGACGCGCGCTCGCGAGATGCGCCCGATCTCGGATTACCGGTTCTCCCCGTGCGCGCGCGCGCGCGCGCGGAAATAGACGCAGCGCCCGCATGCGCGCGCATTGCTTCTCTCTCTCTCTCTCTCTGTGTGTGTGTCACGGGCTTATCAAAACGATCGCTCCATTGGTGGACGATGCTCGCTGCCGCTCGCATGCGGAATAATCGAGGGGGAGCGCATCGCGTTATCGTCCAACGCCGAAAGTAACGAGCGGAGATGAGCGAGAAAATAATTCCCATCCGCCGATTTGATTCGATCTGCCTCGCGCGGTGCGGCGTTTCGTGTCGTTTCGTACCCGATTCAATGAGCACAATCTTCCCGCGGATCGCAATTTAGACGGGGGACTCCGGGGGCACGTGTAACGCGTCTTCTCGCTCGGAACGCGTCCTCCCGATCGGGAGCCGCACCCGCCCCTCCCTCCCCTTTCAAGAGCACTTGCGGGGAAGAACCTGTCGCAATTGGAATTCGAGATGAGTCACAGGCGCTTCGACGATCTATCCTACGGGAAGCTAACATCGCGATGATCAGCACGTTGGTCCCCGCTTGATTACTAGCTCTACCTTTAATCCCCGGACATCGGACGACGCTGTTAAGGCTGTTAAATAACCCACCTATATAATACTCGTGATGTAAATTCTTCGAGTCCCCCGTTCGTCGACGGTGTTTTCTCATTCGAGGCGCCGGCGAGCTCCGTTCCAGGCAGGATTGAGAATCTCAAAGCGGCCTTAAGAAGGAGACATAGAGAGAGAGAGAGAGAGAAGGAGGAGGAGGAGGAGGAGGAGAAGGAGAGAGAAAGACAGAGAAAACCGACAGAGAATTCCACGCGTACGCGCACGCACGCACGCACGCACGCACGCACGCACGCACGCAGGTATCACGCATCCTGTTCGCGACGCTGGTCTGCCTTTGTCAGAATCGTCGATGCAAGCCGCGACACGTCCTCCAACGGCCTCCAGAGAACGGACGCATGCCTTCACACCGCGGGTTCCCATAGCGCCTTCCTCGCGCAGCCCGCGCGCGCGCGCGCGCGCCCTTCGGCCTTCCCTCCCCTCCGACCCGTCGAGCTGTCGTCGTTGTCGATCACGTCCCGCGTTCGCCAGTTCGCCGCGGCGGCGACGTGTCGCGCGTGTTAAGAGTCCTACTGCCGGGCCTAAGAGCGCCCGTTGTCCGCCCGTTGTCGCGAATTTGCGGCGACCGTGCGGCTTTCCGAGTAAAGCGGCCTCCCCGATCCCCCTCTTTAACCCTTTCACGACGATCGTCGCGTGTCCGGTGGAAGAGGGAAGGCGCGGGTCGGCCATCGCCGCGCATGCGAGCGGGTCGACGCTCCTTTGTATCGACGTTCCTTTGCACTCGTGCCTCGATTATGATCTCCTTTCATGCACCTCGGCTCTGAAAGGACCGCTCTGAAAGGAAAGTGCCGCAGCCGCGCGCCCTTCCGCGCGAGTCGCCGGCTTTCTCGGATGGACGAGAAACATCGAGGTTGTCCAGCACGCGACACCTCCCCGTGTACCTCCGTCCTCTCCACTTATCGCATTAACATTCCGCTCCGCGAATCCGCTCGAGAAACTCTGCTGACCCCGCGCGGGTCGTTTCCGCCGCGGTTCGCATCGGCAGCAAATAATCGCCCGCGGCGGAAGGGAAGCAGCGACGCGGAACTGCATGGCGAACGCTCGTGTTTCTCATCTCTCTCTCTCTCTCTCCCTCTCTCCCTCTCGCCGCAGAACCAACAAACGCCTTCTTCGCGTGTTTCTTGCGGCGAGGCGGAAAATGTGTTTCTGCACGGTGGACGGTAGATTCCCACAGCGCCCGAGCGTCCTCGCGCGCTGTTGCGAATGTTTGGCTTTTCCGTCCCCGCCGCGACGCGACGACAAAAAAAAGCCACGCGGTTAATCGCGCGGCTCTCAGGACGCCCACGAGCCCGTCTCCCACCCCCCTTCCCCCGCCCCCCTCGCCCCTCGCCCCGACGGTCGGGGACCACCATTATTCCGACATGCTTTTCTTTTATTCCGTCGCCGGTCGGGGACCGATCGCTCGGCGCTTCTTCTGATCTCTGCTCGCTTCGCCGAAGCGTGAACGCCGTGAACGCGTCTCTCCGCGGCGATTCGGTTCACGGCGGCGATCGGCCCTTTTTTTTAATAGGGCCGATCGCGACAATTACACGCGGCCCTTCATTCGCGAGTGTCACGAGTAACAGCGATGGTCCGATGCCGGATGAGGAAGCGCGATCGACGCGCGTTAACGAGGAAATTCTCGTCGAATTCTCGTATCTCGCTTCGCGATGGACACGGATAGTCGATCAGGAGGCAGCGACCTCGCTAGAATCCAGGAGACGTCGTATTAGAGCGGTAGAGCGGGAAAAACCGGAAAAACACTTTCGACACGTGTACGAGGACGATCGGCACCCCTTCGCCGCCACGTGCGTTGCTGAAGCGCTTCTTGCCCGAGACGAGCCTGGAGACACGTTTCCTAAACAGGAGCCCGCTGCGAGCTTACGGGATTACCATGTTGCAGAAAGAGAGAGAGAGAGAGAGAGAGAGAGAGAGAGAGAGAGAGAGAGAGAGAGAGAATGTTGCGGGAAACGCGGTTTTTTGATATCGCGAATCGGCTGATCGGTATTCCGAATGTGAGTTGAAATTCATGAAATCGACTTCGATCCATCGTAATATCGACCTCAATCGCGTGGTCTCTCCGTGTCCCTCCCGCCGACAGATCGGCACAGCTCGCAAGGTAGACAGCGCAGGGAAGGTCGTTGGAGGCCGTGATTTTCAGGATGATCGGCCGTCACGTATCGATCGACGTGCTGCGAGTCGACTACGCTATGCGAACGCTGTGCGATGCCGATCACGTAGCGAGTAGAAATTTCTGTCGACAGCGACGACTTCCTCGTCGCGACGATCGCAACGTCGAGAAGCCGAACCCGACGACGATAACGATTCCGCCGATAACGCGATGCATCCGGGATGCGCCGGTTGTCGCCTTCCTCGAAACACGAAGCGTCATCATCACGCGCGATCATCGAAGGCGTGAAACTCTAAAGTGAAACAAAAAGGAGAAAAGAAGACGAAGAAGACGTGGAAAAACTGGATCCGCGAGATGGAAATCGATCGATCGATCGATCGATCGAGCGAGCGAGCGAAAACGGGGCCTCTTTTTGCGGGGCCTCTCTCAAACCTTCCCCTCCCCTCCCCCTTCTGTCCCAGATGTTGCTGTTCGGCGATTTGTAAGTTTTAATTAATCACGCGATAAAGACCGTCCGCCGTCCGCCGTCCGGGATGACGATCGGTCGATCAAAAAATGAAACCGGTTCGGCGCTGAAACGCGGAAATCAGCATAAAGCGCACCATCGGCAGACTCCCGTTCGGAAAAGGCTATGAATGTTGCGTCCGGTCGATCGGAATCGAGGAGCTACGCGGGCGATCGCGTAACGTTAATCGAAAAATCGGACGAAACCGGCAATGCAGAGGAAAGAATGAGCGAGGAATGGCGGACACACACGCCGCAATAACGAACCGCGCTACGTGTCGGACGCGTTAAAACTGTTCAACACACGTGAATCGTCCACACGTGGATGGAATCGGCGTCCGAGCCGGTTCTCTCTGTCGAGCGTTGCCGCGAATCGGCGATCGTTAAGTCACTTATGCCTATGCCAATCGCGTACGCATCACTCGCGATGCGTGACTTCGAGATCGTTCGAGTCGGCTCGAGTTGCTCGATCGGTTTCTTCTTTCCTCTTCCCCTCCCCCCGCTCGCTCGCTCCTCCTTATCCTCCGGTGTATGATGACGATCATCATTAGAGCTTGGTAGAAATGGCAAACATTTTGTTCTATTTCGCTTTCATTAGCGGTGAGACATTAGCCGAGCTCTACTCCTCGATAAAGATCGATCAAAATAGATGGCGCGATTGGCGCGCTATCTAGCCGGCAGCTAGTTAGCTGGGTCTCGTTTGCTAGCTTTTAATTCACATCTGATTATCTGATTCGATAGCTACAGAGATCGCTCTGTATTTCGATGCACTATTCGTTTCTCCGTTCGGTTTGACGTTCAGGCGCGAAAAGGCAGCGACGGCGAAGAATCGCCGGAAACGGCGCGCGTTTCAGCTCGAAATCACGGGACGAGGAGCGACGGGGGCGTCGGGTCACAGGTCGGCGCTCAGACGAGCATCGTTGTCATTGTCATCGCTGAGGGCGAGAGCGGGCTGGATCCGTCGTGTGTACGAGACGCCTGCACGCGCAACACGCGGCGGCCGTGCGTGCATGCGTGCATGCGTGCACACGCTCCTCGTCTCCGATCGGCTCGCTAGGAGATGCGAGGTGACGGAGCGCGGCGGGGCACGCGTGACGTCACGTCCGGCGCGAGGGCACCGAGTGTGGGAACCGGCGGCAGGTGCGCCCGAGAGTCAGCCAGAGAGTGGAGTAGCTCTCGGGCGGCGGCCCGGGGACGGGGGGAAGGGGAGGAGGGGGAGGGGGAGGGGGAGGCCGGAGCGAGGATCTCCGGAGGAGAGGAGAATCCCGGGAGGCGGGAGGGTAGGGAGGAAGGGGGGGGGGAAAGGCAGGCACCGCGAGGGTGACGAGGGTCGGGCGGGACGAGGCTGAACCCTCTTTCGGACTCTCGTCCTCGTCCTCTCGCTCTTCCTCCTCATCTCTCTCTCTATCTCTCTCTCTCTCTCTCTCTCTCTCTCTCTCTCTCTCTCTCTCTCCCCACCGCTCGATCCTCCGCTCCGCTGCCGCCGCGCTCCCCCTTCACCCGCGCGCGGCCCGTGCGAAGAGAGGGAGGGAGGGAGGGAGGGACAAAAAGTACAATCCGTACCGCATGCCGCCACGCTCTGCGCGCACGCCACGCACACGCGTAGCGTGTATGCGCGTCGCGTGTACGCTCGTGCTAGCGTGTGCGTGCACGGAGTGTGTCACGTGCAGGCCGCGATGGCGATAAGAGGAGGGAAGAAAAGAGAGAGAGAGAGAGAGAGAGAGAGAGAGAGAACGACAGGGTCTCGCGTGTAAATAGGCAAAGGGACTCTACTTTTGAGATTGAGCGTCCCGGTAAACAAGAATGATCATTTCGCATATCATCTGAATCGACAGGTGTGCTGCGTGTGATATTTTCAACATCGCCAAGGCGATAGCAGCCTGCGTTATCACCGGGGTGAATTCGTCAGGAATGCAAATAACCGCCGACAAATATCGATATTCGGTGGGCGCGATTCGGACTATCGTAATTGCTTATTTATCATTATCCGATAATGAACCGCCCGGCTCGCCCCGTCGATCCACAATGCGGTCGTCCGTGTCCTGAATATTTTCCTCTTCCTCTTCGTTTTTTTTTTTCGGCGCAGCCGTGACCATGGTCTCTCTCGCGTGAGCAGCCCCTCTCTCTCTCTCTCTCTCTCTCTCTCTCTCTCTCTCTCTCTCTCTCTCTCTCTCTTGGCTCCACGCGCACTTTTACGTGCAACGAGCATAGCGCGCGTATTGACACACCGCGTTCCATTCTGATAAATTACGTCACGCAGCGGGATACAAGTATCGCGATCCCGAGTCTCCCGCGTGCGGATACGCTGCGCATGCACGCACGCACGCACGCAGGTTTCCTTCCTTTCCCCCTCCCCGATGAGAGTGATTCGTAGAGTAGCATGTCGCACGGTGAGCGACCGGCAAAGATGCGAGATTAGCATAAAATTCTATGGAAGAATGTGAAGATTCCTGATAATCAAAATACTTTGCTCTGTTTGCTTGGAACGCGCGCGACGTAAAATCAGATTTCTATTAACGTCAATCCTGCATCTCTCTCTTTCCCTCTGGTTATCGATCTATCGACTATATCCGGATGCCGCGTTCGTTCGCATGTTCGATGCGGAAGTTGAGGACACGCGAGGAGCAAAGCGAAGAAGCGAAGCGTCTCGATTGTTCGCGATTCATCTCGAAATCAATGTTCCGTCACGCTCCGTCGAGATGAACGCGGATAAGCGCGAAGGCGGTAATCGAAGCGGAAACCGCGATGCGTTCTTGCGGGCAATTCGCGAGAGGAAGTCGCGTGTTCGCGATTTGCGGTATCGGTGGAAATCGCGCCGCGATCTCGCATCCGAGTTCGCGCTCGCGCTGAGCTTATACATGATGAACTTTTAAAGGCGGTGCGTTGCACCGCGGCCGCACGCACGCACCTTAATGATTTATGCGCAAATTATATGCAACGGATGATTTATCGCGCGTCAGTCTCGCGTGTAACGATACCCGCCAGGAGGACGTAAGAATCCGCGGCAGCTGCGCCGATGAAAACGATGCAGCTCGTCGGATCACCGCGAGTGCGAGGAGAAGGACGGCGCCTTAAGCGGAAACGCGCCGCGGCCGAGGACGAGTATTCCGGTATCCGCGTCTCATCATCGAAGCCGCGTCTCGCGAGAAAAGCCGCGAAACCCGCAGCGTCATCGCGATCCGTCACTTCCTCGTGTGTTCCGCTCGCTCCGCTGCGCGGACGCGCGCGGTTGATCAAACGGATTGCGCAAACACGTCTCGCGTTCTCGGAAGAGGACAGGGAGCGTTGTTTGGTGAGATAACAAACCGCCTGTGCCATGAATTAACGAATCATCGCCGAAACGCATCGCCGCGCAAGAGGAAAGCGCCTCGAGTAAACAGCGCCAAGTGTTGTGACAAGTGCACGGCCTGATATCGCTCTCTCTTATCACGAGCGGCGGCCGCGGCTTGGGCAGGAAATTAAAAACAACGCGACAACGAACCGCGAGTGCGGCGGCCGCGACGCGCGGATTATCTGGCGAGGTCGCAGCGCGGCGGGTTCTCATGTGGCGTCGACAGTCGCCGCGGCTCGCTCGTGAAAATAAGCGCGCTAATGAGGCTGGAAATAACGAGCTTTTGTTCGCTTTGGCCGCTAATGCGAAAATATTTTCGTGTTTCGTTAATTCGGAATCGCGCGTGCAAAGAAAATAATTCGCCCCCCCCCCCTCATCCTCCCCCCGCTCCCTGCCGCCATTCATGTGCGCGAATGTTTCGTGGGCAAGCGATAAGCGGAACTCTTCCCGAACTCTTCGATCGATCGCGCTATTATCGAACCGATTCGTTAGGAAAGTCGCCGGGAAGCCTCGTAGAATTTTTTTTCAAGTCGTCAGTCATCTAAAAATGAAAGCGCATGCGCGCTGCTCGCCGAGCCGTCATCCAGCCTTAAGCTTGATGCTAAAGCATGGGGAAACGTGATCTCTTAAACCCCGTTATTATTTGCTGATGAATCTCGCAGTTCCGCGGTGCCGCGGAGTACACAATGCGCGCACATGTGCACAATGTGATCGAAAGCGACTTCCATCATAGAAATGCATCGGGCCGTCTTTGTGTGCAAAGTCGGTGCGTTGTCGCGCCGATCTTTTCACGCGGACTCGTTCGCGGCCGCTCTGCTCTCATGGAGCGAGCTCGCGAGCGAACACTCACGCCGCAACAATGTATTATTTTAACGAATCGTTGAATCACGGCATCCCATCTAATTACGCGAGGAGCCGCGCTAGCTGCGGATGTGCGTGATTCGGCGCAATTTCACCGTGAATCGATACCAGAATCGACGCCAGAAGAGACCAGAAGATTGCACTCGGAGAAAAAGAGAGAGAGAGAGAGAGAGAGAGAGAGAGAGAGGGGGGGGGGATAATTTTATCCGGATAAAATTATATAAAGTCGCGAGGTTCGTAGAGGTATGCAGCGCCGGCGCAAGCCGGTAAAAAAAGCTCCTTGGATTATCGAGAGGAGAGAGAGAGAGAGAAAGAGAGGGGGGAGGGCAATTAACGTGGCAGAAAAAATCGCCAGTCGGAACGTCGTTGATCGTCGATCGTCGATACTTCTCATTTATCGCGTGACGTTTCCATGATGACGCGAGAATTCGTAGCCGGCGAGCCGGCGCGTTTGTTTGCCATCAAGCTCGCGAACGAAGACTGCGCGGACTCGCGGGATCGCGATGGACCGGCGCGCCCGGAGCGGAAATTCGCGGCTCATCTCGGCACAGCCCGGCCGCGAGGAAGCCGCTGAACGAGCGACTGAAAAGCGAGGAGCGAAGTACAACGCCGATGTGCTTCATTAACGATCGTAAAGGGCCCGGCCGATCGGGTCAATGACGGACGCGCCAGCGGAGCCTGTAATCACGGGACTTATAATAATCTGGCATCTCGACTGCCGCGAGCCCGCCGTAACGACCTGAAATTATAAGCGATATCAATTTTATACTCGCAACGCCCGGCTGTAAACACCGGCACACCTGTCCGACGATGCCGCGCATAACGAGCGCGAAACCGCCGACCTAGGACGCGGATTTTCCGCGCGCGCGCGCGCGCGCGTCTCTTGCCTCCGCATTCGATGCATAATAACGACGTCAAGCGCCTGCCGTTCGACGCCGCTATGAATATTCACGGGGCGCGATGAAGTGGCGAGCTGGAGAGAGAAAGAGAGAAGATTGACTTGTGCTCGTAGATGGAAAAAAGCTCGTTGATGGCCGGCTTAGAATCTAGGTGAGCTGCTAATTGCAGGTTTTGATGCTTCATTCTCGAGATTGCGATTTCGCCGGATGATGATCGGCATCACGGCTGTACTTTCAGTTTGCTTGTAAACAACGCGTTGAGGAACGTGATATTGATGTAACATGTAGGCTCAACGTGACATGCGATCGATCTCCGTCGCGAGATAGGTGAGATAATACAAATTGGCGTCATTAAATCCACATTTGGAGAGATTAAGGATGATTTCGGATGATGAGAGAACGGAGACCAAAGACTGCCACCTGTTTCCCTCCGTCGAGTCGCCTCGACCCGAAGGAAGGCGAGACTCTCGCCTTTTGTCGACACGAGTTCTCAGTCTTTCGCCTCTATCCAGCTCTCGATCTCGCTCGCCAGCTTTGTAATTAATTCTCCCTATCGATCGAGCGATCCGCTACCGTTCTGAGACTGACAGAACCGATCGGGTCTATCCGATCTCTGCCCTCGCCAACTGCGAGAGGAATCGAACGAGCTGCGCCGAAGGAGGAAGCGAGATGGAGGCGACGCGCAGGCGCGTCCCATCGCGGTAAAACGTTCGTATGAAAAAAGTGCGCCGACACACGCGAAACGCGGCTTAAACATCCCGCGCAATCCCGTTGGCGAATTTCCTCCGCGGACGATTACGGAATATTATTTCGCGTTTAAACCGCCTTAACGCCACGCGAAACCGCGGAAACGCGGGATCGCCGATCCGGCGCGGCCGACCATCAAAGGGGCCGACTCGCGCGCCTGCTGCAAATTACAGCGAAATTGCGGCGAAATTCACTATGTACCCTCTGAGCGATGCGCCGTTACGCGTGCTTACGCTTTCGTATGAATCCCTTCCCCCATCCCCCGCGCTCGCGCTCCTTTCCTTCTTTTTAACGGGTCCGCGAGAGATTACGCACTTGCGTAATTACATCGGGGCCGCTGTTGGAGGGCGCGCGTAAAGAGATTCGCGTAACCCGCTTTTAAAAGGCAATTATGCCGTTACACTTGAGAGCCGGTACGAGCATTAAGAAGCACCCTGAAATGTCACGAAAAAATCCTCCCCGTTCGCCAAGGAGATTTTGCATAAGAGTGTCAAGAAATTTACATCAAGCAGTCATTCAATTTCTTCATATAATCATTTCTCTCCACTATCTATCTGTGCAACATCACTTCCGGCCAACCGCGTGCCGTGATGGACGCGGGATTAATCGCACGCGTGGAATTAAAGTGCATATCGAACACTCGCGCGAAGGCTAGCATCGAAGCTTGCCATCACCGTGCAATACGGAAATGCTTGATTTGTCACAGAAAACTACAGAGAGAGAGAGAGAGAGAGAGAGAGAGAGAGAGGGAGGGAGGGAGGGTTAAATAATCGACACAGGCGGGTTACGCGCTGGCGTCGTGTCGCGGGCTTCTTCTGATCGATGGCATTTGCGTGAACCGGTCGGTCCGGCAGAGGGATGGGGGGGAGGAGGACGAGAATTGATGTTGCCGAGATCGTCCGTGGCGAAAGAAAGACGTAATTGGACGCGGTAAACGCAGAAGTATCGCCGGCCGGAGTCGTATTCGACGTCGAATCACCGCTTCTGCATAACTACGTCCAATTAAGGACACAGAGAATTCGTGTTATCTGGCCGCGCGAGGATACCGTCACGCGGCAGCGCTGCCGCACATTTGTCGAATATTGCCGCCGAGGACCGCTTTCCGGCGCGCCACCGAAAGTCGAATGCACGCGCGATCACGACAGCGCGTTATCGCCGCGCGCGCATCTTTCGCTGTTGCCGCGGCAATAGTCGAAATGAATTCGCGGCGGGGAGGGGGAAGCTCGAGGGCTGTTTCCCTTTTATCCTCGCGACTGTCGCGAGAGATTCACGCGAAGCTCGAACTTATTTGATGAGACGAGACGAGATAAGTCTCTCTCTCTCTCTCTCTCTCTCTCTCTCTCTCTCTCTCTCTCTCTCTCTCTCTCTCTCTCTCTAATATCGTACAAGTGCATTGTTTGTTTAATCGAGGGAGTGAGAGTTCATTTACGCGCATAATAGTACGTGTTAAATTCAGCGGGATAATTCAGCGCGAGTGAATCCACGTGGAGCGCCGGAGCGCGTCCTGCTCTCCCGATCGAGCGTCGCGACGCCCGCGCTTTTTCGGTTCGCGGGCACGTGGCGAGGCGGCGCGGCCGAGCACCGAGCGTGGCCTTCTACGTTCCTGATAACGGGGGCTGCTCGCAAGCAACCGCCTGGATGCTTCATCTTATCGGAAGCTCTACGGGGCCGCGAGCTTTTCCTCCCTTTTTCCTTTCGTCGTGGAAAGGCGGTCGGCGTCGCGGCGCCCAAGACGCCGCCGGACCGCCGCGGCGCCCTTCGAGGAATCGAGGAAAAAAAAGGACCTCGCCCCCGTCCCCATCCCCCTGTCGAAGCAACCGATACACGCACACCATGCAGCGCCTACGCACATGTACACGCGCGAGCGATCGCACGTGCATCCGCGAATGCTCCAAGCTTTCGTTACGTTTTATTATTGGCAGTCGGCCTGATATAACGCGCGCGCGTGCTCTCCTGATAGGGCGCCGCGGCGCCAACCGGCCGACGCCCCAAATTCCGATACACCCTCGTAAAAACTGTATCGAACGGTGCGGCCGACAAGACGCTTCGATTGGCAGCCGAAGCTCGCGTGCGAAGCTCGTATTTTCCTGATGCCTTAATCACATCATCAACCTGCGCTCCGCAGAGTCCGCCTCAAGCGCGTATAATATTACGTTGATATACACGTAAACACATGTATATAAAACGCATATGCCCCCTCGACGAATTATGATGATGCGCATTTATGACATGAAACAAAATTGTAATTTCCGTAAACGAAAATGTTCTGCCAATAACAAATTATACCAAATACGGGCCTGCGTTTTCCGGGAATGCTGCGCATCACTCGCGGCAGGAATCTCGAAAGAGAAGAAATGAAAAGAAAAATGAAAAGAATAAAATGCGTCTTTTCTCTAGTAGTGTATCAATTTTCGTTCCCCCGAGAGACGACGGTCTGTCGAATCTCGCTTGAATCTCGCGAGCCAAGATCCGCCTTCTAAAAAATGTCGCACTAGTCACGTGTCGTCACAAGGTACGAGAGGAGGACGGGCGGGGGGGGGGGGGGGGGGGGGGGG